>CM033721.1:66756027-67356027 GCA_019671005.1 Hibiscus mutabilis
ATAGGTGATGAATGATTGCGGGTTAACTACATAGAATGTCACAATATTCATATTGTTAATATGGTTGCAAAAAATAAATGCATGTACAATGATGCGAATGTTAAGATGCAAATGCAAGAATGCATGCGGATAAGGTATTGATTCATTTGGTAATCACCCTTTTGAATTACTTCCACGGGAATTAAAGGGTCTTGATTACAACAAAATTCATGTTACAAAGTAAAGATCCCTAGTACAAAAGATCTAATTATAACACGAGTCCTATGGATAGACTCTAGCTCTATCTCCTAACTTTTTCAATTGCCTTGAGCAGCTTGAGGAACCTAGGAGCTTCTTCCATTCCGGGGCTATAAAAGGTCGAGTGTCTCCGGCCTCGACAGCTAAATCATTTACATGTCCGGCGACTCGTTGTATGTCCACCATTAGGTTTGCGTAATCTTTTGGTCTACATCTGTACCATTCGAGTAGCGTCGCGTAATCTCTTTCGCCAATAGGTGTCCCCCGCCGGCTGCAGCTTCCTCGAACACATTAATTCTTTCCTTGTAATCCTCCACAATTGCTTCGAGGACCCAATTCGTGCTTGTAACACACCCACCTCTCGTTCTCTTTCCTGCGGCTCGTGAAGTTATTCTATGGCGATACATTGAAGTGAGTGTTCGACTTCCGCCACCTTTCCTTTTAATTCATCATTTTGACTTTGGCTTTGCTCCAACCTTTGAATAGTGTCATCGTACAGTTTCTGCATCTCTAATAGTCTATTTCGACTACTTATGGATTTTCTTTTCCATACGGCGACACTTTCTCTCTCATGATGGACAGCTTGTTTTCCTTTGCTGATTTCTTGTCTGAATCTTTCTTTCTCTTGATCAATGGCCTTCTTGGCGGACCGTTTTTCTTCCTCCATAGCCAAACGGAGGCTTTCAATCTCTTTCTCGATCGCTCTTTTGTTAATTTCTCGTTCTTCTTCCACCAAACGGATGCCGTTCATTCTTTCTCTTTCCACAGCTATGAACTGACTCCGGCCGGCCTTTTGTATTTTTGCTTGTAATAGGAGGGCATCTTTTTGATAAAGAGTATTTTTGTCGCTTAAATCTGTATTTAATTTCTTCAATTGCCTAATGATCTCGTCCCGCTCGTCAACTTCTAAGCTTGCTTTATAGAGCTCGCTCGCATGTTGGGTCTGTCGGATGTCCATTTTCTTTTTAACTTCCTCGAGTTCACTCCTTAAGATGTCGGCTTCGGACGATACCACCCTTGTGAGCTCTTCGAGTGACACTGCTGGTCCTTGATCAGATTCAGGAATCACATTATTAACCCTCAAACGTCTCCAAAGATCGTAATCTGGGGTAGTCATGTGCTCGGTATCTCCTTCCACCCTGATCCGATAACAATGATCCCAGGCCCTCATGATGGTCTGAATTTTTCCTTTGAACTCTCCTTTGAAAAGAAATTCAGTTTGGCTTAATCCGGCGGTATTGGGAATGAACTGTCGTAATCCGAACTGCCGAGACACTAAAAGCTGAGCACAAGCGATCCCTCCATGCAATCCTAACATCATCAGCCAGTTGAAGTCACCACAACTGTATAGAAAATAATTAACTTTACCGAGCCATGGGACCCTTCATGCTATGTCTTCATCTTGAATGTTCCTGAAGAAACTGGTCCACATTTTTGTTTTCAAATCCTCTCGCCATTCCTTTGTTAAGTATTCTCGTAAAGGCGAAAAACCTTGGAAGGATATCCCCGGCAAGACTTTTGTCGGCGTCTTCCACATGTGACTCTGAATCCATACTTGTAATAGTTGTGCGCAGCCTCGAAAACGTCCTTCTTCATGTTTTCGGCTAGCGTTTAAGGAAATGAAAGTCTCGACCAAGATTGCTGGTACTGGGTTTGCTTTCCGTTTCACCCGCTCAAACAAATCCAGAATGGCTATGTCAATGTTTCCGAGTACTCTGGGAAAGATCACCAAGCCATATATTCCTAAAGCGAATAGGTCCATTTTCTTTGCCTCGTCTGGATGTGTTGATATGATGTCCCGAATACTCTCCCATGCAAAGACTGTATTATCTCCTTGGATTTGAAGGAGGCCACTAACCCAATCGTCACTCATTCGTTCAAAGGTTTTGAGTTTTGCGGTGTAATTCGATTCCTCGGAGGCTTGGCGTAGATCCAATCTTCTGAATATTTTTCTGGTTAAGTAAAGCGGTGTATTCTTCTACCGTAGGCATCATGTCCTGCCCATTGAAGGTGAAGCGACAAAAGCCCGATTCGAAGGCTGGACTATGGCTCGGAGTAGGGGCTGGTTAACCCAAACATATAACGGTGTGCGATGTCGCCATAACTATCGCAAAATAAGTCTTGTAGTCTTTGGTCCCATCTTTCCCAAATGCTTTGAAGATCCCACAAGTCGTTACATTGGAGACTCACATAGGTGTATCCAGCTATTACGCGTTTGTTAGGCAAACTGTCCCTTGGATTTTCTGGTTGACCTCGACCAATGTCGGTGACAAATTAAGCTCTCTTCTTTCCTAAGACACCTTTTTTCCATGGTGAAAGACTTTACGATCAGGCAAACCACTTGATCCAGTACCTTTATGCGATGCAAATGCAATGATTGTATGAGAAAAAGAACAAAAACGAAAAGAAAACAAGTCGAGATGCAGATAAAATTGATAAATATATAAATAAAATGACAAAATTAAACAGAATAAACACACAAAACAACCCTATTTATCCCGTCTAAAACCTAAGGTTATCCGCATAGCTCTAAATGGGTAGGTTTCTATGTATTCTCTACATGCAGTCTTGGTTCTAGGAGGTACCCGAATTGTCCTTGCTGTCCTCTACTAAGAGTAGCAAGGCCCCGATCATCACCTATTATAGGCTCCTTTCAACCGGGTTCAATTCGGGGGGGACCCATTCGCTTATGCCCCGTCTGAAGGGCGATATCCTTACGAAAGCATAAGGTACTCGAGAGCCGAAGGTACTTGCTAGGCCCATACGGGAGAACGATATCTCCACGAAAGCATTAGCGTTTTCCCCCCACTTAAAAAGACGGGTTTATATGCCATATTTTAAATGCGTTAAAATAAACGCGCAATTATGACCGAATGTTAATTTAATAGTCACTTTAATCCGGAACTTTCAATATTAGTAAAGCGGTAATTATTTTAAAAGCTTGACTCTCATTTGTTTTGTTTTTTTTAAAAAAAAAACAAAAATTATCCCCAGCGGAGTCGCCATCTGTAGCGATGTCTTTTTTTTAAATCGCTAAATAAAAACGAGGATTTTTGAAAGTGTTTGAAAGGGTGTTTGAAAGGTGTTTGTGACTCTTTTGGATATAAAATATTTATTCCGTGGGGGTTTTAAAGAAACCGCATTTTTGAAAATTGGAGTCGCCACCGGCCACTTAGGTAGGCCGGACACTATAAAACCAGAGATTCAAAAAGACAGGGTTCGGGAGTCGGTTACGGATGGGGAAGGATTAGCACCCCCACACCGCCCAAAATTGGTACTTTAATAATTACCGCTTTATTAATATTGGATTTTCCGGATTAGAGTGACGATTATTTTAAAATTCGGTCATAATTGCGAATATATTTTAAGGGTCCGTTTCCGAGAATAAACGCCCAACCACTATCACTACGCTTGATACTGGCCCCGTTTACGCTCGGATAAAAGGACACCGCATTAACAAGTTATAAATCATATGCAATCTTAGTGGCAAAAATATAAAATATGGCAAAATGTTTAAATGTAATAAATATTGACATAACATAATATTAATCTAACATAGATGATATTCTAGACTAAAACATGCATATATACATATTATTCTAAATAATAGATAATAACAACTTTAACAAAACAGAATAACAAGGTAGGAATAATTAAGTATATAGACGAGCAAATATTAAAAAGACATACATGCTATTAATAAAACACATTTCAACATATATGAACAATATATCATACGTAAAAGAAGGCACACTAACACGTAACCTGAAAGCCAGGAAAACATACAATACGTACAAAAATACAATAACATGTTGTTTTACGAGTCAAATAGAACATAACATACTTTAATACGAATAACCGGATAAAAAACATGACTATCATAAGCTTAACACATATATACCTATAAATATAAAATACGAGTCATATGTGAGGGACATAAAATAAAACAATAGAGTAACAGCATATACGATTATAATACGAACATGAATATTTACAAAGAATACAGGACTGAAATGAAAGAAAAATAAAAGTCAGTGGCAGAAATTAAAGAACAATAATATGTAATTTAGGGACGAAATTGCAAAACAAACAAAACCTAAAAGGACCCGAACTGTAATTATACCAAGGGGCAGACCCAAAACGAAAAGTTCAAAAACGCGGGATGACTAAAGGAGTAATTTTACCATTTAAAATCTGAATCGGTGTAATTTAGGGACTGGATTACAAGATTTTGAAATATCAGGAGGATTGGGATTGTAATTATACCATGCGGCAAGACAAAAATGAAAATATTAAAAACGCGGGATGGTTGAGTGTGTAATTTACCCATTTAGCGAAATAATAATAACTATAAAAGCCCCCCTTTAAGGCCGAAATCAAAATTTTGGCCATTTGTTTCATTTTCTGGTTTTTCACAAGAACCATGTTCTTCGTTTTCTCTCAAATTTTGTTCTTCTAAAACCCGAATCCGCGGTCGGCCGTCCGTGTTCTCTCGGGCCACGGCCGCCGCTTAACCGGCGTGTTTGGCGAGCCTCCAAAATACACCAAAACAACCCCCTTTTCGTCCTCAATACGAATCCTAGGTTGGATTTGGAGGATATACCTCTATTCGCCCTAGATCTAGGAAATACGAACCAAAAAAATATTTTTTAGACCAAAACAAAGCGCAAAGGGTCGTCTCCTCCCTTTAGTTCACGGATCTGGCTTGTAGAAGCCGAAAGGCTTATCACCGAGGAAGGAAGACCCACAACAAACGACTTGGTAAGACTATTCTCCTCTTTTATTTCTGTTTTTTTTTCGTATATGCATGTAAAGAAAACAAGTAAGAAAAAGAGACAAAAAATTTACCACTGGACTGTCTTTTGATTATCTTGGATGTTTACAACTTTCAGATTTTTTTGTATTACAAGATCTCCGTTCTCCTTTTTTTGTTACTACTCTCGTTCTTAATCCCCCCTCCTCCTTTTCTTTTTTGTTACAAAGCCCCGTTTCATATATATTATTCTCTGTTTGTTGCAAGTTGCATCTTCTTTTTTAGATCTGAACTGACACTTTTGCTTGTTGTCTTGGGCATATTCTGAACACGGGGACTGAATATCAGCGCGGTGGCGGTATGGACATTCTGCCAGCGGCTAGACGCGTTTTCGGCCGTTAGATCAGATCTGATCTAACGGTCGAGATGGCTTGAAGAACGATCGGCCTGGATGAAGCCTCGATTCGATGAGACGGCTTCAGATTTCGCCACGTGGAGCTCCGCAGTCGATGAGTCAGAACGTGTGGATCTTACGCGCGCGTGGGATGTTAAAGCGACCGCGCGTGGACCACACGCGCGCGTGGCACTCGAACGGTCCATACGTGTGGAACACGCGCCCTGGCCGATATTTTTGACTTCCTGGTTGCATCGTGGCCGTTGGATCAGATCTTGATCCAACGGCCCACAGTTACCTGCACATTGTAATTAGATAAGATTCAGATTTGGGCCAACCGAGCCTTGTAATTGAATTTGTAATTGGACTGTAAATTTATTTGGGTTTAATATATTTAATTCTTTTCATTTTGTCAGCCCAATAATAATAATAATATAATTATAACAGCAATACATATACATACGAAAATGTATACTTATATTATACAATCATTAATTAATATAATATTCTAGTATACGTACGTATAATCATACATATAATTAACATAACATCTATATATCAATCAAATACGCTCATACTCGAGATACATACGCGACATACATACACCCCTAATACGTATACATAGCTTATACATGCACACACCACCTTATATTAGTAACATTCATATAATAAATATACATGCAATATTAATATATTTACAAGTGAAAATGAGTGATTACAGGAGTTGACGACATGGCCTCTAATTTATAGGGCTATGTCCTTCTTTGAGGAGGAAGTTAAGTTGGAATTAAATTATCTTTAAAGAATACAATTATTTATTATAATTATATTCCTTCTAGAACTTCTCCTATCTTCTTGGAATTTAATTATTCTTTAATCTCTGCATGGAAATCAAACTCGTTTGGGATTTAGCTTTGCTCCACATCATCTTGGGTTTGTCTAGTCATCAATTTCGACTACCATATCACCTTATTCTTTGTCGACAATTGCCGTGGCAACTGGCTCGGCGTCTCCTTCATGCATTGCCCTGGCAACTAGCTCGGCATCTCCTTCATGCATTGCCCTGGCAACTAGCTCTAGCCTTGCTTTGGCAAGTGATCCTACACATACACACAAAACACACCAAAGCAGCATCTTTTCCCACAAAAACTACCAAGTTATGTAATCAAGCTCAACGATGGAAGGAAACATGTATTAATGCATGAATGGCTAATTATGCAACTAATATGAGCCTAAGTCTAACAATAATATGAGTAAAAAGGGTAAGAAAAATAGTACTTTTGAACACTTATCAATACACATATATACATAAAGAAATAATTAAATAAATAAACAACTAGGTAATTACTTAAATTTAAATAAAGAAAAGGATTTTTTATATTTTAAAAAAATCTGAATTAGGGACTAAATTGAAGGAAAACCAAAATGTGAGGGTTAATTCGAAAGTAATTAAAAGTTTGGTGTCGAATTGAAAGAGAAAGGGACGAAATTGAAATAATTGAAAACTGGAGAGCTGGGGTGTGAGATCCGGAATAGAAGGGTACGGGTTATCACTGGTTTCGAGTCAGGTCAAACAGGTTAGTATAAATAGTTGTTATAATAAACAGATTTCATTTTTCCATTTTTCATCTAAACCGATCAAAATGCTTTCTCTTTGAATTCTCTGCCCAGTTCATCGTGCTCTTCATTTTTTGAAGAACACGATGAACATCCGCCATGATGACCGCCATCCACCGGTGCTGGTCACCGTTACCGGCGGTGAAATTCCCAGATTATGACCAAAATTTCCAGATTTCGGCAACGTTTCCAGATTCCGGTGACGTTTTGAACACAAAAAAAGGTTAAAAAAATTCTTTTTTCTTTGCTTATACTGAAATTGAAAGTAAATAGATAGAAAGAAACTACCAGAACTTGCTCTTTATTTGCTTTTGAATGTCGATTACAACTATCTGCTCTATTGCTTCTGAATGCTAGTGTGTCTACTGGTTGTGTGTGATTCTTGTGTGGTTGTTCGTGTGTTGAATCTTGTCCTTGTTACATGGATTACAATGCTATTTATAGTACAAGTACTGCCTAAAATCCTAAGCCTAAATCCCTGATTTCTTCCCCTCTGATTTGCTTCATTCCTGCCATTGCACCGATTTGGGGATTCTGGTCTTCTAAATTGCCTTTTTGCTTATCTGATTGCAACTTGATTTTGGCTAGGGCATCAATTTAAGGATTTTATTTCCCCTTTGTATTTATGGGCTTTAATATGGATTTAACCCTCTGTTTGTATGTTTTTGATGGTTCAAACGATGCCGTTGAGGAATGATCGGAGCGAGTGATGCATTGGAGAAGACAAAGTAGTGGGCCAAAGCTGAACCGTTGCGCGCATGGCTGCGACGCGCGAGTGGCGATTCGTCGTGATATACTTCGAAGCAATCTAGGTCATTGGATGGCATCTTGATCGTGCGGCTGAGATGTTGTGGCGCTATATCAACTCCAGCTGACATGATCTCCACCGCTAGATCTACCCCTTGATCCAATGGTCCTGCTTCAGTTACGCATAAGGAAGAAGACGAGAGTTAGGGGATTTGTTATAATCAGGCCTACCGACCTATTGTTTATTGGACTCTTATTTTTTATGTTTTAATGGACCTTTTATTTTAAATTACAATTGGGCTATCTATTTATTATATATGTTTTGGGTTTTGATAACTACTAATTAAGATACTAATATACTAACTAAATCATGCTAACATATATATATATATAACAACTATATACGGTATTCTAATAAACTAACAATTATACACATTAAACTATATTATATGAGACCTAAACTATATTAATACTACATTAAAACTAAGTTATCAATATTACATCTAACTACATTAACAATGACATTAATATTTACAACTATAATGTTATCAATATTGCATAGCTACTAAATTAACGTAACAACTAAAACAAAGGTGAAAATCTAGTGACAACAACTACCCCTCTTTGGTCATTCCGGTGAAACAAGAATAGAACAAAGAAAAGAAGACACTGATTTTCACCGATTACCAAACCGTTTGTTCCTGAGAAGACATGCAAGTTCTAGTCTCCTTGTGCTCGAATAGATAAGCAGGCTCCATTCTCCAAATGCCCGAAAGGATAGGCGGGTTCTATTCTCCTCATGCCCGAATAGATAGGCATGTTTAAAAAGGGTTCCATCCTCCTCAGATAGATAAGCAAGTTCAAAAAGGGTTTCATCCTCCTCATGCTCGGATGGATAAGCAGGTTCTATTCTCCTCATGCTCGAATAGATAGACGGGTTTAAAAAGGGTTCCATCCTCCTCATGCTCGGATGGATAAGCAGGTTCTATTCTCCTCATGCTCGAATAGATAAGCAAGCTCAAAAACGAATTCCATCCTCCTCATGCTCGGATGGATAAGCAGGTTCTATTCTCCTCATGCCCGAATAGATAGGCAGGTTCTATTCTCCTCATGCCCGAATAGATAGGCAGGTTCTATTCCCCTCATGCTCGAATAGATAAGCAGGTTAAAAAGGGTTCCATTATTCTCATGCTTAAATGGATAAGAAGGTTATATTCTCCTCGTGCTCGAATAGATAAGCAGGTTAAAAAATGGTTTCATCCTCCTTATGCTCGGATGGATAAGCAGGTTCTATTCTCTTCATGCCCAAATAGATAGGCAGGTTCCATTCTCCAAGTGCCCGAACGGATAGAAAGGTTCTAAAATATGTCAAAACAAATGCAAATGATCCAAATAAAATGCATATGCCCTAGGGATGCCTAGTCATGGATGCATGTCTTATTTCTTTTGCTCATTTTCTTAACATTTTCCCTTAATTAACGCAGGAGGAAACAATGAAGCTCCAAGAAACTCAGATTATATCATCTCAAACATTTTCTCAACTTTGGCAACTGATGATGTGTGTCTGCTTTGGCCCATCCTATCAGAAAGATCGATTCTTCAATACTGGTTGGCTTCAACAATTTCTTGTTGTTAAAATTCCATCGTCTATTCCTTGGAAATTAATCTTCACCATTGTCCACTCTTAGCTCCTTCACCAGCTATGCCACTTTAAACAATACATTCATCTTTTCCTGCGACTTCTATCCCGATTTTCAAACAGGAAAGCTCATTGTTGCTAGGACGCCCTAGAGCGAAACTCCGTAGGGGGATATGGGAAATGTATCAGTTTTCCATCATTAATGCATGGGAAATCATCTAAAAATTGCCACTGTATGCTTCGATGATAATCATAGGTAGTCATCTCTTTCACTTCTGTTTTATCACTGTCAATCTTAGCACTTCCCTGCTTCATATGATCTTTGCACATTTGCTCACTCAATCCAGTTATCTTGTACTCCTGGTTGGAATTACTGACTTCATCCTCATATTCTTCAACACTCTGTTATCATTGTAGTTGATACATCAATATTTAGTGACAAGCTTCTTAGAAACTTGTTGCTCTCCCAATATCTCATTTAGTTTTTCCTTCGATGTTTGTAAAATTGTTCTCATGTAAGCAACTTTGTTTTGCAGCATGCTTCCTTAAAGCAAAGTCAAAGCATCTCTTGAGGCTTTCCGCCAAGGTTTGTAGCAAAACCTATTTCCATCTTGAATTTCCCTATAAGTTTTGCTACTTTTTACGTCCTAAGCTCTAAATTTGACCATTGAATACCTCATGTCAAATTTTCAATTCAATTCAATGCAAGATGCTTTATGAAAGGGTGTCAAAAAAGGAAAAAGGTCTAACAAAAAAATCCATTAGTGTTGTGGCAAACACAAAAAGAAATTACAAGGAAAGGAATAGGCATTCAGATATCATAAACCCAAACTTCTCCTGTCATGACTTCATTAGATGCCTTGAATATCCACCATGCTGAGCAGATCTTGAGAACACTGATTATGCGGAAATATATGAAGTTCCTTAAGCCAATCTCCGAGGAAGGTCTTATTTTCAAATTTTCTGAGCCGCCCTTTACGGGTTTTCAACTCAAATCCTCATTTGGTTTCAAAACGCCCTTTGCGGATTTTCATTTTGAAACCCCTCTTTTCTTTTCTTTTCTTTTTCTTTTTTTTCTTTCTTTTTCTCTTTTTTCTCCTCTTTCTCCTTCAAACATAATACCTCTTAACTGAATATAAATTTATAGGGTTTTGGAGTTTGTCTCTATCCATTTCGACTAAAATTAACGCTCCCCTGAGAAAATCTTTGTTACGATGTAAGGTCCTTCCCAATTCGGTGCCCATTTTCCTCGAAAATCGCTTTGGATTGGCAGTTTCTTCCTCAACACTAAATCCCCCTCTTTGAATTCTCTTGGGCGAACTTTCTTTTCGTGAGCCCTTATCATCCTCTTCTGCTACATTTTCCCATGACACAATGCTTTTAGTCTTTTCTCTTTAATGAAATTCAGATGACCGTATCTTGCTTGAACCCACTCTACTTCTTCCAACTTTGCTTCCATTAAGACACGAAGCGATGGTATTTCAACCACAATGGGTAGTACAGCTTTTATTCCATATACCAATGAGAAAAAGGTGTTGCTCCAGTGGAAGTTCTTACTGCAGTTCGATAAGCGTATAAGGCAAATGACAACTTCTTATGCCAATCCTTATAGGTATCAGTCATTTTTGCAATTATCTTCTTAATGTTCTTATTTGCAGCCTCCACTGCCCCATTCATCTTCGGGCGATATACCACATAATTATGATGTTTAACATTGAACTACTCACAGACTCCGCTTATCACCCTATTATTCAAATTTGAAGCATTGTCGGTGATGATACTTTTAGGCAAGCCGTATCGACAGATTATTTCCTTTTTCAAAAACTTGCAAACCGTGGATCTGGTGACATTTGCATATGAGGCTGCTTCTACCCACTTCGTGAAATAATTAGTGGCTACCAGGATAAAATGATGCCCGTTTGATGCCTTAGGGTGAATCTGACTGATGACGTCAATGCCCCACATGGAGAATGGCCAAGGGGCTGCCATAACATAAAGAGATTGAGGTGGCGTATGAACTTTGTCAGCATAAATTTGGCACTTATGGCATTTGCGGGAATAGTTGATGCAATCACCCTCTATGGTTGACCAATAGTAACCAAGTCCCATGATTATCCTAGGTGAAACCACTAGGTTGGGTTCCACAAATTCCTTCATGAACTTCTTCTACAATTAATTGTGTCTCTTTTGCCCCCACACATCTTAGAAGCATTTGATCACGACTTCTTTTGTATAAAATCTCTCCTTCAAGGACATATATAGATGCCACCTTCCTGGTCATTTTCTTTTCATTCTCAGTAGCTTGGGGTGGGTATTGCTGGGATTTTACATTTTGCAAGATGTCATGATACCACGACAATCCATACATCTCTTCTTCTACATCATAATAATGAGCTAGAGAGTCAAGCATATATAACTTGATGGGCATCATCTCAGATCCTTCATTTACCCTAAACATGGTGGCTAAGGTGGCTAAAGCATCAGCCATTTGGTTGTCTTCTCTGGGGAGATATTTGAAAGTGATCTCATCAAATTCCTTGATCAATTCAAGGCCAGCTCGTGGTATTCCACCAACTTTACATCTTTTGTCTCTCATTCACCACGTATCTGATAAATAACTAATGCAGAGTCCCCCAAAACTCTTATGGTACGATTTTTCCTTCTTATAGCTTCTCTTAATCCTATTATACAGGCCTTGTACTCTGCCATATTATTGGTGCAGAAGAACTTCAAACGATTGGTAAAAGGGTAATAATCTCTTTCCGGTGAAACCAAAACTGCCCCAATACCTCTCCCTAATGCATTTGCTGCACCATCAAAGTTCATAACCCAAGATTCTATGGGAGTCTCCTCATCTTCTAAGATACACATCAAGTTTTCATCAGGAAAATTGAAGTTTAATGCTTCATAATCATTACAGGCGCGACTTGCCAAGAAGTCTTCTATGACACTCCTTTTTATCGTTTTTTCGGCTCACGTACTGGATATCAAATTCTGATAATAACATTTGCCAACGCGCTATCCTTCCTGATAAAGCCGGGGTTTCCATCATGAACTTCAGTGGATCCAACTTCGAGATTAGCCATGTAACGTGATAAAGCATGTATTGTCTTAGCCTTTTAGCTTCCCAAACCAGAGCACAACATAGCTTTTCAATTGACGAATATATGGTTTCGCAATCAGTGAATTTCTTGCTCAAGTAATATATCGCCTTTTCTTTTCTTCCCGTATCATCATGTTGTGCTAACACACAACCCATGGAATTTTCATAGACCGTTAAGTACAAAATTAATGGTCTCCCTGATACAGGTGGTACTAATACTGGAGGATTGCTCAGTTGTTCTTTGATCTTTTCCAAAGCCACTTCACATTCTTCATCCCAAGTTCCCGGGTTATTCTTCCTGAGTAACCTAAACATTGGATCCCACCTATCAATTAGCTGAGAAATGAAGCGTGCGATGTAATTTAACCGTCCCAAGAAACCTCGAACTTCTTTTTGTGTTTGAGGTGGGGGAAGTTCCTATATTGCTTTTATCTTATTGGGATCAATCTCTATTCCTCTTCTGCTCACCACAAAACCTAATAGTTTCCCAGATGTGACTCCAAACGTGCATTTAGTCGGGTTAAGCTTCAATTAGAATTTTCTCAATCTTCGAAAGAGTTTTTCTAAGTTGACCAAATGTTCTTCTTCATATCGAGATTTGGCGATCATATTGTCAACGTATACCTCTATTTCTCTATGCATCATATCATGGAAAAGGGTGACCATGGCCCTTTGATAGGTTGCCCCTGCATTCTTAAGTCCAAAAGGCATCACTTTATAGCAAAAAGTCCCTCATGAGTGTTTCAGCCTTCATTCTTCTCAACTTTTGCTTTACTGGTTCACATCCTTCCTCTTTAGGGAGCTTGTGCATGACGATGTCTGTGTCAAGGTCAGGCATATCTTGGTATGACCAAGTAAAAATATCTTTAAACTCTTTCAAGAGCTTGATCAAACTTTGTCTGGTTTTGGCCGCGATGGTTGTACCAATCTTCACCTCTCGCTTTTCTTCTACACTTTTGAGGTTTAGTATTTCTAGTTCCTCTTTGTGTGGTAGAATCTGTCTTTTCTCTTCTTCTACCATTCTGAGCATATCAGTGGGTACATCATATTCTTCCTCATCATCAATATTTCCAATTTCTTCCAAGCATAGAGGTAATTCAAAGTCAACCTTGAAGTTTGACTTTGATTCGTTTAGATTAATGATATCTGAAAACCTGAAAACGAAATAGGCAACAGATATATACAAAGGGAAGAAACAAAATGGATGGAATGTTTTTTGCTGCTTTTAATTTTATGGTTTTTATTTGGTTTTGGCTTATTTATGAAAAAAAAAGTTTGCCACACAAGATTTAAGGAAATGCATCTTTTATTGAATTCAAATTAAATGTTTGACATGGGCCCTTAACATAAGATCCCCTATTGTCTCTGGACCAGGAGCAAAGAGGTTGGTTTTGAGAATTACTTTGAACATGTCTTAAAGACTACAGGAATTTCTTCAGCAGTCCAATTGTCAAGATCAGAGCAAGGGTGGATCATTGACAGGTACTGGCTCTCTTTTTCATTATCAGTTACAGTATTGATGCTCAGCTTTTCAAATACTTCACATAGAGTGATCTCTCCTTTTTCTTCTTCACTGGTTGAGGTATTTGGATCTATCATACCTACAGACATAAAGTTGTGACTCGGGGGAGGGAAAGTCATTGGCTCCCATTCAATTTCTTCTCCCTTCAATCTAGCTCTTCTCCTTTTTTGATTCTTTATGATTTCAACCCTTCTTTGCCATTTGCTGGGCTTAAAGCCCATACCAAACCGATCCATTTTTTTCTGGATTACTACTGGATATAATCTTTCTTGATGTCTTCTTCCAAGTCCTTTTCCAATTTCAGCTTCTTTCTCGAGCGTTTGCTTTACTTGCATTTTTGCACAGCTTGATAATTCTGGTTCTGGCACCTTACTTCCTTCGGTGACAAAGGTTGCATTGACTAGCTCTAATGTCCTAAAATGACACTCGAGCGCACCCTCATCAATCTCAATGAAGGGTGCATCAGTGGTTACTAATGCAATGATTTCTTCCTCTGCCCCAACAGTTATTAATTGTCCATCAATCATAAACTTTAGCTTCTGGTGTAAAGTAGATGGTACCGCTCCTACTGCATGAATCCATGGGCGTCCAAGCAGGCAACTATAGCTAGGTCTTATATCCATGACCACGAACTCAACGTCGAAAGTCACTGGCCCAATTTGCAAAGGCACCTCAATTTTCCCTAGCACATCCTTCTAAGTTCCATCAATTGCTCTTACCGTGCTCTGATAAGTCCTCATATGAGAACTGTCTATTGGCAGTTTCTTCAGAGTGGCTAATGGTAGAACATTCAGTGCCGACCCATTATCGATTAGGACACCTGGTAGCATATGCCCCTTACATCTGGTGGTGATGTGCAAAGCTTTGCAAGATCCTGTCCCTTCACCTGGGATCGCTTCATCATTGAACGAGATGAAGTTGTTAATAGCAATATTACCGACTAACATATCCATCTTATCAGTTGTGATCTCCTTTGGTACGAACGTCCGGTTCAAAATATTCAACAAGGCCTTTCAGTGGCCCTCAAAACTTAATAGTAACAAAATCATAGAAATTCGAGTCAGAAGCTTATGGAGTTGCTCCACAACGCTGTATTCATTGTGCTTTAAGATCTTCAAGAATTCCTGAGCCTCTGACTCATTTACAGGCTCATGACATGTTGTCAATTTTTCCTTGAAGAAATCTCCGTCATCTTCTTTTCCAAGCTCCTCAGCATCAACCTTCCTTTGCGCTGAATCTCTGTCCTCTATTATTGGCTGGGAATAGAGCCTTCCACTCCTCGTGAAATGACTCACCTCATTGACTGATTCTTCCTTCTCTTGAGTAGACGTTTCTCTTGGGGCTATTACTTCACAGGTGTAATTCCAAGGGACTTGTTTGCTATCCTTGTAAGGAAATGACGTTGGTGCTTTAATTATGAACCATGGGGTCACATTTCTTACGGGCTCACCAACTCTTGTTTTAGCCTTAATCACCAAAGGCCTTATTCCGGTGTAGTCTTTTCTAGAGGACGACTCCTCTGATGCACACACATCCAGCAAACATTCTTTGTCTTCTTTCTCAAAGAACTCAAGTTCTTTCTTATTCATCTTGTCCTGAATTAGTTGCTTGAACTCCGAGCAACAATCAATCTCATGTCCTTCCTTCAAGTGGTACTCATAGTATGATTCTTCCCCAATTTTCAACTTTTGGGCTCCTTATTTCAGCATCCCTACTACCACAATCTGAGCCTATATCCACCTCATAGGAGCTCTAACTTCAGCAACATATTCCTTAACCACCTTATCTCCTTCCTCAATGATTGCATTCACTCCTGCCTTTTGATGATTTGGTAGGGGTTTCCTTTATCTTCCGACGTATCGAATGATAACATCCCAGATTTTCTTAAGTCATCTACCACTCTTTTGAACGCAGTACAATTTTCTATAGTATGCCCCTTAACTCCTGCATGATATTCACATTGTGCCTTCTCATCATACCATTGTGGATATGGTAGTGAGAATGAAGGAACATATCTTGGCAGCACCATCTGGATTTGATCAATTCAGCAAATAATTCTACGTATGTCATCAAGATGGGAGGAAAATATGGTTTCGAACCCCCTTCGTTCTTTTTTTGGAGGATTTGTGACTACTAGAGCTGTGGTCGAGACATTGGGTTTGTTGAAGACTATCCCCTTCGAATAGATGAGATTGTAGACATTAGCAGCATTGACTTTATTGTCTTTTTTTTGTAGGGTTTCTTAGTTTCCCCACTGTCCAACCTTTCATTTTTCATTGCTGCAAGTATCAATTCTCTGTTTATAAGCATGTCCGTGAAACTCTTTGTGGCATGGTTGAGAATACGATCATAGAAAGATCCCTTTAGTGTCTCCATGAACATCGGGGTGATTTCACCTTCCAGCAATGGTGGCTAGACTTGGGCAGCTACATCTCTCCATCTCTGTGTGTATTGGCAGAAGCTTTCATGGTGTTTTTGCTCCAATCCATGCAAAACTAAAAGAGTTGGTACCATGTCTAAAACATGTTTGTACTGCTCAATGAAGGCTCTAGATAGATCTTTCCATGATCTGATGTTCACTTGACTTAGCTGCGTATACCAGCGCGCAGCTGACCCTACTAAGTTGTCTTGGAAGTAATGGATAAGCAACTTCTCGTTCTCCAGATACATTGATATCTTCCTGCAATACATAGTCAGATGTGCTGCAGGGCACGTTGTTCCATTGTATTTTTCAAAATCAGGAACCTTGAACTTTGGCGGCACCACCAGATCAGTCACTAAGCTTAAATCATTGGCATCCATTCCTCCATATATACCTCATTCTTGAAAGGACTTAATCATTTTTTCCAATTTCTCATAATGATCCTCCAATTTCTTCTCAACTTTCACTTTGTCGGTAATTTCATCGAAATCAGGTACTTCAACGACTTCCTCAGAGTTTATCTTCCTATCGTTTTGTGCTGATGTTTCAGCAAAATGTGGAGAAATCTTAATTTTAGAAAATTGAGCTACACTTGGATGAACAAAGGCCATCCCTTGAAATTTCGGTATAGCATTTGCTTCTTCATCAGTTTCCACTGCATCATGGTCCTTAAAACCTAGCATGGCTGCGATTGAACCGACCATCTTTTGGTGAACCAACTCTATTTGTTGCTTCAGATCTATTTCCAGCTTGTCTAACCTGTCATGGGTACTCTTGTGGTTGCTTTCTAGGGCTAACACTCTGTCTTCCATTGCTCTGACTTGGGGCCAAGTACCGTATTTGTGATTTGTTTTTGCTATTTTTGATTTTCTATCATTTTATTTAAGTTAGACTCTTATTATGTCATGTATGCACGTACAAATGTAAGCACTAATGCGAAGAAAAACTACTAAACACAAAAGACTGAAATACAAATGCATGGATGCAAGCGAAGGGCCATCAATTCTATGAAACAATTGCTCAAGAAACAACTATTTTATTTGATTAAAATGATCTTTATTACATCAAGTTTTGTTTACAAATATTTTTTAGCTTGAACTCTCATCTCTTTGATTTCTTCAACGATCCACATAAGCCTCGGTCCCACTTCTCCTACTGGCTTGATGTACTGACGAAGAGCTGCAGCTTCAGTGGCTAGCATCACCACGTGTCGAGCCACATCTTGTACCTGGGTCATGACAGTCCTGTCAAACTCATCTCGTTCTTGGAATCTTCTAGCCATGTCCCTAAGACGTGTGAACCAATAGTCATCCCCTCCCTCAGTGATGTCTTCGAGGACCACGATCTTTATCCTACATTCCTGGATGATGTTATCCATTTCTTCAACCTGTTTCTTCAAGGCATAATTCTCATTTAAACATGCCTGAAGCTCAATATGATGGTTCTGAAGTCCGTGCAACAAGTGGTTTAGCTCTGCACTGGTTTGATTATATGTCTTCTGCAACTCAAGTAGGCAAATCCTGTTGTCGTGGGCTTTCCTTTTCCATGTAGCCACACCTTCTTTATCACCCTCATGGACCCGTTTCCCGTTTCCATTTTCAGTTGTCAGCTTACTCCTCTTTTTCCTCTCTTACGCAAGAGCTCGTCTGTATTTCTCAACCTTGCGCCTTCCTCGTTCCTTTTCTTTCCCTACAGCATGCTCGATTTCTTGCTTCCACTATTCAGGAGTTTTTCTCAAATCAGCATTCTTAACAGCAGTTTGGAATCTGAGGAAGTCGACTCTTTGGATCTCAAACTTTTTCTCTAGGTCTTCATATATCTTCACTACTCGCTTCGTTTCCCCTTTGTACTTTTCAACATCGAGGCTTGACTCAAACTTGTCTATTTGGTTCTACTCTTGCAAGGCTTCTATCTCCAACTTAGCTCTTCTTAACTCTTCCCTCAATATGTCAGCTTCTGTAGGAGCTACCTTTAAGTGTTCCTCTAGAGACTTAGCTTGCTCATATGTAGGTGATATGACTTTGTCATTCATCCCCGTATGCCTCCAAATGTCATAGTCTGGGGTGTACATGCAATGTCTGTCAGATTCTAGTTTCATGTGATAACAATGGTTCCAAGCATTACTGATCGTCTGAATCTTCTGTCTAAACTCACCTTGGAACTCGAATTCTGATGAGCCAAGACCGGTAGTGAATGGAATGAACTGTCGAGACCCATACTGGCGAGATACTAACAAATGGGCACATCCAATTCCTCCCCACAAACCTAGCAACATTAAGAAGTTGAAATCTCCACATTTGTATAGGACTTTGGTGTGACCTATCCAAGGAACTTTCCATCTGATGTCTTCATCACGACGATCCCTAAATATATCAATCCATTTACTCTTCTTAACAACGGGCCACTCATTTGCCAAAAATTCCCGAAGAGGTGAAAAGTTTGGGGAAAACACATTTGATAAAGCTAATGTCGGACACTTCTAGAAATGGCTGAGGGCCCAAACTTGTAGAAGTGGAATACATCCTCCAAAACGAACCCCTTCAACCTTCCAGCAAGCATTGAGGGAAATGAAGGTTTCAGCAAGCACGGCTGGCACTTGATTGACTCCTCTTTTCAGTTGTTCTAGGAAATCAAGTAGCGCCACATCAATGTTTCCTAGAACCCTCAGAAATATGACTAAACCATAAATTGCAATAGCTAGGAGATCAACCCTCTTTTCTCTGTTAGGATGGATCGAGATTATACCTTTGATGCTTGACCAAGGGAAATTGAAGGTGCCTCTTCTCTTCTATACCAACCCCTTTACCCAGTCATCGCTCATACCAGCAAATGCTTGAAGCTTTGCATGTGGGTTTTTGTTTTTAGGTGGCTTGGCATAACCCTAGTTCTTCTTTACTTTGCATAGGTTGAAAAGGGCCAAGTATTCCTCGAATGTAGGCATCATGTCCTCTTTATTGAATGTGAAGCAGCAATATCCCAGATTCCAGAACTGAACCAAGGTTTTCAGTAATTGTTCATCAATCTTCACGTACAAGAGGTAGGCTATGTCACCATAGACTTCATAGAACAAATGCTTGGTCTCATAATCAAAATGCTCCCAAATTTCCGGCAATTCTTGCACATTGTTTTGTTTAATGCTGATGTGGGCATATTCTGAAGTCTCTGTCTCATGGTCAGCTACCAGGCTATCTCCAAATGTTCGATGATTCACCTCAGACCAATGTCGGACCCTTGCATTCTCATCTTCACTTTTCAAAATTCTCTCGTCCATAACAAGAGCTTTTCAAATTTGAGCAATGGTTTTAAGAATCAACCCCTTCTAAATATGTAGTGATGAGGCACGAATGATTGTGCAAAACAAGAAAACAAGGGAAACAAAGATTAGAATCAAGAAAACACGGAGAAAACAATTCTGGGCTGCACATTCCAATACTCTAGGACATGTCTCCCTTCATTACTAAAACCCTAGGTTTTCCACGTGGCTCTATTGGGGTGGGCTCTAAGTTCTCAAGCATTTGAGTTCTAAAAGGTACTTGAGCTGTCCTCGATGTCCCCTACTAAGGGCAGCAAGGCCCCTGGTTCTCACCCATTATAGGCTTCAAATGAACCAAGTTCAACTCATCCTTACGAAGACATGAGGCATATGAATCCCGAAGGTACTTGCTAGGCTCATACAGAGAATCAATATTCTGACATGAGCAAAGCGTTTTCCCCTCACTTAGAAATTGGGTGGAGCTCGGGAATAGATCTTTTTGCAACATTTTTTTTTAAAATGCGTAAAATAGAATTACATTCATTAAATAGACAAATAAATTGAAACCTTTGTGAACTTGCAAATTCCTTTTCTAAAAACATTTTGAAAACAATTTGTGGTCTGACCCACTTTTGTTTTTTTAAAAAAACAAAATGTTCCCAGCGGAGTCGCCAAGCTGTCGCAACCCTTCTTAGGAAAAAGGAAAGGTTTAGACATTTTGGAAAACTTTGTAAAATTACAGAGTTGCCACCAATCTTTTTTTAATGTGATTGGATCACTTTTAAAAAGGGGGTATTTTGATAAAAAAAACATTTTATTTATCAAAATTACATTTTGATCCACAAAAACAGAAAAAAGGTTCGAGGGTCGATTACGTGTGGGGAAGGATTAGCACCCCTACAACGCCCAAAAATTGGTACCTTAATTGGTTTCAAAAAGGATTTTTTTTAAAAAAAAAACTGGAATTTACAAGTTCATAAAATTTCGATTTATTTTTCCGTAAAATGAATGTAAATCTATTTTAACGGCCTTATCGCCCAGGAAATAAACTTTAATCACCGCCAACACTTCTGGCGCTAACCCGTCATTCCTGTTTGATAAGACGCTGCATTAATTAAGTTTTCACTTTTTTAACAAATAATCAAGACAATTAAATGTATTAAAATCTTTTAAATTAAAATCTAGAAGAGAATAAACCTAGAAAACGTCTACATTCCTTTTAATTATTAAGATTTAAATAAATTAAGTGTATTTTATTGGAAATGAAGGAAATTTTACAACATACATGTTACTAATCTAAGTTTTGAGTCCCTAATCCTAAAGTTTAGCAAACATACACATATATACATAAAGAAATAATTAAATAAATAAACAACTAGGTAATTACTTAAATTTAAATAAAGAAAAGGATTTTTTATATTTTCAGAAAAAAATTCTAAATTAGGGACTAAATTGAAAGAAAACCAAAATGTGAGGGTTAATTCGAAAGTAATTAAAAGTTTGGTGTCGAAGCGAAAGAAAAAGGGACGAAATTGAAATAATTGAAAACTTGAGAGCTGCGGCGTGAGATCCAGAATAGAAGGGTGCGGGTTATCACCGGTTTCGGGTCGGGTCAAACGGGTTAGTATAAATAGTTGTTATAATAAACAGATTTCATTTTTCCATTTTTCATCCAAACCAATCAAAATGCTTTCTCTTTGAATTCTCTGCCCAGTTCATCGTGTTCTTCATTTTATGAAAAACACAATGAACATCCGTCGTGCCGGCCGCCGTTGTCGGTGGCGAAATTGCCAAATTCCGGCGACGTTTCCAGATTCCGGCGACGTTTCGAACACAAAAAAGGTAAAAAAAAATCTTTGTTTATACTGAAATTGAAAGTAAATAGATAGAAAGAAATTACCAGAACTTGCTCTTTATTTGATTTTGAATGTCGATTACAACTATTTGCTCTACTGCTTCCGAATGCTAGTATATCTACTGGTTGTGTGTGATTCTTGTGTGGTTGTTCGTGTGTTGAATCTTGTCCTTGTTACATGGATTATAGTGCTATTTATAGTACAAGTATTTCCTAAAATCCTAAGCCTAAATCCCTGATTTCTTCCTCTCTGATTTGCTTGATTCCTGCAATGGCACCGATTTGGGGATTCTAGTCTTCTGAATTGCCTTTTTGCTTATCTAATTGCAACTTGATTTTGGCTAGGGCATCAATTTAAGGATTTTATTTCCCCTTTGTATTTATGGGCTTTAATCTAGATTTAACCCTCTATTTGTATGTTTCCGATGGTTTGAACGACGTCGGTGATGAATGATCGAAGCGAGTGATGCATTGGAGAAAACAAAGTAGTGGGCCGGAGCTGAATCGTCGCGCGCGTGGCTTCCACGCGCGAGTGGCAATCCGTGTGATATACTCCGAAGCAATCTAGGCCATTGGATGGCATTTTGATCGTGCGACTGAGATGCTGTGGCGCTATATCAACTCCAGCTGGCATGATCTCCACCGTTGGATCTGCCCCTTGATCCAACGGTCCTGCTTCAGCTGTGCATAAGGAAGAAGACGAGAGTTAGGGTTTTTGTTATAATTGGGCATGCCGGCCTATTGTTTATTGGACTCTCATTTTTTATGTTTTAATAGACCTTTTATTTTAAATTACAATTGGGCTATCTATTTCTTATATGTGTTTTGGGTTTTGATAACTACTAATTAAGATACTAATTAAGATACTAATATACTAACTAAATCATGCTAATATATATATATATATATAAACTATATACTGTATTCTAATAAACTAACAATTATACATATTAAACTATATTATATGAGACCTAAACTATATTAATACTACATTAAAACTAAGTTATCAATATTACATCTAACTACATTAATAGTGACATTAAATTTACAACTATAATGTTATCAATATTGCATAGCTAGTAAATTAACATAACAACTAAAACAAAGGTGAAAATCTAGTGACAATACCGTGCTTTATCAAACTTAAGTGGAAGAAAATAGCTATGCCTTCATGAGTAATCCTCCACATGGGCTAGTGAAAGTCTTTCGGTGTAACCCCCTTGACCCGGTCTAGACGCAAGACCGGACCGAGCGAGCTACGTTGGGTTTGCCCAAACAAACCTGTAAAGATTTAACTCGAATTACACCCATTTTTTCTTTTATCTTATCTAGATGCAACATTATAACCTATGGTGTGCATACCGGCAGCGGGTGAAAACTCAACTCAATCGAGCAGCGAATCGACATCCAATTGCAATTTAGGGACCAAATTGCAATTATAGAAAATTATAGGGTCTTAACCCATTTTAAAGTTACCAATCCGTAATTAGTAAGGTTACATACTTGCTGGTCGAATTTCAGCTCAAAACTATGATTCAAACTCATGTAATTGCATACATACGAACCATAGACCAAAAAAGAAGAAACTCAAATCATGAAACAGTCCATAACCACCATAACGGCTAGCCATACCGATACGGTCCCAAAGTGTATCGATGTGTGGGCTACAATAACAAAAATCAGATTCCAGTAGCTCAAAACTGTGCCGATACAGCTCTTTGTGTATCGATACGACTTGCCAAAATACACTGGGTCGTGCTGATACGGAGCCCCGCATATCGGTATGCCTAGACATGTAATATCCAATTTGGTTGGGTTTTCTCACTTCCATTGATTTAAACATACTCTAACTTCAAATATTTACAAAATACTACTAAGGATCAATCCTCATCATAGCATCATAGTAACATCATCTAGTCATGACATCATGCTTCAAAAGAAAGTCTAGAGGCATGCATCCTAAGCACCAAGCCATCCAACATTCAAAACATAAAACCAAAGCAATATCAACCATTAAAGGCCATTTACAAATCCACAACAGCAATATAAACTTGCTTAAAATAGGGAGTTCAACATAAACCCTCCCAAAAAAAACCCATTTCCTTTATTACTACAAGTCTAATATGAAATCATACTTTCAAATAGCCGAAGTCTTTGGATTTCCTTCGCTCGCTACCTCTAAACTCTAATTTTAACATTGATGGACACAGAGAGCGTAAGCATACGAGGCTTAGTGATGAGTGCTCAAACAACACACCATCAATGCATTTTTTAAACCATTTTCCAAAACCACATTGAAATCAACATTTTAATCATCTTATAAAACATCATGCCTTGAAAACCATGCACATAACATTTTCAAAAGTCAGCATATTAAACCATATGCAACATGTATCACGGATCAACAACAAATCCCATTGCCAACCCTCAATTTAAGCCTTCCCATGCATAACAATCCATATGCAAAGCTTAAAGAGTAAACATGTATAAACCAACATTATACATCAACATCTATCAACATGATACATCACAATTATATTGTCTTTCAAGTGATCATAAACCCAATTCCACTTTTACAAAATATTACATCAGATACATCGATTCAACAAGTGTCCTCTCAATACTTCATGCCATCAAAACCAGAATTCATGGTACACTTACAATCGGGTACTCTCACAACCTATCTCATCGGTTAGGCGTATACTCCACTAATGGGAGTTTTCGGTACCATGTAACCCCTTGACTGTTAGGGTACTATTGTTGGAGTATTCGGTACACATAAACTCCTCAACACCTGAGGTGACTTATTTATAGTGCACTATGGATCCTATGGCTGGCCAACTATATCTGATAACATTTTAAACCACATCACTTGCCAATATAATTCATTGTTAACCATGTACCTCACTGTTTTTAAAGCAACAAATCAAAACCATTTTTCAAAGCATTAAACCATGCTTTAACAAGTATAACACATACTTACATGGATCACTTACCACGCACATCCATCATCATTTCATGATCAAAATCAGTATATAGCATACTCGAAAACATGCTTGAACAGTAGGTACCATGTAATTCAAAACAAGTGCATAAAACTCATTTCATAAAGCACAACCGAGAGAGTGTTATTGCCATACTTCCAAACTTAGAAAAGCATTTCAAGCTTAATCTGAGCTCCCAAAATCACTTTCAAACCTTTTCAGAGCTTTAGGTTTCATTCTCACTCACCGACAACGTAAAGCTTTATTCGGCGATGTGAACACAAACGTTCGAAGCCTCCGAAGCTTCACCAACAGGCTTAGGAACACTCTCCCCTGTTTTAATCACATAAAAATAGAGGATTAATACACCATCATGCATTCATAATCCCAACAACACAACTCCTCAACTTCGCCTCACTAAAACCATCAATCGTCATCCGAAAACAATCAAAAACACTATCACACATCATTTACACATTACCCAGCCAAAACATAAAGGTTTAATCCATCAATTAACTTCAATTGACATCCAAAGAAACCTAACATCGACCTTATACCTCCAGCATACATTAAACCTCCACAACTCCTTAAAAACACATAACTAGCTACCTAGAAAATTAGAGATTCACATAGCTTTAGGATTCCAATGTTAAAATAAATATATTAACATTATAAAAAATCAAAATCTTGATTAAAATCAATCAATAACTCAAATAGATCCAATTCGAAAATCATATGATCATATCAATTAAACCATGATTTAACCAATTTCCCATAATTAAATCATTAAAACTCATTAGAAAACATATATAAAGGATTAATAACTTGGGATTTCAATAAAGAACCATTCATTAGAGGAGAAGAACGAAAATTACCTCTAATAAAGTATTGTAGCAGATTAAACTCTCAGATCATGCCTCTTCGTCTGTGTTGTAGCTTGATAGAATCAAATTCCTAGATCGTGCATCTTCGTCAGAGTTGTAGCTTGACCGGAATTGAACTCTTAGATCCTGCGTCTCCGCCAGTGGTGTAGCGGATCAAACTCTCAGATCATGCCTCTTCGTTAGAGTTGTAGCTTGATCAGCACTTTCTCCAGATCCTTCCTCTTCGTCAATGTTGTAGCAGATCAACCTTTTAGAATATGCCACCCCGTCGGTGATGGAGTAGATCACCCAAATTTACAGATTCTACTTCTCTAAAATTAGGCGGAGTGGATGAACCATCTTATCATCTAACCTTTTATTTTCATAGCAAAAATCGTTATAAAAAATAAATAAAAACAAAAACAAAAAAAGGAAAATTTCCGTTGATCCTGCCTCTTCGTTAGTGCTGTAGCCAGATCAAATATTAGAACCTTCATCATTTGATCATGCCTCTTCATCAATGTTGCAGCCAGATCAAATGCCAGAACCTTCATCACTCGATCCTGCCTCTTTGTCAGTATCAGAGCTGGATCAAATATCATAACCTTCGATCTTGTCTTATCATTAGTGTTGTAGTTGGATCAAGTTTTGCAGACCTTGCCTCTTCATCAGTGTTGCATCTAGGTCAAATTTTCTCCAGGCCAGTGTCGTAGAAAGCCGAACTCGTTTGGACTCCTCCAACAGATTACCCTAGGTCGAAGATTTTGCTTCCCCGACAAATCCTCCAATTTGAATATTTTGCCTCCAAGAGCAGTAAGAAGATTAGGTGAAGCCCAAACACACAACCTATGGAGTTTTCATAGACTGTTAAGTACAAAATCAGTGGTCTCCCAGAAACAGGTGGTACTAATAATGAATGATTACTCAACTGCTCTTTAATCATTTCCAAAGCCACTTGACATTCTTCGTTCCATGTCCCCGGGTTATTCTTCCTGAGTAACCTAAACATTGGATCGTACTTATCAGTTAACAAGGAAATGAAGCGTGCGATGTAATTTAATTGTCCCAGAAAACCTCGAACTTTCTTTGGTGTTTGAGGTAGGGGAAGTTCCTGTATGGCTTTTATCTTATCAGGGTCGATCTCAATCCCTCTTCTGATCATAACAAAACCTAATAACTTCCCAGATGTGACCCCAAATATGCACTTATTCGGGTTGAGCTTCAACTAGAACTTCCTTAGTCTTAGGAAGAGCTTTTCTAAATTGATCAAATGTTCTTCCTCAAATCGAGATTTGGCGATCATATAGTCGACGTATACCTCTATTTCTCTATGCATCATATCATGGAAAAGGGTGACCATGGCCCTTTGATAGGTTGCCCCTGCATTCTTAAGTCCAAAGGGCACTACTTTATAGCAAAAAGTTCCCCATAGCGTCACAAAAGTTGTATTTTCCATGTCTTCTGGGCACATCTTAATGTGGTTATACCCGGAGAAACCATCCATGAAAGAGAAGAGTGAATAACCAGTTTTATTTTCGACTAAAGTGTCAATATGTAGGAGTGGGAAATTGTCCTTAGTCCTTGCCTTATTGAGGTCCCTATAGTCAACACACATTCGTACTTTTCCGTCCTTCATCGGTACTGGGACAATATTCGCCACCTATTCCGGATACTTGGCTACCTCGAGGAATCCTGCACCGTATTGCTTCTTTACCTCATCCCTAATCTTGAGAAGTGTTTCAGCCTTCATTATTATCAGCTTTTGCTTTACATGTTCACATCTTTCCTTTATAGAGAGCCTATGCATGACGATGTCTGTGTCAAGGCTGGGCATATCTTGATACGACCAAGCAAAAATATCTTTAAACTCTTTCAAAAGCTCAATCAGACTTTGTCTAGTTTTGGCTGTGATGGTAGTACCAATCTTCACCTCTCACTTTTCTTCTTCAGTTCCGAGGTTTAATGTTTCTAGTTCTTCTTTATGTGGTAGAATCTACTTTTCCTCTCCTTCTACCATTCTGAGAATATCACTGGGTACATCATATTCTTCCTCATCATCAATATTTCCAACTTCTTCCAAGCATAGAGGCAATTCAAAGTCAACTTTGAAGACAGACTCAGATTCATTTATGTCACTGATATCTAAAGACCTGAGAAGGAATAGGCAAAAGATATATACAAAGGGAAGAAACAAAATGAATGGAATATTTTTATGCTTTATGGTTTTCATTTAGTTTTGGTTTATTTATGAAAAGAAAGTTTGCCACACAAGATTTAGGGAAAAGTTTGACATAGGCCCTTTACATAAGATCCCTTATTGTCTCTGAGCCTGAAGAAAAAGGGTTGGTTTTGATAATTACTCTGAACATGTCTTAAAGACTATAGGAATTTCTTCAACAACCCAATTGTCAAGCTCAGAGCAAAGGCGGATCATTGCCAGGTACTGGCTCTCTTCTTCTTCTTCAGTCACAGCGTTAATACTCAACTTTTCAAATGCCTCACATAAAGCACTCTCTCATTTTCCTTCATCACTAATTGGGGAACTTGGATCCAACATGCCTCTAGATATAAAGTTATGGCTCAGGGGAGGGAAAGTCATCGACTCGCACTCAATTTCCTCTCCCTTCAATCTGGCCATTCTTCTCGCTTAATGTTTTCTGATTTTAGCCTTTCTTTGCCATTTGTTGGGCTTAAAGCCTAAGCCAAACCAATCTTTTTTCCCTGGGATTACTACGGGGTACAACCTTTCTTGATGTCTCTTTCTGAATCCTTTCCCAATTTCAGCTCCTTTCCTAAGCGTTTGTTTTACCTGCATCTTCGTACAACTTGATAATTTCGGTTCTGGCACATTTCTCCCTTCAGTGACAAAGGTTGCATTGACTAGCTCCAATGTCCTGAAATAACACTCAAGCGCACCATCATCGATCTCGATGAAGGGTGCATCAGTGGTTACTGATGCAATGATTTTCTCTTCTACACCGACAGTTATTAGTTGTCCATCGATCACGAATTTTAGCTTCAAGTGTAAAATAGATGGGACTGCTCCTGTTGTGTGGATCCACGGGCGCCCTAGCAAGCAACTGTAACTAGGTCTTATATCCATGACCACAAATTCAACATCGAAGGTCGTTGGTCCAATTTGCAAAGGCACCTTAATTTTCCCTATCACATCCTTCTGAGTTCCATCAAATGTTCTAACCGTATTTTGATAAGTTCTCATATGAGAACTATCTATTGGCAGCTTCTTCAATGTGGCTAACGGTAGAACATTTAGTGCTAATCCATTATCAATTAAAACTCCAGGTAATATATGTCTCTTACATCTGGTGGTGATATGTAAAGCTTTGCACGATCTCGTTTCTTCACCTAGTATTTCCTCATCATTGAATGAAATGAAGATGTTGACAGCAATGTTACCGACTAACATATCCATCTTATCAGTTGTGATCTCCTTTGGTACGAATGTGAGGTTCAGAATTTTTAACAAGGCTTCACGGTGGCCTTCAGAACTTAATAGCAGAGAAAGCATAGAAATTTGAGCCGGAAGCTTGTGGAGTTGCTCCACGATTTTGTATTCACTGTGTTTTAAAATCTTCAAAAAATTCTTGGGCCTCTGATTCCTTTACAAGGTCGTGATATGTTGTCGGTTTCTCTCTGAAGAAATCTCTATTATCTTCTTTATCAGGTTCTTCAGCATAAGCTTTCCTTTGTGCTGCATCTTTATCCTCTACTATTGGCTAGGAATAGAGCCTTCCACTCCTCGTGAAACGGCTAACCTCATTAACTGGTTCTCATTTCTCTTGATCAGGTGTTTCTCCTGGAGCTGCCACTGTACAAGCGTAATTCCAAGGAACCTGCTTGCTATCCCTATATGGAAACGGGGTCGGCACCTTAATTATAAACCACGGGGTTACACCCCTTGTTGGCTCACTAACTCTCGTTTTAGCCTTAATAACTAAAGGCTTCATTCCAGAATAATCTCTTTTAGAGGGTGACTCCTCTGATGTACATATGTCCAACATGCATTTCTTTTTTTCCTTTCAAAGTACTCAAGTTCTTTTTCATTCATCTAGTCTTGAACCAGTTGCCTAAACTTTAAGCAACAATCAATCTCATGTCCTTCCTTCATGTGGTACTCACAGTACAGTTCGTCTTTAATTTTTAGCTTTCGGGCTCCTCCTTCCAACATCCCTACTGCCACCATTTGAGCCCATACCCATTTCGTGGGAGCTTTAACTTCTGCAACACATTCCTTAACCACCTTATCCTTCTCCTCTGTGATTGCATTCACACCTGCCTTATGATGATTTGGCATAGGGTTTCCCTTATCTTCCGACGTATCGAATGATAACATCCCTGATTTTCTTAAGCCATCCACCACTCTTTTGAATGCAGTGCAATTTTCAATGGTATGCCCCCTAACTCCTACATGGTATTCACATTGTGCCTTCTCATCATACCATGGTGGGTATGGTGGTGAGAATGGGGGAACATGTCTTGGCAGCACTATCTGAGATTTGACCAGTTCGGTAAATAATTCTGCATATGTTATTGGGATAGGAGAAAAATATGGTTTCAAGCTCCCTTGATACCTTCATTCTTCCTTCAGATGATTTGTGACTGTTGGAGCTGTGGTTATAAACATTAGTGGCATTGACTTCATTGTCTTTCTTTTTGTATGGTTTCTTTGTTTCCCCACTATCCAACTTTCCATTTTTCATGACTACAAGTATCAACTCTCCATTTATAAGCATATCTGCGAAACTCTTTATGGCATGATTGAGCATACGATCATAGAAAGAACCCTTTAATGTTTCCACGAACATTAGGGTGATCTCACTTTCTATTAATGGTTGCTGGACTTGGGCAGCTACATCCCTCCATCTTTGCATGTATTGGCGGAAGCTCTTATGATGCTTTTGCTCCAATCCTTGCAGAACTAAATGGGTTGGAATCATGTCTGAAACATGCTTGTACTGCTCACTGAAGGCTCTGGATAAATTTTTCCATGATCTGATGTTAACTCGACTTAGCTACGTATACCAGTGTGCAACTGACCCTACTAGACTGTCTTGGAAACAATGGATAAGCAGCTTCTCATTCTCAAGATACATTGAAATTTTCCTGGAGTTAGATGTGTTGTAGGGCACGTAGTTCCATTATATTTTTTGAATTCGGGGACCTTGAACTTGGGTGGTACTACCAGATCAGTCACTAAACTTAAATCCTTGGCATTCACTCCTCCATATATAGCTCCTTCTTGGAAAGACTTAATCATTCCCTCCAACTTCTCATAGCGATCTTCCCATTTCTTCTCAGCTTTCACCTTGTCAGCAATTTCATCGAGATCATGCACCTCAATGACCTCTTCGGAGCTTATCTTCCTATCATTGCAAGTCGAGGTTTCAGCAAAATATGGTGAAATCTTGGTCTTAGAAGATTGAGCTTCTCTTTTCATACTTGGATGAACGAAGGCCATCCCTTGAAATTTTGGCACACCATTAGCTTTCTCGTCAGCTTCCACTGTGTCTGGGTCCTTAAAGCCTAACATGGCTGCAATTGAACCAACTGTCTTTTGATGAACTAACCCCATCTGTTGTTTTAGATCCGTCTCCAGCTTATCTAACCTATCCTGAGTACTCTTATGGTTACTTTCTAAGGCCGTCACTCTGTCTTTCATTGCTCTGACTTGAGACCGAGTATCGTACTTGTGATTTGTTTTTGCTATTTTGATTTTTTGTCTTTTTTATTTAAGTTAGATTCTTATTATGTCATAAATGCATGGAATGCAATGCGAAGCAAAGAACCAAACAAACAGAAGAATGATGCAAATGCATGGATGCAAACAAAAGAACATTGGTTTAATAAAATATCTACTTTTAGGAATAGTTTTATTGAATGTCAAAACCCTTATTGAGATGGAATGATGATGTATGAATGAATATACAAAAACAACAAGACAAAAAGGAAAAAGATCAGAATTAAGAAAACACAAAGAGACCAAAATAATTTCACGAATAATTCTGGGCATCGCATTCCAACACTTCAGGACATGTCTCTACGGATTATCCGTAATGATTTTGACCAGACTCAAAACCCTAGGTTTTCCGCATGGCTCTATTGGGGTAGGCTCTAGATTCTCAAACAATTGGGTTCTAAAAGGTACCCGAGCTATCCTTGTTGTCCCCTACTAAGGGTAACAAAGCCTTTAGTTCTCACTCATTATAGGTTTCAAACGAACTAAGTTCAACTCAAGAGGACTCACTTCCTATGTCTTCTCGAAGAATCAGTATCCTTACAAAGACATGAGGCATATGAGTTCCGAAGGTACTTGCTAGGCTCATACGGAGAATTAATATTCTGACATGAGCAAAGCGTTTTCCCCTCACTTAGCAATTGGGTCAAGCTCGGGAATAGAGCTTTTGTAACGATTTTAAAATGCGTAAAATAGATTTACATTCATTAAGCGGACGAATAAACTGAAACCTTTGTGAACTTGCAAATTCCTTTCCTAAAAACATTTTAAAAACAATTTGTGGCCTGACCCTCTTTTTTTTAAAAAAAACAAAATTTCCCCAACATAGTCGCCAAGTTGTCACAACCCTTTTTAGGAGTTTTGACGTTTTGGAAAAACTTTATAAAATCACGGAGTCACCAATAATCCTTTTTTAAGAAAATGTGATTGGATCACTTTTAAAACAAGGGTATTTTGATTAAAAAAATGTTTTATTTATCAAAATAACATTTTGGTCCACGAAAAACAAAGAAAACAGGTTCGGGGGTCGGTTACGTGTGGGGAAGGGTTAGCACCCCCACAACGCCAAAAAACTGGTACCTAATTGATTTCAAAAGGTTCTTTAAAGACTGGAATTTGCAAGTTCACAAAATTTTAATTTATTTGTCCCCAAAGTGAATGTAAATCTATTTTAACGGCCTTATCGCCCGAGAAATGAACTTTAATCACTGCCAACACTCTTGGTGCTAACCCGTCATTCCTGTTTGATAAGACACCACATTAATTAAGTTTTTACTTTTTTAAAACAAACCAGAGAGAAGATTAGGTGTGTTATCGTTTTTTAAAATTTAATTTTTAAACCCTAAAGAAACATCTACATTTATTTTTAACTATTAAGTTAAAATACAATTAAGTGTGTTTTATTGAAAATGTGAAGAATATTTTACAACATACGCGTCTCTATTCTAAGTTTTAAGTCTCTAATCCTAGAGTTTAACACACATACATATATATACATATAAGAACAAAAGGACAAAAAACTTAAATTAAATTAACTATCAAAATAATTACTAAATAAAGAAAAGGGCAATTAATTTTATTTATTTAAAAAATTATATTATGGACTAAATTAAAGAAAACCAAATGTAAGGGTTATTTTGAAAACAATTTAAAATTTGGTGCCAAATTATGATGAAAAATGACGAAATTGAAAAAATTTAAAACATAGGTGCTACGGTATAAGAACCGAGAAAGAAGGGCACGGGTTATAATCGGGTTCGGGTCGGGTCAAATGTGTTAGTATATATAATAAATGTTATAAACAGAAATAATTTTATACCACTCTCCCCAAATGGATCAAACCCAATTTCCTTTAAATTCTCTGTCAAGTTCATCAGTGTTCTTCATGAACTGAAGAACACGGTGATGATCCGCCGTGCCGGCCGCCTTCCACCGACGCCAGCCGTCATTGCCGGCGGTGAAATTTTATAGAAAACCCTAGTTTTTCCATCTTCTAGCGACCTCAAAATTGCATTTTTCCATCAGAGCTACGTCGAAACCAAATCATAATGGCGTTTCAAACAGAATAAAGGTAAAAACAATCCCTTTTTCTTTATTTAAATCGAAACAGAAAGGAAAAAAAGATAGAAAATGTTACCAGAAACTTGCTTCTCTTATTGCTTTGAAACTTCAGTTACAATCCTTGCTTGCTGTCTTTAGAACTTCCAAATGCTATGTGTCTAGTGTGTGCTTTCTGTAATTGTTGTGTGTCCTTGTTACATGAATTACAGGGGTATTTATATGTACAAATCTGATTGTATTTCAAACTTAAATCCCTAGAAATCATCTTTTGTGCTTCAAATCTGGCTCTGATTTTATTCAAATCCGACCCAATAGCTTCATTTTAGGGGATTCTCTTCTGACATTTCTTTAATTTGTGATTCGAATTCTAGCTGATTACCCTTTTGAGCTTTGTCCATATCCATTTTGGAGCTTGATTCTTGCTTTGTCTTCAAATTAGGGATTTGTTTTGGCTATCTATGCTCTGTCTTAATAATTTAATCCGTCTATTACCTTTTTTGCATGTTTTTGCTGATTGGAAATGAACTTCAACTACGCCGGTGTAAGCAAATCGGAGCAAGTAGAGCATCAGAGAAAACGAAGTGTTCAACGACAGCTAGAAAGTCAGACGCGTGACTATCACGCGCGAGTGGCGATTCGCGTACTTTGTTGTTAGCCAATCTAGGCCGCTAGATTGCTCACTGATCTACGGTCCAGATGACGGGCCGTTTGCCTCCCTCCAGCTGGATCCCACGTGCAAGGCGTGTTTCATCCTTGCCGTTGGATCTATCTTGATCCAACGATCCCTTATCTGCGCAGAAACATAAAGAGTTAGGGCCCCATTTTAATTCGAATGTAATCGGGCCTAGTAGGCCTTTGTATAATGAAAAAAATGGACTCAATGTATCTTTAATGGACTCTATTTTTTATAAATTTCAATTGGGCAATGTTTTATATTTTTGGTTTTAATGACTACATACTATATTAACTACTAACTAACAGCAAATGTACAACTATGGCAATAATATGTATAGCAATTAACTAAATACACTAAGTATGTGACACCTTTATAACACTAACATATGGCATTTATTATAATACCCTAAGTATATTAACAATATTACATGACATTCAGATAATTCTAATACTAATTGCTACTAATTGTGATGTAACACTAACAATGTAATATAAAACCAAAAATGGCATAGTTAATACAATGAAAGTAAAAGAAGTTAGGTGAAAATTCAGTGACAACAATGGGTATTACATGTCTCCCCTCAAGTCATAGATACCCGCAGTACACAAAAGGTTAGTCCACTTGTTCATTCCAATGCAAGAGACTTATGAGATGATATAGATAAAATATTTATTATTATTATTATTATTATTATTTCATGGCAAGCAATGTTTACTGAAATCAAGCTTAGGTTTTTTTTAGATAAAAAATAAAAAAATCAACCTAAGTGAAACTTCTGTTTGAAAGACCACGAATGTTATGGTAATGCATACGCATGTTATGGTAATACGCATGCTTCCGAGAGGAACAACTCTCATACCTAATTTCTACCCAATTTTAAGGTGGCTCTCTTTAACTCACTATCTCGCCGTAACCCATATTTCCCTCTTTTCTGATCTCAATCAGGCATCAGAAGTGTGGCAATCCTTGAAGAAAGGTTAACCCCGATAGGCGGGATGTGATCTGAAGACAAACTCAAACGTCCATGTATGGTCGAAATGGTCTTTCAAGGCTTGTAATGTAAGCTATGGCTCATGGTTATGAAAGAAATGATATGTAGGCCCAAACAAGTGTTTAAGGGTGATGAAACCAAGGATCATTCTTCTGACTGAAAATCTCAATTACGTACTGTCTGATCTGGATATGCTCAAATGAAACACTATTTTTTCTTTCTTTTTTGGATCGCTCTAGACTACCCGTTTTCGGGTTTTCACCCTAGAGTTCAATTCTTTCTTCTAGCGTAGCTTCGAATCAACTTGCATCTTCATACTGTATCGATGCATGCTTTCATTCAAAGGTGATCAATCTATCAAGGCTAGTTCATTTGGATGGGGAATTCCTATAGCCCTTTCTCTATTTATCTCTTGCCCTTTTTTTCTTTTTTTCTTTTCTCTTTTTCTTTTTCTTTTTCTCCCTTTTTTACAACTGCATTCTTCAACTTAGTGCTTTCACTTTCAGCTTCTTCAACTTTTGTGTTGGTGACTTTCAACTTGATTCGGGCTGGCTCTTTGAGCACAAACTTTTCTTTCTCTATTTCCTTTTTAGGTTTCTATTGCTCGAATTGAGAATTGTATTCAACGCATTTATTTTCCTTTATTGCCCACTAATTCATGAGGTGTCATCTCTATAGCATGATCAGAACTCGATGTCATTCATTCATCCATAAACTTTTATCTCATTTTCCCCCCGATGTAGGGGTAATCCTTGGTTTGGGTTGAATCAGAAAAACATTATCAGGCTCAAAAGGGGACAACAATTGATATTTTCCTTATTTTATTTCTTTGTGAAAGGAAATGAATGAATGAAAAATGTCCTCCCATACATGGATATCAAATAGTCTTCAGGTGGTAGATGTTTTAGGGTTATCACTTCATTCAAGGACCTTGAACAACAATGCCTGAGAGAAAAATTCACTTAATGGGATCAGCATGTTACTCCTGAACACTAATTGTTGTTCCTCCCATGGCCTAAGTGGAACAAAGGGTTTTCACATTTGTAGTGTCCTCACAACATTCAATTTTTTAAATTTTGAATTAAATTTGATCTTGCAGAAGATATATACATATATGTTTGGGAAAACAAAAGTAAGTTCATAATAATAAAGAATAAATGAAATTTTTAAAAGAAATCAAAGAATATGAAATGTTTGTCAAATGAAATGCACATGAATGCCTCTTTCATTGAAATCGAGCAAGTAAACATAACATAACTCATTACAAAAGACCACTACTACTGTCTTCGGGTAAATAAAAGCAAAGTGCAACAAGAGAATTCCACATGCTAGGAAAAAGAACCCTCTAAAGCTAACCACGGGGATCAAAACCTCTAAGGGATTATCTCCATCACCCTCCTCCTCAAAGCATCAAAATTTCGCTCCCAATCAGACTTTGGACCCTGTTCTTCAGAGCTCTACAATTCTCCATGGTATGGCCCGTACCTCCCACATGGTAGTCACACACGGCGTTGGCATCATAACCATCAGGATAAGGGGGATTCTTTGGTATGGACTAAACTGGAGCTAGAAGTTTTGCTCCAACAAGTGTTGGGAGCAAGTCTGTATACGTCATCGAGATCGGGTGAAAAACCTTTGAGGGCTTCACAATTAACTGTGGTTGACGATAAGAACGACCATGAAACTAATTGTTCAGTCAGGAACTCTTCGTACGACCCGGGGAGTCATGTCCCTTCTGATCGGTGATGCTTGGCTCTCACAACTGCAATGCTCCGCACTCTAACATATTCTGGACGAACTTCTTAAATGCTACATAGCTTTCAATAGAATGACATTGAACATTGGCATTATACTCGCAATGAGAATTGGCATTATACCAAGAAGGGTATGGTGGGTTAAAGGGTACCACGTGGTAAGGCCGAACTAAGTCTGCCTTGTACAGTTGTGAGTACAACTCATTGTATGAGATTGGCAGTGGGGTGAAGTTCTCGTTTCTTCCCAGGGTTCCTTTGTTCCCTTCTTATTCAAACCTTGGGCGCTCCTAGTTATAGCCTGAGATCGAGGGCATTTCGGTGCTTCCTTGGGCTCCCTTTGTCTCCAAGTTAATCTCTTATCCATTGGAGAAGATAAGATTTCCCAAAGAGAATCATCAATCTTATCCAACACTAACTCGATGGGCATTCAGAAGCAAGGTATGCTACCTCATATTGGTTGATAACGGCTTAGTCTTCATTGGACAAAATCTTTTCCCTTGTGAAGTTGCGGTCCTTATTCCTACTCTCCTCTTAGAAAGGTCTTCCTTCACACCATTCCTTTTGGTTATGGTGGCTATCATTCCTATCAATTCATTTACTTGCCACCTAGTTTCTTCTTGAAACCTCTTCACGTATGTCATTAGGTTTCTTTGTTTTTCGGAAAAATGCTCATAGAACTCCTCGAGCTTAACTACCCTAGATGACAGGTCATTCATATTTCTGAAGTTGAACTGATAAGAAGCCATTCCCTCCTTACTCTTATTTTCTAAGGCGAATGTTTTTCCCTAGTCAGTGATGCATCTGATGTATGTGAACGTACAAAAAAGTATTAACAATATGTCACAAAATAATGCTATTATAAAAACATGAATGAATGTAAAGAGCGACACTGAGTTCAGCAAATATCATTGTTAAACGACTTGCATTAATGAGAACCTTGTCATGTTAAAATAACTAGAGAAAGCTAACTACACATATGGTTTTAAGGTAGTATCAAGGTCAATAATCTCTCTCAAAATCCACACAATCATCTCTCCTTCTTCGGATTCATCATTGACACAATCATGAAGCTCGGTAGCTTCCTCAGCTAAAAACTATATCTTCCGGGCAACCTTTTGCATCTGAGCCCCCCACCATGCCAATTCTTGCTCTTGCCTCCAAATCGTATAAGCGACAAAGTGTAATTGCTCCAAACTCAGAGTTGGGTGTACTTGAATCACCCATTTCATGCTTGCTACATGATCCTTGAACTGTTGAACCTCAGCTTCTAACTCCTCGACACGTGTCATCAAAGCTTGATTTCTGAGTTGATGGCTTTTAACTTGGTAGTGAACTCTTATGTTTGAAAAGAGACTTTTTCAAACATTTCACTTGATCTCTCAAGGCTTTGTTTTGGTGTTGTTCTTTCTCAATTTGTCTTGAATGGGAGGTTCGTAGATTCTTCATTTCTTGGGTCAAAGTGAGCATTCAATCTTTGTGCTCCAGAAACATCCTCTTATAGTTCTCGGCTTGTGCTTTCTCTTCATTAAGCCGGATCTCTAGCCCCTCGTTTGACACTCCTTTTGTAGCTCTCTCGCTTCTATTTAACCTCCTAAGCTGTTGAATCTATTCTTTTTTCGTCTTGAGTTCGATTTCCATCTCCTCTCTTTTCTTTTGTAGGTCTTTGACCACTCCTTCAAACTGTGCCTTTTCTAACTCGAAGATGAACTTCTCTGGATGGGCTTTTTCCTTGAGCTTGAGGTATTTTTTCGCTCTTTTTCAAGCTGTTTCCTCATTAAATCAACCTCAGTAGGGAGTGTGGCCAATCTTTCCTCTAAATATCTTCTTCCCTCGAGAGTCAAACGCGGGATATTGTCGTTGACACGGTTAAATCGTAATGCTTCGTATTCAGGACGGACCATGTACAGAGCATTCACGATCCTAACCCATCTTGTGTTATTCCAGGCCAAGGAAGCATTGTATACCATCGTCTTATAGCCCTTCTCCTTTTTATAATCCATATTGAATTCATTCAGACCCTTGGTGGCTGACACGAACTGTTTTGAACCGTACTGTCTCAGAACTAGCAAAGGTGCATAAGTAGTATGCCCCCAAAGGCCAAGTAGTGGTACCCACGAATACTCTCCGGACCAATAGAGAACGTTCTTTTCCATCAACCACGGTGCTCTCCAAACTATATCCTCATCTTTTAGGTTCCAGAGAACATCCTGACATACCTCCTCGGATCTCTGGGTCAGCCAGTCGTTCTTTTGTAAGAAATTTTCTAAGGGTGAGAACCTACCATCGTAAAAGGTCTTGGAGAAACTAGGATTAGTCTAAAGGTGGTTGTAGAACCAAACCGTCAAAGCTGCAGGCATCCCTAAAAGTGCCATCCACCATTCTCATGATAGAACCTTAAGGGTCGAAAAGTTTCAGCCAAAATTACAGGTACTGGATTAGTCCCACTACCCAAACGTTCAAAAAGATGCAAAATTGACGGGTCAACGAGGCCCAACGTTCGAGGAAATAGTACCAATCCATAGATCAATTATGCAAAAGGTTCTGCTAAACTCAACCTACAAGACGCACAGAGGCCAAGGCCAAGATCCCCTCCCACTTATGATACACCTTACTATTCCAAATGGTGACCTGCTGCTCGACCCAAGACAGTAACTTGTTTGCGATTCTAACAAGCTTTGTTCTTACTTGGCTTAGAATACACTCGATCCATATCAATCCTTTTGCATTTTATAGGATCCCGGGATTCTTCAATTGTCGGAGTAAGATCAAAGTTACCAATCGTAAAACAGTTGTAGATAGAGTTCCAAAAACCTACTAAGGTTTGCAGTAGTGCTTGATCAACTGGAACCTCTAGCAAATACGTGATGTCACCATACTCTTCTCTGAAAGTGTTCTTTGTTCCAAAATCCCAACTATTCCATACTGACTTCAAATCATACACATCATTAAACCTGGTGTTCATGAATGTCGTGGCTGACATGGCTTATCTGAACGCATCGACAATACTATCTCCCTCATGTAATTGTTCCCCTTCCGACCATATATGAACATTAGAATTCTTTTCGCAATTGCTGTGAACAAAGTCTCTCATCGATCTAGTATTTAATTTCAAACTATTCCCAGACTTAGTGTGCTCTTCATGATTATGACATAATATGCAAAAATAAAGATAAAAAGGACAGGAAACGAGGAAAGAGGATAGTCATGAGGTGACCAATAAACTTGCAAACGATAAGAGGTAAAATTAAGCAAGTCAAGCATATAAAAGAAAACCCTAAACACAAGAATTCTAATTCGCTATGGTTATCCGCATGGCTCTATTAGGGTGGGCTTCTTAGATTCACACACATGAGTTCGGTTCTAATTGGGTTACCCGAACCTATCTTATCACCTACTAAGGCAACAAGAGCCCCAATTCTGGCCCATTACAAGCTTGCAAATTGGTTTCGGTTCGAGGGAAAGCACTACCTAATGACGTGGAGAGTTGCTCACGTGTCAAGAGGCGTGGATTCCAGAAGTGAATTACCGACCCGTGGAAGGCTACTCACGTTGGTATGCGGCATTTCAGTCCCACTAAAGGAACGGAGCTCGGGTATAGAGCTTGATGAGATGGTGCAACATATGTCGGTGATTCCTTAGAAATTAAATGAAAAATTAATTCAAAAGTCACCAATTATCAAAGCCCGTTCAATTGTAGTTTCATTTTCAAGAAACGGTCAACCTTATTAGAATCAATTGAAATTGCGACAATTTTCCATCATTAATAAGCAACAAATATTTTATTTGGCCTAACTCTCTTTTTGTATAAGCCACTTGGATAAGGTAGGCCGGACACCAGAAAAATCAGAGATTCGTTTTGAAAGGTTTCGGGAGTTGGTTACGTGTGGGGAAGGATTAGCACCCCCATCACGCCCGGAAATCGGTACTAAAATATTTGTTGCTTTTAAATTGGTGGAATTAATTGAAATTGAAATTGAATTTAATTTGGCGCACTTAAATGAAAATTGACCTTGATTGAACGAGATTTATCAAATTGGTGAGTTCAAATTAATTGGACATTTAATTAATAAGGTTGACAATACATCAGACCATAGATTAAACTGACATTATATAACGCTGACTGTCGTGTTAATTTACGGTTCGACTCTCGTACGTCACTTTTATGCATGGTGCAAGCAGTTAAGATATGATGTAATGATATTGCCAATTTTAATTATCATTTACCTCGAAGCGGTAAAGATTAATCCAAATATTCGGTCAACATCTATTGAGGCAAGACTGTTACGACATGAATATCGGGATTAATGAATACATTTTTTATGATTTAAATATTAATTAACAAACAAAATTAAAAGTCACGCGAATGACAAATATAAATGCATGTCACAAAAAGGCTTGAAATTAAACAAAAGCATTGCCAAAAATAAAAATTCGGAAAAAAAGACCGGATCGAACAAAGAAGCGTGTAAAATAAATGAGGGAAATTAAAGGTGAAAATTAAAAAAGCGAAAATTAAATGTTAGAAGTTAGAAATTAGTTGGCTACACTAAACGGGTCATAATAATACAGATCATACCCCGTTGCGGGTCACTGTAAGACAAATCGAACAAGAATTAAAAGAACGAAAAAATAAATAATACATATATATATATATATACATAAGAACAAAGAAATAAATAAACAATATATATATATACATGAGAACGAAGAGACAAATGAACAATATATATATAATAAAGTAATAGTAATCATAGTATATACACATTACGCAACATATCACATAAAATATAAAATATAATATAAAATATATAGACTATATATATTATACTATAAATAACATAATATATAGAGAGAGAACATAACCATAATATATAATATAAATATATGATATAAATAGGATAATAAAAAAAGGAAAATGAAAAGGCAAAAAGCGGCATTGAATGAAAATAAGAGGATGAAGCAAATGAGGAGGTGATTTTCGGGATTCAAAATCCCTTCATTTCCCAGCGATGTTTCAAACCCAAAACAAAGTCCTCTGAACCGAGACCTTCCATGGTCGTTCATCGGCGACCACTCTTCGCCAGCCCATTCCGATGTTCGAAGACGTACGTGAACGGTGGCTCTTCCTCAAACAGCAGATAAGTTCAAAATTCCTGTTCTCTTTTGAATTCGATTTGAAATCTAAGAAGAATAAAAAGCCCTAAACTTTGATTTTTGGTTTTAAAACGAGATTTGAAGAAAATTTTGAAACCCTTTGTTTTTCTTTTTGTTTAAAAAGATTTGAATCTGATTTATTTTGAAAAAAAAAAAAAGAAAAAGGATTCGAACCCTAGCCTCAAAACTTCTTTTTGTTGTTTTTTTTTTCAAAATAAAAAAAATCCCTAAAACCTTTGAGCAAACGAAAAAAGAAGCAAAACTTAGAGAAGCCTTTGTTTTTTTTCTTTGTATTTCTGAAATTCCAACCCCCTTTACATTGCTATTTGATTGGCTTTTATAGCCCTAATTTTGATTACAAAATAAAAAGAAAAACAAAAAACAGAATTGTTATTGGTTGATGCCTTTCATTTGCTGAAATTCTTCACATTTTGTCATCTTGTGCAGGTGTGGATCAAAAGCATTTGATTGTTTGTTGCTGAGGGGTGCGGTTTGAAGCTGTTGGCAGCTGGCGTTGAGAAGCCAAGGGGTCACAGGTGAGTTGCACAGAGGACAAGAGGATATCAGATTCGGGCTTAGTTGGGTCAAATGATGTATTAATATTTTGTTTGGACTTTTGTTTATGAAATGTACATGGACTGCTTATAAAGACTTGGGTTTTGTATGTATAAATAGGAGTTACTTGTATTTAAATAAACTGGGCTTTATTATAAGATAATATAACTTATAATTTTCAAATTCTTTTCTGATTTTTAATTAAAAACATACTAATAATTAATAATAGAACAAAACGTAATAATAATAGTTAATTGTAGTAGTAGTAATAATAATAATAGGGTAATAACGGTAATAATAACAATACTAATAACATATAGTAATAATAATAAGATCACTATAACATCCTTTTTTCAAATGGATAACAGTAGTATGTAATGATATCAAATATATAAAAGCTTAATCAAAATAGTACCACTAATTAACTATTTTTGGGGGTTTAAATTTTAATAAAAAGGATAAAGTAAACGAAGCCCATAACATTATTTAGAAAGTAGTAACATATATATATAAGCCCATTATTATAAAAACAAAAGGGAAAATAAAACGGGTCCACCATGACAAAATTAGTGATTACAACTGCCTCTCTTTGTTTATTCTTGTTCTACAAGTATAAGCAAAGACCATAAGCACTAAATTTGTCCCACTTCCTGTTAGGAGATTCTGAGCTTCGAGTTCCTCCTATATAGAACTGTTCGCTCTTTCTCTCCCTTCAGCATGGAGCTATGAGTATCTGCCTCCTTTGCCCCACAGTCCTTGAGCTATGAGTATTTGCCTTTTTCGCTCCAAAATCCCTGAGCTATGAGTATCTGCCTCCTCTGCTCGGTAGTTTTAATATGGCGAGCTTGAAATCTTTGAGCTTTGAGTATCTGCCTCCTCCGCTCGGTAGTTCTAATATGGCGAGTTTGAAATCCTGAAACCTGTGAACTTTGAGTATTTGTCTCCTTCGCTCTAAAATCATGATATGGTGAGTCTGAAATTATTCGCCTGAAATCCATGAGCAATGAGTATCTGTCTCATTTGCTCTGAAATCTTTGGGTGTTGGTTTTGAAATAAAACGGGTCCACCCCGGAAAAAATTAGTGATTACACTTATCATTACACGAGGACTGGTATCGGTATAGTCCTGAAATAGAAAGAGCCGTTGGAGCAGTTCAAACATAGGCTATCGATACACTTTGAGGCATACCGGTATGACCCTCTCCATATCGGTACTGCTAAGCCTGTACCGGTACAGGTTTTTACTATTAGAAAATCATTGTAGCTAAAACCCTAAAAAGTATCGGTATGGTGTTGTACCGTATCGATACGGGGTTGAGAAAATGGCTAGTTTGTCTATATAAAATTGTTTTAAAACATGCCAAAAGCCTTAAAAACATTTTCAAACATATTTTCAAGTTGTTTGGACTTTAATACAAGTTTGTAAAATATTCAAACAAGTCCAAAAACATTTTTCAAATTATTTTATCAAAACAAATATCCTAACAATCTCCCCATTTTTGATATAATAAAACCAACTTGAAAATTTATTTTTTTGATTCTCCCTCTTTGTAAAATAAATTTTGAATAAGAGAAAATAGATTCAAAATTGTTAAAAGCTCCCCTTATTCATTTGAAAATTCAAATTTTCAAACCATTCTCCCATTTTTGTTATATCAAAAAGAATTTTTTAACTTGAAGCTCAATAACAATGGAGGTTTTAAAAAGATTTTGCAATTAAAAAATTTTGTCTCTTCATTACTCAAGCATCAAACAAGATGTTAGTCCAACAATTCATGAATAACTAGTTGAATTAAAAGAAATAAATCAAGATAGATAAATAAATAAAATTCAACTAATTTTTACCACTTGAACCAAAGGTAGGATGTTAAGCCTCATTCTTTAAGTATTATTGCTTGTGTGCATAGAGCTTTAAGAATTCATATCATTTGTTGAGCTAGCTCCATCACACCTACAATAAGACAATCAAGTAATTTTTGGTATCCAAATTGCTTTGGATCCAAATGACATTAGTTGCACAAATTTTAGTCCCTTTAGGAATACATTTTACAATTTCATCACTTTTATTTGAAGTAATTAGTCCTTTTAGGACCCAAATATTTCTAAAACATTTACCGTTCAAAAATCTAGGGCACTAGATTGTCTTTGATAAAAATTTGTTTTAACAAAATTTGATTTAGAGTTACCTCCAACTTCATATTTTCGAACATTATTGTTAAACCAATTCTTTTTTAGGTCATTAATTTCCCTTTAATGATCCTCTTGAACTTTTAGAAGCCAATTTTGTAAATCTAAATTCTTCTTTTCAAAAGCTTCAAACTTTGCTTCAAGTTCGAGATTTGTTTTGGAAAGCAATTCAATTTTTATTTTCAATTTTATCAACTACGGGAAGTTCAATCGCAGTTGACAAAATTACGCATCCCTATAGAACTCGCTCCCAGACTCGGAAAACGGACATGTAAAATAGAATGATAGCAATTGAAGCTAACTTGAAGGGTGCCTAAGACAAGCTTGAGAATATTGAAGGAGATTCGAAGAACGAAATCACTACTACCCAAGAAAACACCATGCTACAGAGAGCAACCATGCTTGCAAAAACCCTGAAACTATTGAAACCCTCAAAGACGTGAAGATGGTGATACCTCCACAAGAAGATAATCGTGAGGCCCTTAAAGGAAAGGTCCAAATTCATCTTCCAAGAACATCGGCCAATGCTCTGGTGGAGTCCGGGGTAGGTCAAGGTGATGATCAAGACTTCGACGTTTCTAACCTCGATGAGATGGCTGACAAGAGCCGCACATACAAGAAATTAGAAGATCGTTGCGATAAGCTCGAGGGGATCGTCAAGGCCCTACAATGAGTTAGCATAAATCAAGGCCCGAATGCTAGAGACCTCAGTTTAGTGATCAATCTGGTTATTCCTCCAAAGTTTAAGACACCAGATTTTGAGAAATACGAGGGAACTACTTGCCTTTCACCACATCTAAAAATGTACTTTAGGAAGATGTCATATTATCTTGACAATGAGAAGCTGCTTATACATTGTTTCCATGATAGTTTTTCAAGATTAGCTGTTCATTGGTATACACAGCTAAGTCGGGCCAATATAAAGATGTGGGTGGACTTGTCAAGGGCCTTCATCAACCAGTACAAGCATGTAACATATATGATCTTAAACTGTTTACTGTTGCAGGGGATGGAACACAGGGCCAATGAAAGTTTCCGTCAATATGCGCAATGATGGCAAGATGTAGTCGCTCAGGTTCAGCTACCATTGTTGGAAAACGAGATTACACCTATGTTCATGGAGACACTGAAGGGACACTTATACGATCGAATGATTAATCACGTGACTAAAAGCTTCGTAGATATGTTGATGAACGAAGAATTGATTCTAACAGTCATAAAAAGTGGGAAGCTTGACGGAGGTGATTCGAAGAATCCCTACAAAAAGAAGGAAAACGAAGTAAATATGATGGCAACGTATAACCTAAATTTTTCTCAAGGAGTAGTGGTCAATAAATCCAACGCGACTAGTACAAGCCCGACGGTTCAAAATCTACCAAAACTCGAGATGAGAACCGAGGAAACCGACCATACTTTGCCCATATTCACATGACTTATGCGAAATTATTTCCCTAATTGGTCGAGTCACGACTCGTGGTGCCCCAACACTTCACATCAATGCCGCCACCATATCCTTCGTGGTACAATGTAAATGCCCGTTGCGAATACCATGCCGCACTCACTGGGTACACAATTAAGAACTACACTGCCTTTAAAAAGTAGTGGATAGTTTACAGAAAGTGGGAATAATGTTGTTCGAGGTGACGTATGAAAAAAGAAAGCCCCTTCCATATCACTAGAGTGCCGGGGTAAATGCTTTAATGGAAGAGGATGATAAGTGGGTGAAACAACTGGTAGCTAATGTCAAAGCCCCTTTGAGATATGTATGGTCTAAGATGCTTAGCACTGGACTATTGGCAGCAAATATTAAAGTCGAGCTTTCAGAAAATAGACCCCACTGTGAGTACCATGGGATTGAAGGACACGAGATTTAGTACTGCCCAGAGTTTAGACGATTGGTCCAGTCCAATATAGACAATGGAGAGTTAGAATTCTTTGAAAAGAATGGTGCAAAGACAATAGCAAATGTGTACGCATCCAAAGAATCTCTGATGAGAAGTTTTGCTAGAATAAAACCCTTGGTGATCAGAACCAAGGTGAAAGCAGACGAAGTAGCAAGGAAGGTGATGTCGCAATTGATAATAAGAGCACCAGCCCCTTTTCCTTATAATGAGAGCAAGAGTGTACCGTAGAACTATGCATACACTGTGGTGACTCACGAGGATCCAAAGAAGGCCAGGTTGACACCAAAGAGAAGGTCGTCAATGAGATTGGCCATTTTACGAGAAGTGGGAGATGTTATGTACCACCCATTGGGGAAGACCGAGACGCGACCCAAATAAAGAACGCCATAAACCATGAATCAGGAAAGGATTTTTTTTAAGAACGTCCAGTAGAATTGCACGAGATTGTAAATGAGTCTAGGCTCAAGAATTCCTAAAGATTCTCAAGCACAGTGAGTACAACATAGTGGAGCAACTACATAAGCTCTCAGCGTGCATCTCTATGCTATCACTCATGCTAAGTTCCGAGGGACACCGTGATACATTGCTCGAGATCCTCAATCAGAAATTTGTGCTGAAGGAAATAACCACCGACAAGCTAGACCGACTGGTTGGAAATATCACTATTGATAATTTTATTTCCTTCAATGATGAGGAAATTCCAGAGAGAGGAAGAAGATCGTACAAAGCCCTTAATGTCTCTACTCGGTGCAAAGGCACATGCTGCTAGGGGTCTTTATAGACAATTGTTCGGCCTTAAATGTCCTCCCTATGGCCACATTGAAGAAATTATCGATGGATGAGTCTCACATGAAGGCATATCAGAACACAGTCAAAAATTTTGACGGAGCACAAAGGGATGTGCTCAGAAAGATAGATGTCTCTCTACAAATCGAACTATCCATCTTTGAGGTCGACTTTGTGGTGATGGATATTTGACCTACTTACAATTTCCTTATGGGCATCCGTGGATCCATTCAGCCAGTGCGGTCCCTTCCATGCTACACCAGAAGTTAACGTTTATGGTTGATGAACAACTTGTGACTATCGGTGCCGAAGAAGATATTATTGCCTCAGTATCAATTGATGCACCCTATATCGAGATTGACGAGGGGGAATTAGACTATTCCTTCATATTGTTGGAGCTGGTAAGTGTGACCTTTGTCTTCTAAGGAAGCAAGATACGAAGGCCGGGTTTATCTAAGTATGCAAAGATGCACGTAAAAAAGACCTTAGGCAAAGGTGTCGAAGCGGGGAAAGGATTTGGAAAGCATCACCAGGGTAGGTTATACCTGATAACCATCGCTGAAAAGAATTATAGATTCTGGCTAGGGTTCAAGCCCAACGCGGCACAGAGAAAGGCCACCATGATGAAAAACCAAGAAAGAATGAAGAGTGGACTCAAAAGGAGGGAGATCACATGGGATCCAATAACATTTCTGCCCCTCAATTTCACTTTCGTTTCATGGGGGTTTGTGAACCTCAGCATGACTCAAGATGGAGAAGAATAGAATGAGATTGCCGAAGTGTTCAGTAATTTGAGCATCAACGCAGTGCTGGAAGAAGAAAATGAGGGTAGATATCTGCATATGATTCACCCTTGTGATGAGCTTAATAATTGGACTGCAAAAAAACTTCTTGTAGTTTTTAAATCTCTTTTAGAGTAATTCTCAAAATGAACCCTCTATTTTAGCCTTAAAACAATAAGGGGAACTTTTATGTAAGGGCATATGCTAAAACCATTCAGTTCTTAGTCAATAAAATACATTTTTTTATTCAATAAACCTTGTGTGGAAAACAATATTTAAACACCAAAAACACAAAAACAAAATAAGACCAAGCATTTCATTTTTCTTTCCTTATAAACATCGATATATATATTTTTGTTTTTTCCCTTTACAGGTCTCCAGATATCAATGGCATAAGTAATTTTGAGTCTGAATTACCAGTGAATTCCGAGAAACTATAGGTCTAGAAGGGTTTGAAGATCTTGAATGATGAGATTGAGGTTGATGTCCTAGAAGACTTGCTTCGATTGATGGAAGGCAAAGAAAAGAAGATTGTTCCTCACAAAAAAATAGTTAAAGATTGTGAACCTCAGGACTAAAGAGGAAAAACGCAAGGTAAAGATTGGCACTACTGTTACTGTCAAAACACGTCAGAGCTTAATCAAATTTCTGCAAGATTACAAAGATGCGTTTGCCTGGTCATACCAAGCCATGCCCGGTTTAGATACAAATATCATGGTACATCATTTACCTATAAGGCCAGAATGTCGACTCGTACAATAGAAGCTGCGGAGAATGAAGGCTGAAATACTACTGAAGATAAGAGATGAGGTGAAAAAGCAATATGACGCAGGATTTCTACAAGAGGCCAGATATTCCGAATGGGTGGCTAACATTGTCCCAGTTCCGAATAAGGATGGAAAAGTTCGCATGTGCGTTAATTATAGAGATCTTACTCGGGCAAGCCCTAAAGATAATTTCCACTCCCGTACATTGACACCTTGGTGGATAATACAGCCGGCCACTCCCTATTTTCATTCATGGATGGGTTTTCAGGTTACAATCAAATTAGGATGTGTCCCAAAAACATGGAAAAGACCACTTTCGTGACGCAATGGGGAACCTTTTGCTATAGGGTAATGTTGTTCTAGTTGAAAAATACTGGAGCTATTTATCAAAGAACCATGGTGAACCTGTTCCACGACACGATACATCAAGAAATCAAGGTATATATGGATGACATGATCGTCAAATCCCGAACAGAAAGGGAACACATTGTGAATTTGGAAAAACTCTTCAAAAGGCTAAGAAAATTTCAGTTGAAACTCAACCTCGCTAAATGCAGCTTTAGAGTGAATCAAGAAAGCCTTTAGGCTTTATTGTAAACAAGAGAGGGATTGAAGTAGACTCTGATAAGGTGAAAGCAATCCAACAACTTTCTCCCCCTCAAACGCAAAAAGAAATTTGGGGCTTATTGGAAGACTTAATTATATCGCCTGATTTATCTCCTAGTTGACAGAGAAGTGTAGCTAGTGTTCAGGCTATTCAGAAAGAATAATCCATGGGGAATGTAATGAAGAATATCAAGTACCCTTTGAGTAAATTAAGAAGCAGCAGTCAAACCCACCAGTTTTGGTACAACCCGTCTCGGGAAGACCTATAATTTTGTACTTGACCATACACGAGAATTCAATGGGTTGCGTGATAGGTCAACATGATACTACTGGAAGAAAAGAAAGAGCAATCTATTATTTGAGCAAGAAATTCATGGATTGTGAGTCAAGGTATCCGTCGATTGAGAAGATGTGTTGTGCCTTGGTTTGGGCATCCAAAAGGCTCAAGCAATATTTACTCTACCACACCATGTGGTTAATATCTAAATTTGACCCTTTAAAATTCATGATGGAAGCACCGAACCTATTAGGAAGGATGGCCCATTGGCAAATGTTGTTAACAGGATTTGACATTCAATATGTCAACCAAAAAGCGGTGAAAGGAAGTGCCATAGTAGATGTTTTGGCAAGTCGTGCCTTTAAAGATTATGAAGCCTTTGATTTTGATTTTCCTGGTGAGGATCTGATGTGCATTACAACTGAAGGAAATGACCCAGTCGATTTATGGGTCCTCAATTTTGATGAAGCCTCTACCGTCTTGGGTCACGACATCGGGGCAGTCCTGGTTTTGCCAGATGGTGATCATCATCCTTTTACTAGCCGCTTAAAGTTTTCTGCACCAACAATATAGCCAAATACGAAGCTTGTATTATGGTTTACGAGTAGCCATAGAAAAGAAAATCAAGGTTCTGAGAGTCTTTGGAGATTCTGCCTTAGTCATTTATCAAATTCGTGGAGAATAGGAAACAAATGATTAGAAATTAATCGAGTATCAAAAGTTAGTCCTTGAATTAATTAAAGAGTTTGAATAAGTTACTTTTAAACACTTCCAGAGAGAAGATAATCAGATAGTAGATGCCTTTGCCACATTATTTGCAACATTCAAGGCGAGCGAATGTGCTAGAATTATGCTCATCCAGATGAAAGTTTTTAACTTGCCAGCATATTGCTACGACATAGAAGAAGAAATAGATGGCCTCACATGGTACCATGACATATTACAATACATTAAGCTTCAAAAATATCCAGCTCAAGCAACCGAAAACGACAAGAGAACAATTTGAAGAATGGCTGCAGAGTATGTTCTTGATGGAGAAAATTTATACAAGAAGAGCCGAGACCAAGTTCTACTAAGATGCGTAAACACCAAAGAGGCCCAGATAATTCTAGAAGAAGTCCACGAAGGAGTTTGTGCAACCCACCCTAGCAGGTTTACCATAGCTAGGCGAATCATGCGACTCGGCTATTATTGGTCTACCATGGAGGGAGACTTCTTCAATTATGCTTAGAAATGTCACAAGTGTCAGATTTACTTTAATCAAATACATGTGCCATCATAGCCTCTTCATGTGATGACGGCTCATTGGCCCTTTTTAAGATGAGCATGGACGTGATTGGGTAGATTCACCCAAAATCTTCCAACAGACATAGATTCATCTTTGTAGCCATTAATTATTTCACCAAATGGGTTGAAGCGGCTTCTTATACGAACGTCACCAAATCAACCGTTTACAAATTCCTCAAGAAGGAGATTATTTATCGTTATGGGCTACCTTAGAGTATTATCACTAAAAATGCTTCAAATTTGAACAATAAGATGATAACTGCAGTTTGTGAGAAATTCCATATTAAGTATTACAATTAGTAACCTACCGCCCAAAGATGAATGGGGTAGTGAAGGCTGCAAACAAGAATATCAAGAAAATAGTCTCCAAGATGACTGACACATACAAAGATTGGTATGAGAAGTTTCCATTTGCCCTATATGCCTACCGTACTATTGTGCGAACGTCTAATGGGGCAATGTCGTTTTCCTTAGTATACGACATGGAAGTTGTATTGCCGATTGAAGTCGAGATCCCCTCACTCTGCGTTTTAATAGAAGCATAATTAGAGGAAGTTGAATGGATTTAGGCCTATTATGACTAGCTGAATCTAATTGAAGAAAAAAGATTGAAGGCAATATGCCATGGCTAGATGTACCAAAAAAGGATGATGCAAGCTCATGATAAAAAGGTTCGCCCGAGAGAATTCCAAGAATGAGACTTGGTACTAAAAATGATGTTGCCAATTCAAAGAGATTCTCGTGAGAAGTGGACACCAATTGGAAGGGACCTTATGTGGTAACTAAAGCCTTTTCTGGAGAAGCTCTAATTTTAGCCGAGATGGATGGGGATGAATTACAAAACCCCGTGAATTCGGATTTGGTTAAGTGGTACTATGCTTGAAGGAAAAAAAGAAAAAAATAAAAGAAAAAGAAAAAAAGATCTAAAAGTGAAAACCCACAAAGGGCATTTTAGATCTAAGAGAAAAACGTAAATAAAAGGAGGGTTCAAGATGAAAACCTACAAAGGGCATCTTGAAACCAAAGGTGGATTCAGGTCGAAACCCCGCAAAGGGCGGCTTGAATATTTAAAGGTGGTTATCCTGAAAGATCGATAGTCTGCTCAATATCATCATGACCTTCAAAATCTTCTCAGCAATGGTTGCTCTTGGAAAAACTTCCGAAAGATTAACTCGCAGCGCTTTGGCCTTTGATATCTGGACACTTGGTTTTTCTTTGTAATTACTTCTTGTTTGCCATGATAAATAAACCATACATCATAGAACTTTTCTTTTGCATATTGAAATATAAACCAATGGATTTGTATTCATACAACATAAAAGATTTTTAAGTATTACTCTGAACGTGATTTAAAAGTACAGGGACTATGATGCATTTCATTGTTCTGACTTCGATCATATCATTTGCATAAGCATGAAATTTTGTGTAGATGATGGCACCAGATTAGGGCAATTACTCAAACCAAGGAGGTGAGATTCCCTAAGCATTAAATAACATTCAAAGACGTTTAAGGTGGAAATAAGTTTTGTTGCAAAGATACCAAAACAAGAAATCCAAAACAGTTCGCAATAAGCCTTGAAGAACCATTGCCACTCAGAAGTACAAGATCACTGGATTGAGTGAGCAAATAGGCAAAGATCAGATAATTTCATATGTTTTCATTGAAGAAAGAGGTATGGAAGCATGGCCAGTTTTAGCTTAGTGTTTTACGCCATCTGAAGAAGCATTATTCGATTTGTCCTCCACAAGTTCGAAGAAACAGATCACCCTTATCGATTCAGTGCCCGTAGGGGCGAGAGTCACCCTTATCGGTTCAGTGCCCGTAGGGGTGAGAGTCACCCTTATCGATTCAGTGCCTATATGGGCAAGAGTTACCCTTATTGATTCAGTGCCCGTAAGGGCGAGAGCCACCCTTATCGGTCTAGTGCCCACATAGACGAGAGTCACCCTTATCGATTCAGTGCCCGTAAAAGGCGAGAGTCACCCTTATCGATTCAGTGCCCGCAGGGGCGAGAGTCACCTTTTACCGGTTCAGTGCCCATAAGGGCAAAAGTTACCCTTATTGATTCAGTGCCCGCAGGGGTGAGAGTCGCTTTACAGTTTGTTGAAGAAGTAGATCAATTCATCGAATTAGTGTTCGTCAAGACGAGAGTCAGATTTTTTTGGCATCACCTCAAGCTAGAAAAAGTGGTGTTCTATATTCAACTCGGTCGGATAAAAACAGTGTTTTTTTATTCTTTGTCCTATTCTCGTTTCACCAGAATAAGCAAAAAGGGGCAATTGTAGTCACATATTTTATCCGCCCATGTATATACGTATTAAAAGCCCAAAAATATATAAAATATAAAACTAAAAAAGAATCCATATACAATAGGCCCAATTAGGCCCTATACGCAAAAGAAACCCTAGTTTTTCTTATGCAACACTCATTTTAACTCTAACTATCGTGAACCACCATCGTAACCGCCATTGACCATCATAACCGCTGCCAGCACCGCCACATCATCTCCCATGATCGGTCATGTCTTGCAAGCAAAGAAAAGGGGATTAAATGCAAGTCAATTTATTAAATGCATTGTATCAAGCAAATTAGGCAGGAGGATCACGTGGATGTTAGGGGTTTATTTTTGTAATTAGGGTTTTTCTTTTTCTTTTCCCGTTTATATTCTTGTAGTTGGCTATAAAAGGCCAAGCATTCACCCATTGTAAACACACACAAACAAGATTCATTCTTCGTAATACATAAATTGAATAGCAATACAAGAATTTTCTTTGAGGTATTTTACCCAAATATTGTCTCTATATATTTTTATATTTTATTCTCTTTATTTTCTTGGGCATTTGGTCTCGAATAAGGAAGAAAAAAGGGTATAGATCTTCACTAATCGAAGCTTGTGGAGAATTCCTTGTCGCCCAAAGGGAGAGCCGACACCACCATCGGAAGAAAGGCAGCCACGGCATGTTGCCGGCGACCAGTAGTGATCGGCAACCAGCAACTGCGGCATGCTGCCGGCAATGACCTGCGATCGACAGTGACAACGACAGCGGAGGTGCCGTTTAGCCCGTACCCCGCGTCGATGAGTTCACGATTTGATTCACTGTTTGCACTCTCTTTTCCCTCTTTGCTTTTAATTCAGTGCCTTTACTTTCATATATTTGATGCAGTTTAATTAATTGTTTGATTCGTTTATATTTACCATATTCTTTGTTTAATTGATCTCTTTGTCCTTTAACTCCGTAAAGTATTAAAATAAATAAATCTTTTAACCTATTACTTAATAAAGACTTGTTAAATAATTTTAAATAAATATCTTTAAGTTTGTTTTCCTAATAGATAACCTAAATAATAGCATAATATGTCTACCAATAATGAATTTAATTAAATATCTAGACCTAGATTCCTAAAATAATGCACATCTTAATAATAGATAACTTAAAATTTTCACCCTAACTTAATTGTAGATAGTTGAATAAAACCTTTAGTAAAATCTTTTAAAAGGGTATATAATTTATTAATTGTAAGTAATGGTAAATAAAAACTAATTTGATAATTCTTTAAGAAAATAGGTAAATAATTTTTTAACTGTAAATAAAATTCTCTTAGGTAATTGTTAGAAAAGTAAATAATTCATCTTCTTTAAATGTAAATAATTAGATAGATAAAGCCTTTTAGGATTAGTGTCTTTAAACACATGCTTTTAAGAATAATAATAAACATTGAACATTAAAATTACCCATAAAACATCATTTAAAAAAAGATTTTTATTACATTGCATAAAACATGATATTTTCATAATTAGGGTTAATTTGGTCTTCCCTAGCCGTGGGAGAACAGTCGGAACTCCTATGCGAGACTCTATTTTCGAATTTTAAGGATTAATACCTTGATCCCTTTGCGTCTAGATTGATTCGAGTTTTTTCAGATGTGAGCGAATTCGAGTCAATTTTAGAACTTTGTGGATTTTTGTATTAATCCTCGCACGCATTCATTCGGGTTACAAGGAAAATATTAGTGAACAAGTAAGCGTCGTTATGCGAGAGTGATGAGGGTGCTAATCCTTCCCCACATGTAATCGTACCCCCTATCTCTCGATCAGGTTAGTTTTTAGGTTTCCGGTCCGCCTAATATAATAAAAGGGGCCGGTGACGACTCCGTTGTTACATTTCCACACACTTAAAAAAACTCTTATAATTTTTTTAATTGAAAAAAATAGTCTGATTAATGTTTAGGCTTACAATACGAGAACCAAAGATGTCCCTGTCTAAGAGAGAAAGTAAAACAACCGGAGGAGAATCGAGATAATTTCAATCGGATGGAAGGAATTATTAAAGACATGATCATTCCTATTCTTCCATAGTTGCCATAGAATGGTAATGAAAATAAGCTACCGGGGAATGCCCCAATCCGAGTCCAGAATCCACGGGATAATCTACAATCCCAAGAACGTGGAGGACAATTTCCTCGACAACATTCAAATAGCAGTAAAGTGAATATTGATGTCCGATGGATCGTCGACATCTCTCAAGGTTGGTCATGATCAGTCGTTGTTTATATGTTACCCACAAGAATAAATGGAGCCTTTACGACACTGGTAAACTTCATAAAATATTCCAAATGAGAATTTTCGAATCTCAAGTAGAAACAATCAATTGAGAGTAAATATATTTAATAGTGAAGAAATGTTTATTGTCATGACGCCAAATGCAAAAATCATCGATATTCGTCGGATCAGGGTATTTGACATTTACGATGTAGCGTATCACCGATGATATAAATGTCCTAACAATTTTATCTATATCCCAAGTATCCTCATTAGTAACAAGATCCGAAAAAGATAAAGCAAAAGCAAAATTGTCACCGTGAGAAAGAAAATTACGTAACAGATCTATGGAAGGAATCCAAACATCATCCAATCCGTTGATAGCTTCACCATTTTCCAACTGACCATGCAAGGTTGACTCAAAACACATCCCAATCGGATACGAGGGCTCACCACTGTGTGTGCAAACCGTATGCTGAATTGAGATGGGAAGTAGCTCCATAACTTTGTATTTTTGGCGTAGCAAAGTAACCCACGGGAAATCTGTATGAGTAACCAAAGAAAAACCAAGCTTCATGAGAAGCACCATAATAATCATGCATTCGTCGAATGTCAAGGCCTCCGCATTCAATGGGTCGACATATAGACCCAACTTGCATGCTCATGTTTATAAATCAATAACCTTTATTGTTGAGTGCTCAATGATATTTATGTTATCTCATATTGTATGAGTTTGAATCCTGACATTTACCTTAAGAATGTAATACTTTTTTACTTGATAATTTTTTTTAAAGTTTTGACCCCACAATATATTTTTTTCTTGCTTTCGCATCTGGATGGAACTAAAATTGTCACACCTCAAAAATCGATCTAGTCGGAATTAGGTTCCGGTGATCATAAATTTTGTACCGGTTATGCTCGAATGGTGTAATTGCTAAATCCTTGTACCCAATTTTGAAGTAATGAAAGTTATTTGGGCTTAATTGAAGTTGTTGGACATTTTTGTAAGGAATGAGAGTCATTTAGTGACTAAATTGTGAAAATTCAAAGTTGGGGTTTTATGGAAAATGCTAAAAATATTTAAGTTGAACTAGGCGTATCAATACAGTAGGATTTGTATCGATATGGCCCAACTGTTTTAACTAACTTACCCAACTTAGCTTATCCGTATCGATACGGGCATAAGGTGTATCGATACGGGTCCCTGTTAAAAACTAGTTTAGTGATTAATTTGTAAGAATTGGAAATTGGGGATGATTCACCTTCTTGCTTGCCACCCCTTCACGTGAGAATGATCTGAAGAGATGACAATTAGTCATCAATTGCTTAAAATTGTGAAAAGGCATGAATTGATAGGATTAGTAAATTAAGCTTACTTTTGCCTAAGGGAAACCTTCCTATTGGCCCTTGGTGAAGTGAGTTATGATTAAGACCATGGCCTTCTTAAAATGAATAAGGAAAAGAGCTTTCTTCTTGTTTGAATATCCCAAAACCAAACTCAACCTTTGATTGAAGAAACCAAGCATACACCTCCATTGTCATATTCTTCCATAAGCTCAAGCAAGCACCTCAATCCGATCTTTGACCCTTGTGTGATTTCAATACACCAATCGAAAGCTTGTAATTGGGTAAGTAGAAACCCTATGTCAATTTGATGATTCCATCAATCCTTAGAGTTTAATTTCAAGATTTAAGTCTTGAATGCTCAAGCTAAACTCATGTGTTAGAAAGCAAATTTCTTTGTTTCAATGTTTTCTACGAGCTTTGGTAAACTTGAACAACGTTTGTGAATCATTAGTTTCGATCCTAATGTAATTCCCTAATTTTGAACTAGCTCAAGTGGTGGAAGACAAGCCATCTTCACCATCTTCATTGCCAAGTATTCCCAACGGCAAGGGGATCGCTATATGAGAACCTTGAAGTCTCTGAGTACTAGGTGAGTGTAGTTGTGTCTCGGGATCGGCTAGGTGCCATCCTGGTTGTATTTGTTTAGTGATTACGTTGTGTCTTCATTTGAGTAGCTCAAGTAGCGCCTACAATATGTGAACTCCATGTGGTAAGTGTGGTAAAGTCATTCTATTATTTTGATGCATTACGATATGCCATGACTTAATCGTTATATGATACATGTGAAAGTTGCTTGATGTTAATATTGATACATGTGGAAATTGATATATGCATAAATGACATGATATGTGATTTAGAGCCAAGGCTCAATTAGCAATCCGATATGATACGGCCTAAGGGCACAAAGGTAAGCTTCATGGTGATATGTGTAACCTTGGACACTTGTGGACTTTGGATACAATTGGAATGCCATAAGGTTATTTGAGCTCACTATATAAGGGATTGGACCACAGTCCGGGCTACAACCTATATGTGGGGAGAAAATGTTGGATTTTGTAAGGGACTTTGGAGCTATGGCTCAAGGCTAAGGCCTATTTTCGATATGTAGGGCGTACAGGGGAATCCACGTATCCATTGGTTGCTATGTCTAAAGGGAAAATGAAGAATATGTGTTGTGCATTTGATACATGAAATTGCTATTTGTTGATGTTAAGCTTGAGTTGTATATGTTAATGATGTGTATATGTTATTCAAACATGCTTACATGTTATACATGCCATTGAAGAACTTATTGCTTTTGTTATAACTACCTCACTAGGCTATGTAAGCTAACATTCGTGTGTCTCATGTATTTTAAGACCTTGAAGAAATCTGAGCTCTGATCGTGTGGTTGAAGTTGCAAGTCACTCCCATCAACCATATGTATGCTTACTTTTGCTTTGAACTCATAGTAAGGTGGCATCAAGCTTAGACATGTTAAACTTGCCCATTTTGTTATGTGTGTAATGTCTATGTTTTGTATGTGCCTTAGAAAGCCTAAATGGCATGTTACTTGTAGTTAAAAATGGCTTAAAATGCATGTTTGGGTTGAAAAGGTGAAAACTTAGTAAATGGATTCGGTTGGTCGTAAAATTTGACATACTAGTAGATTAAGTAGTTATAAACTTGCTGGTAAAATTTGGTAAAGTTTGGACATCGTTTGATAAGTTAATTCAAATAAAAACCAGCTAAAATCTATCATCACAAGGCATGGCGTATCGATACAGGTAATGGTGTATCGATACGGCCTTGCATAATTGGCCTGGTCAACAAGAGTCAAAAGAGGCGTATCGATATAGAATAGAGTGTATTGATACGGATTTTGGTCACTGGAATATGGAATTAAAGGTATCGATACGGTTATAGCGTGTATCAATACGAAGTCAACCTGTATCGATACGGGCTTGTTACCCTTAAATCTGAGATTTGAAAATTAGGCTTAGCGTACCAATACAACCCTAAGTGTAAAGGTACAATGGCGGTTAATTATGTTAAAAGAGATAAAACACAGTTTTCCCTTGATTACAAAATGGTCACCAGAAATTGTATGGTTTAATTGGATAGGTAAATGATCTCTCTTTGTAATGAGATTTCACAGGCTAATAATTGGAAGGTTAGACTTCAGATTAATAACTTGAATTTTAGTTAAGGACCCTTAACTTTTAAAATTTATAGTTTAGTCCCTAAGTTTGAAAAAGTTTAAAATTGACCTCAAATAGAGTAAGCTATTAATGAGTTAGTTCGATAAGTCGTAAAAGAGATTAATAAGACATTCTGAATAAGTTGCGAACTCCGATTAAGTTTCTGAACTCCGATTAAGTTGTCAACCCTTAAACACAAAAATCTAATGGTATGCAAAATTTCATGAACAAATGAATGCGTTTACCATGTTTTCACTAGTTAGGCCGAAAATGCCTATTTGATGCTTCTTACCAAAATACTAACATGACCATTTTGAGAATTTAGGCTTCTTTAACATTGAGGACAATCCATACATGCAAAATGGTGCCAAACTAACTTGTCTAAACTCTACGTCATTTTTCTAGGAGTTCAAGGACTATATTACATTACATAGAAGGTTGTGACTTGCTTCAAAAATGCCCCTTGTTCTGATCCTCGATCCAACTAAGCTTTAACCTGAAAATGCATGGAAATGAGATGCGTTAGGCTTACTTAGCCTAGTGAGGTAGTCAAAGACAATTGTATGAACATCAATGAAAATCATATCATGTAAAACGATGAAAGTGCATCTCAATTCATATTTTAACAATACTTGCAACACTTATTCACATATATTTTCCTTGGATTGACATGTAGGGGATACACAAATTCCCAACCAACGTCACCAACAAAGAATGGTCAATATCCGCCAACATCGCCAATAGGACCAACACAATCACATCCTGCCAACATCACCAACGAGAGCTTTAGCTCAAGGACTGTAGTCCACCCCTTACCAATGAGCTCATGAATTATATGGCATGCAAATTGTATCCCATGTTCATTCGTGTCCAAGGATTCAATACTTACCGTTAGCAATAACAATAACATTAACAATGGCTATAACGGTAAAAATAGCAATAGCAATATAATATCAATGACAATGATTTGTGATTTGTTTAACATGGCTTATTTCAACCCAATCATAATATCAATGATCATGTAATGACTCAATATTCAACCTATAATGTAACAAGCTTACTGATGATGCCTCCTACAAGGCTCGAATACAAACGTACCTTGGTCAATGATGGAAATGCAATAATTCAGTGTTAATGAAATCAGGAATGCACCTAGCCACTCCCTTGACTCCGACTACACTCACCGATGATTCTGAGGCTTTCAAGGCTCCCGGATAACGAATCATTTGTTCTTGAACTTGGTGGAATTAAGAGGATTTTGTGATTTTTCACCATGATTATCTGGAGCTACACAAAATCGAGATTACAAGGTTTTCAATATCGATAATGGAATCTAGCAACTCAATAGCTATAATAAACAATAATAAACAAGCCTTAACATCCCCAAGGAATTTCTAGGGTTTAGCTCAATCCTTAAACTCAAGATTAAACATGATTAACCCATGGATTTGGTAAACCGACGAAAGAAAGCTACTTACCCGATTGATAGCTAAAATTTATGATCAAGAAACTTAAGGAAATCAAAGCTTGCTTTCACCTTCAATGGAGGTGTGTGCTTGGGAGAAGATGGAGTGGGGTGCTTGCTTAACAATCCATCAGGTAAGTGTTTCTTTTCCTTTTTACTATCAATTTCAATTGAGCTTTCCTTCAATTGAAGGAACTCAATTTACTAATCCCACGTATGTGGTGATTAGGCTTGAGGAGGGGCTAATTGTAAGATTAGTCCCTCAACTCTTTATTGTCTATACTTTTACCACCCCAACTTTCAATTTTCTCAATTTGATCACTAAACCATATTTCAAAATTCACATTATAATCCTTAACAATATCAATGCTTAATTAGGGACTCAATAATTGACCACTTGGTCGAAAGTCAACTCTAAAATTTGACTTTCTAATTTGAAATTTTTGGTCACCGAAATTAAATTCCGTCTAGGCCTAGTTTCAGGATGTTACAACTCTCCCCTTAAGAAAAATTCATCCTCAAATTTTTTACCTAAATCGAAGAGATGCGGATACTGACTTCTCATTCTTTCCTCTGGTTCCCATGTTTCTTCTTCAACCTTGTGACTTTTCCACAATACTTTAACCAATGGGATGTTCTTATTTCGAAGCCTCTTGACTTCCCTTGCCAATATTTGCACCGATTCTTCTTTGTATGACAGATTAGGTTAGAGTTCCAAATATTCGGGCTCTATAACATGTGATGGATCAGATATGTACTTGCGAAGCATCGATACATGGAACACGTTGTGGATCTTACTCAACTTTTGGGGTAAGGCTAACCGATAAGCTACAGGGCCAACTCTTTCAATCACCTCAAATGATCCGATAAATTGGGGACTTAATTTCCCCTTCTTACCGAAACACAGAATCTTCTTCCACGGGGAGACTTTTAAGAATGCTTTCTCATTAACATCAAACTGTACATCCTTCCTCTTGAGGTCAGTATAGGCCTTTTGTCGATCGAAGGCAACCTTCAAACGGTCATGAAAGATGGTTACCCGTTCTTCAGTTTCCCGGAGTAAGTCAGGGCCCAACACCTTGCTTTCACCGAGTTTAGACTAACATAGTGGTGTTCTACACTTCCTGCCATACAATGCCTCATACGGTGCCATGTCAATGGATGATTGGTAGTTATTATTATAAGCAAATTCAACAAGAGGTATGAAACTCTCCTAAGATCCTTCAAAGTCAATAACACAAGCACAAAGCATATCTTCTAATATCTGAATTAACCTTTTTGATTGACCGTCAGATTGAGGGTGAAAAGTTGTGCTAATATTGACTCTGGTGCCTAGAGCTCATTGTAATGACTTCTAGAATCGAGATGCAAACCATGGATCCCGATCAGAGACGATAGACTATGGCATACTGTGGAGTCGAATGACTTTTTTAATATACAAGTCAGCCAGTCTCGGAAGATTGTAATCCATTCTGACTGGTATGAAGTGTGCTGACTAAGTAAAGCGGTCTACAACCACCCAAATAGCATCATGTTTGGGTAGGGTCAAGGGTAAACCACTAACAAAGTCCATAGTTATCTTTTCCCATTTCCACCGAGGGAATTCAATGGGCTGCAACAATCTGGTAGGGTTATAATGCTCGGCTTTAACTCATTGACATGTGAGACACCTTGATATAAATTCTACAATAGCTGCTTTCATGCCAGGCCACCAATATAATTTTCGTAGGTCTTTGTACATCTTTATTGCTCCTGGTGAATTGAGTAAGGGCTGCAATGGGCATTCCAGAGAATTTCATCATGAAAAGACTCATCATTGGGCACACATATTCTGTCACGAAAGCACATGAGTCCTTTAGAATTAATCTTGAAGTCAGGGTCAAGATTATTCTGAAGTCTAGAAACAATGGTTTGTAATTTAGGATCTTGTTCTTGTAAAGACTTGATTCGCATCACAATGGTAGTCTGAACTCGAAGTTCGGCTATAAAACCACGGTGCCTTTAAAGTTGGAAATGAACATTAATAGCCTGAAGGGTAGGCAAAGGCCTGCGACTGAGTGTATCTGCTACTATGTTTGCCCTGCCCGGATGATAATCAATGACGAGATCATAATCTTTGAAAAGTTCCATCCATCTCCTTTGGCAAAGATTGAGCTCTTTTTGGGTCAACAAATACTTAAGGCTCTTATGGTCGGTGTATATATAACATTTTTCTCTGTAGAGGTAATATCTTCATATTTTCAATGCAAAGACGACCACAGCTAATTCAAGGTCATGAGTAGGGTAGTTCATTTCATGTTGTTTAAGTTGCCTTGATACATAAGCAACAACCTTGTCTTCTTGCATTAGTACACATCCCAACCCTTGGTGTGAAGCATCACTATATACGGTGTAGTCCTTCCCATATTCAGGTTGAATCAGAATTGGTGCATGAGTCAATACCTGCTTGAGTTGGTCAAAACTTCTTTCTTGCTTCTCGCTCCATTCAAAAGGAGCATCCTTCCGTAGAAGTTTAGTTAACGGAGCTGCTATTATAGAAAATAATTTAAAAAATCTCCTATAATAACCAGCAAGACCGAAAAAGCTACGAATCTCACCTACATTCTTCAATGGTCTCCAATCAACTATGGCTTGGATCTTTTTTGGGTCTACTTGAATGCCTTCATACGAGATCACATGACCAAAAAACGAGACTTGGGTGAGCCAGAACTCGCAATTGCTAAACTTGGCATATAATTACTTCTCTCGAAAGGTTTAAAGCACAACACGAAGATGTTTACGAAGTTCAGCATGGCTTTTAGAGTAGATCAGGATATCATCAATAAACACCACTACAAATTTATCAAGACAAGGTCTAAAAACCCAATTCACAAGATCCATGGAGGCATCAGGTGCATTGGTTAACCCGAAGGGCATAACCAAGAATTCGTAATGGCCATATCTTATACGGAAAACCGTCTTCGGTACACCGTACTCTTTCACTTTCATCTGATAGTATCCAGACCTCAAATCGATCTTAGAAAAGACCGTTGCATCTTTCAATTGATCAAATAAGTCATTTATCCTTGGTAAGGGATACTTATTCTTGATCGTGAGCTTGTTCAATTATCAATAGCCAATACAAAGACACATTGATCCATCATTCTTCTTAACAAAGAGGACTGAAACTCCCCAAGGTGAGGAACTCGGTCGAATGAAACCCTGGTCTAACAAGTCTTAGATTTGCGCTTTAAGCTCGGTGAGTTCTATTGTTGCCATCCTATAAGGTGCAATAGAAACCGGGGTGGTTCCAGGTTGTACTTTAATCCCAAATTCAACCTCACGAGTAGGTGGTAAACCCAGAATCTCATCGGGAAACACATCAGAAAACTCTTGCACGGTGTCTATATCTTGCAACTGTGTTTTTTCCTTGCTTACAGTAGCATATAACAATGATCTCTTACCTCTAGATTCCTTGAGATTCACACTCTCTTTACCTAGACTTCGAAGATACAACTTCTTCTTTGAACTATCTACCCAAGCTTGATGCTCCATGAGCTAATCCAGCCCTAAAATAACATCTAACTCATGTATGAGGAGGGCCATCAGGTTGGCCGAAAAAGGTATCTCTTGTATCACAAGGGGACAATTCTTGCATACTAGCCCAGTTACAACATTATCCCCTAAAGGGTTGGTAACAGTGAGCTTGAAGGCTATAGGTTCAGATGTTAACTTAAATCTCTTAATCAACACAGTACTTATAAAGGAATGAGTGGATCCAGGATCAATCAATGTATAAATAGGATGAGTATATAGTTCAACAGTACCTGCGATGACATCAGGATCATCATCCTTCTCTCGGCTCCTTACGTGGTAAACTTGTGCTGAGATTTTAGATTCCTGCCAGTTAGGAGCCACTGTAGAGCCACCAGATCTACCGGAAGCTCTTGATACATCTTGCCTTGATCCCTTACCCCTGAAGAATGGAGCAGGAGACATAGGAACCATTGGTACAAAAGATTTAGTAGCATTCATTAGACAGTTTTTAATGTAGTGGCCTTGTTCCCCACAGAAGAAACACGCTCCAGATTGTTTGTGACACTGTCTCGTAGGATGCCTCCTTTGAAAAAAGTTACAAACTGGATATTGTGACTCATGTCCAGACCCTCTAATACTTTCTACGGAAGCAGTTCTTGCAGCTGACTGAGACATAACTTGTGGCTTCAGATAATCACATAATCGGAAGAACTGCTGCTGATATAATGACTTGTATCATTGTTACTGTTTGCTCTTCTTGTACGGTAAAAGGGGTCGAGAATCATCTCGTGGCCTCTTCTCAAACCGGCTTGGCCTGTTAAACCTATGCGACCTATGAGTAGCTTCAGTGGAGATCACTCGATTTACCAGCTCCTAAAAATCCTTTATCCCTAGAGTAGTAAACAAAAGCCGTAGTCCATCACTCAAACCTACAATGAATATTCTACACTTTTCTTCTTCTTTCTTGACGTATTCAGCCCCATATTTGCAATACTTGCAGAAGTCGTAGATATATTGTTCCACCAGTCTCCCACCTTGTTTTAGATGTAGGAAGATATCCTATCTCTTAGCTAGGTAATGCTCATTGATATATTTCTTTTTGAACTCTCGCAGAAAGAACTCCAAGGTTATAGCTTCCTCGAGAGCGGTGAGAGTCGTGGTTTTCTACCAACTTAAAGCTTCATCGATCAACAAGGCTAGAGCACACTCGAGCTTATGCTCATCCGAGCACTGTAACTGCTTGTTCAAGATTCTTATTTTGCTATCTAACAGTGCTATGCTACTTCAGGGTCTTGCTCGGCCTTACCCGAGAAAGTAGTAGCTCGACGTTGAGCTAACCTATCGATAGGGGCTCGATTCACGGGAGTAGCAGCCGCGGAAGACTATGCAGACTGCTTAGACTTGAGGGTGGCCATGAACTATTTGAACATCTCAGTCATGTTCTTATAGCACTCAAACAGAGCAGCATGCATTACGGGTTCAGTGTTCACTGGCTCTTGTGGGGGTGCTTGCGGGTTAAGAGGATTTTCTCCCCTTTTCTCCTCGCCATCGGTCGAGGAGCCAACCGTGTGCTCAACTTCTTCGTGAGCCTTATCAGAGTTGGACATCTTTACACTATAAAGGAAGGGGGATCGGATTAGTCGCAAGTCACAATATATCAAATTAAACTCCTAGGTGGCGTATGCAATTTAATGATCATGCAACGAAGTCCATTTTAGTCTTAGAAACTACTAAACTCTAGCTCTGATACCATAATTGTAACATCCTCCACCCGGCCCAGAAGAAAATTGGGTCGGGGAACGTTATCGGTGAACGAAACAGTAATCGGTGCAATGATCTTTCAAACAATGATAGATAATTAAACGATATTATGCTTTATAAACATTACCAAAATAAGCATTAGTCCAATTTATCCAATGTGCAACAGTAATTCGTCAATTAGGACTAATTTATAACTTTTACAAGTTTTAGGGACTAATTTGTAAATTTAGTAATTTAGGGGTTCTTACCTACAATTGACTAAACAACCATGAAATTCAATACAATGACAGTAAGTGTGCAAATTTTCATGTTGTTCTGGTATCATTTACCCATCCAATTAGACTGTACAATATTTAGTGGCCATTTTGCAAACTTCTTAAAGCTGGTTTCTATGTCTTTTAACAGAATTAACTAACTCTGTACCGATACCCTTGGGACCGTATCGGTATGCTGAGCTAAATTTTCAAGTTTTCGGATTCAAGGATAATAGCCCGTATCGATACGCGTTGTCTAAGGTTGACCCGTTTCGGTGCGGCCTAGGGCCGTATCGATACCATTTATTTTTTAGACCTTTTTGTCCAATTTCATATCGATTCACCTCCTTTGCGTATCGATACGCCATGTTTCACTTGGCCCAATTATGCAAGGTCGTATCGATACGCCATCACCTGTACCGATACGTCTGCCCTATAATGACAGATTTTTACTGGTTTTTATTCATATTAACCTACCATTTGTTATCCAAACATTACCAAATTTTACCAGCAACCCTTAAACACTAAAATCTAATGATATGCAAAATTTCATGATCAAATGAATGCGTTTACCATGTTTTCACTAGTTAGGCCAAAAATACTTATTTGATGCTTCTTACCAAAATACTAACATTACGATTTTGAGCATTTAGGCTTCTTTAACATTGAGGACAATACATACATGCAAAATGGTGCCAAACTAACTAGTCTAAACCCTACGCCACCGTTCTAGGAGTTCAAGGACTAGATTACATTACATAAAAGGTTGTGACTTGCTTCAAAAATGCGCTTGCACCGATCATCGATCCAACTAAGCTTTAACCTGAAAATGCATGGAAATGAGATGCATTAGGCTTACTTATCCTAGTGAGGTAGTCAAAGACAATTGTATGAACATCAATGAAAATCATATCATGTAAACGATGAAAGTGCATATCAATTCATATTTTAACAATACTTGTAACACTTATTCACATATATTTTCCTTGGATTGACATGTAGTGGATACACGAATTCCCAACCAACATAACCAACAAAGAATGATCAATATCCGCTAACATCGCCAACAGGACCAACACAATCACATCCCGCCAACATCACCAATGAGAGCCTTAGCTCAAGGACCGTAGTCCACCCTTACCAACGAGCTCATGAATTCTATGGCATGCCAATTGTATCCCATGTCCATTCGTGTCCAAGGATTCAATACTTATCGATAGCAATAACAATAACATTAACAATGGCTTTAACGGTAGCAATAGCAATACGATATCAATGACAATGATTTGTGATTTGTTTAACATGGCTTATTTCAACACAATCATAATATCAATGATCATGTAATGAATCAATATTCAACCTATAATGTAACAAGCTTACCAAAGCTTACCGATGATGCCTCCTACAAGGCTCAAATACAAACGTACCTTGGTCAATGATGGAAATGCAATAATTCAACGTTAATGAAATCGGGAAGGCACCTAGCTACTCCCTTGACTCAGACTACACTCACCGATGATTCCGAGGCTTTCAAGGCTCCCGGATAACAACTCCCTTATTCTTGAACTTGGTGGAATTAGGAGGATTTGGTGATTCTTCACATTGATTATCTTGAGCTACACAAAATCGAGATTACTAGATTTTCAATATCGACAACGAAATCGTAGCAACTCAATAGCTATAATAAACGATAATAAATAAGCCTTAACATCCCCAAGGAATTTCTAGGGTTTAGCTCAATCCTTAAACTCAAGATTAAACATGATTAACCCATGGATTCAGTAAACTGACGAAAGAAAGCTACATACCCGATTGATAGCTAAAATCTATGATCAAGAAACTTAAGGAAATCAAAGCTTGCTTTCACCTTCAATGGAGGTGTGTGCTTGGGAGAAGATGAAGTGAGGTGCTTGCTTAACAATCCACCGGGTAAGTCTTTCTTTTCCTTTTTACTATCAATTTCAATTGAGCTTTCCTTCAATTGAAAAAACTTAATTTCCTAGTCCCATGTATGTGGTGATTAGGCTTGAGGAGGGGCTAATCGCAAGATTAGTCCCTTAACTCTTTATTGTATATACTTTTACCACCTTAACTTTCAATTTTCTCAATTTATCACTAAATCATGTTTCAAAATTCACACTATAATCCTTAACAATATCAATGCTTAATTGGGGACTCAATAATTCAATAATTGACCACTCGATCAAAAGTCAACTCTATAATTTGACTTTCTAATTTGAAATTTCCGGTCACCGAAATCAAATTCCGTCTAGGCCCGATTTTAGAATGTTACACCTACCCTCTAGCCGTCGGTCAAAATCCAATTGACCTCTTATTTTTCATTATTTGACGTTCGTTGATAGTGCAATTTACGATTCTCGACGACAAGATTATGTGGTTTTTAGTTGTGGGGTCTAACAAAGGCAATGATGGTGAGTAGTGGTTGAATCGCTGGTCGGATGAGAGGACTTTAAGGTTAGAGTTTTTTAAAGAAATTAAAGATTTTTATTGTCTTTTTTGAATAAAATCAAAGTTTTTTTAAAATAAAAATTTTAAAAATAACATAAATAATTTATGTGTAATATTCTGATTGAATAACGATTTTTTTTAATAACCGTAAGTCTATAGTGATTTTTTTTTTGATTAACAGAATAAAATATTAAATACGTATTTAGCCTAAAAAATAATTTACAAATGTTTTGAGGTCTATTCATGAATCGCGCGCTAGTATCCCTCTCCGTTCACTTAAACCCTAATACTAAATCATACCCCAATCCAATTTATGAAACCTGCTTTTATCGAACCGGGTAATGAATTAGGTATCGCCGCGGCGAGTTCTAGGATTCTGGGGAGAGGCAGAGGGTACATGGTGGCACCCATTACTGTAAAATCGGTGGCAACTTTTATCAGCAAAAACAAAAATCTGGGAAGCTTCAGAACCTTAGTATCAACGTCATCCATGGAAAACCAAACTGAGAACAAGATTTATTTTCACTATAACCATACCGATTCTTGCAGTTACGCGAGGTGGACTGCTAGGGAGAGCTATCAATTCATGTACGAGCGACCTTGGCAGGATGTTCGCCATTTCTATTCCGATGTGGTCAATGGCCGCTTAACCTTATCAAAGTTATTCGGCACGGGCAATGGCAATGGCGCTCAGGTATGTATCTGTTTCTTTTCAATTCGGTTAGCCCATAATTCGATAAATGTTGGGTTTGTTGCTTGTATTGATTCAATCAAGTTTTGATGGCAGAAATGTAGTGATGTTGTTGATTATGATGAGAAAAAACCCGAGGTTTGTGATGAGAGAGAAGAAAGGAGTGGGAGATGAGAAAGAGTAACGTTTAAGATAATTGTTTCGTATAGAGGATGTGCGTTTGATGGATGGCAGAAGCAACCTGGCTTGAACACAGTTCAGGAGTAAGCTGATTTTTTTCTTTGATTTTCTGTAAACTGAAAGTTGAATTATATAACTCTCACTTGGATGCACTCTACAGAATAGTTGAAAGGTCTCTTGGGAGTTTGGTTGATGACAAGAAAGCACAACTTTTGAAAGAAAAATCTAAACCACTGGAAGGTTGTACGGTGGTTGCAGGCCGAACCGACAAAGGAGTGTCTGCTATTCAGCGAGTTTGTTCTTTCTGTATGTCATGGCATTTTCCCTTTAAGTTGGTCTTCCCTAAACACTCTGTTTTCATATTTTTTCCTCAATGCTTAATATCTCTTTCAAGTTCTGGATAGGATCCAAAAGGAAAATCATTCAAAATAAAGTGCGTTCTGCTTTAGATACTTATTCTCTTTAGTTTTTTTTCTTTTCCATTGATTGATTTCGATTTGATATCTGGTTCTATCTTGTGATTTTTTGGTTGATCTTGAGAACTGCTTGTGAATTTGTTTTGGATTAGTTGATAAATTGCTAGATCATAGTTCTATTGTGAATTTCTTTAACTATTGAAAATGATTTGGGTTACTTGTTGATAGTTAAGATTAGGGTTGCTTAGTTCTTTAGTTGATTATGATATTTAGGAATTTTGCTTGCCAAGTGTCTGTTGAAAAACCTTATTTTTGGTTTAGTTGTTAATAAGTTGGTTGCATAATTGTGAATTTGCAACATGTCACTGAAGAGACTATGAGTCACTTCATATTGTGGAAATTAAGATGTTTTAGTTCTAGCCTGAAAGTAAGATGTATTCTGTATGCATCCCATGGATGCAGTGATCCCAGTAGTTCAAGAGTTTTATGCTAATCTAGTTCAAGCCTGAAAGGAAGATGTGTTCTTTGAATTTATAGACTTCAAAAGCTAGCAGTTTTTATAAACTCATGTTTTTTTGGAGTGCCAACTTTTATCTTACTCATTTTTCAGCTTTAATTCTATTGATTTACTTCTCTTTTCTCCCTCATCCACACCATTGTCTTTCCTATCAATTGGTGATTTTGATTTATTGTAAAAAATATCATATTTACTCAAGGTTCAGGTATCTTAGTGAATGATGAAGCAGTCTACTTTGTAAGATATCTTATGATAGAAATAGAATATCTTCTGGTTAAGCTTGTTGGCATTGTATGAAATGTCTTCCCACATTCTTTTATGTTTCTCCCACCTTTCTTAGATACTTGGAGAAAGGATGTAAAACCTTGTGATATTGAAGATGCAATCAACAATGCATCACTTAGGAAACTCAGAGTTGTATCCGTCTCTGAGGTAATAGTTCTTTTTTAATGAATGGTGATGCATGCATAGAAGGGGTGAAATTAATCATCTTGGACAAGAAGCTGAAGCTGTTTGTGAAGTCTGGAAAGTCAACCAACTTGCGGCGACTTTTCGAATGAGATCCGAGCATTTTTGGGTTGAGTTGTCTTCTGACAGACGATGTCGAGAACTCAAGACCTGTCTATTTTAGCGAAGATTGTGCATGCAGAAAATTGGATACGAGATTAATTACGAGATTTTGTAAATTCAGCCCAAGAGTTAATATATAAAGCTTTTGGACGAATTAGACTTAGCCCAACCAGATTATTAACATTTAAATTATGTTTTTAAGGTAGTATATTATTTAGGAACCAGCCACTATTCTCCCAAGCCGTATATCAAGTCTAATCAAAGGGACCAGATCCTTTGATTGGACTTGATCTAACAGCTTGGGAGAAGGGTGGCTTGTTCCTAAAGATATAAAACTTTAAAAACATAATTTAAATATTAATAATCAGGTTGGGCTAAGTCTAATTCGTCCAAAAGGTTTATATATTAGCTTTTGGGCTGAATTTACAAAATCCAGTAATTAATTCCATATCCAATTTTCTGCATGCGCATTCTTTGCTAAAATGGACATATCTTGAGTTCCTGACATCGAATTGATGCGTTGGAAAGATAACTGAACAACGGTCAATCTGTAGGAAGACAACTTGGCCCAAAAATGCCCAGATCCAATTTGAAAAGTCGGCTCACTTTTCAGATTTCACAAACAGTTTCTGCTTCTTGGCCAAGATGATTAGTTTGACCCCTCTCATGCATGTATCAAATGGTGATTACCCCGGAGAAAAATATTCCTTGATAACAGCAACTGCAAAGCTTACCTGTAATAGATACTCCTACACACTAGCAACTATTGTTGAATCCTTGTAGGTTTCACTTGTATTCCATCCTAACATCTCTGCAAAATGGAGGCGCTATTTGTATATTTTTCCTTTGAGTGATCAAGAAAATGAGAAGGAAGTTGTGAATTTTTGTTCTGCCGGAAACTATAATGAGCCAAGTAGCAAGTGTGTTGAGAGCATTAATTTGGAAAATGCTGAGAATGTAATTATCAGCAATAGTACAGAGTCTGAAGCAGCAAACAAGCCAACCAGTTTCAGTGTATGCAGGGTTAATCAGCTACTGCAGCAACTAGAAGGAAAATTATTGTCATACAAAATGTTTGCACGTGATACCAAAGCATCTAGAAACATGTAAGAGACAAACAAAGGTGACATCATTAAGAGATTCATAGTTGAGATTAAGTAATGTGCATTGAAAACTGAAAATTTGAAGGACAAGAGGCTTGTGGGGCGTGAAAGCTTGGGTTAAAACCCTAGCAACCCACCCTAACCTCCAAATTATTAAAAAAAAAGTCATAAGAATTTTTTATTGGTAGATTTATCAAGTGTTTCATATATATCATGTAATTTGTGTTGTGTGAAGTATTTTATCTCTCTTTTGTCACCTAAGGCATCTAAGCCAGTTGTTCTTTTTATCATTTGTTTTGCCATGTAATTGTTTTATGGCGGTTTTTCTTATAAATATTAATTTCAGACCACCGACAGAGTGCTTCATGTACCATGCTCAAGCCGCAGAAGCAAGAATACCCTGTGCAGTAAATATCTCTTACTATTATCTATGTTGCAAACCACCCTGGAATTGACATGACTGCAATTTTGCTTTCATTAGATTTTAAAAGCATCACATAAAGACTGCACATGCGATAGATATATAGGCTTTTCACCAGTTTTTTGTTGCTACTACATCTCATGTTTAAGTGTAGCCTCCTCCTAGGTATTTTCATATGGATTAAGATGCAACTTTTGAATACTTAATTCCAAATATTCCTTATTTTGCTAGATTGATAAATAATTAATCCAGAATAACTTTATAATAGAAGGGATTCAATTAAGTTGATAGGTTAGGCTTGTTTTAAATCTTTGCTAACTTTATTCTCTCTCGAACTTCAATTGCCTATATGCCTGCTCGTATATCTGCATCTATGCTTGCATTTTGTGAGAGCTGATCATTTGTTGTTTGTTTGCTTGTTTATTTTTCAGGCTAAAAGACCTATTTTTTTTTTGGATTACATATTACACTTTTGTGGATAATTGCAAGTTGTAACACTATTTTATAGATAATTGCCACATTAAAGTTGAAATATTACCTCTGTATGTAACCTGTGTAAACAATTAGGAAACAATCTTACGAGAGATTCTCTTAGTAATGTGGGATAAAAGACTGTAGGCTGTTATGATTGTACTTTGAGCTTTACATTGAAAGCTTTATAATTTGAGCCCCTTAAAGGTCCTTCTGTGCATCTAATTGATTCTCATTTATACATGAGTGTGTACTAAGTTTTTCGACTCATATTTTTTCCTTTTTAACTTTTTGATGGGATAAATCCAGATTAGTATATTTACCTATTACTATTGGATATGTAGACATCACAGATAAGATCAACTTTTTTGTAGGATCACGAGGAAGGAAGGAAGGTTATGTGTGTCGAGCTGGTTGCAAATCGGTTCCTACGCAAGGTATACACAGATGTGCTTGCTTGCTTGCATGCATGTCTGTTTCCAGATTTCTAGATCAATTTTTCTATATCCCTATGTCTTTTTTATCAATTAAATGAGTGATGTTAGAAACATATCATCCCTCATTAAGTTCGAGATAATGAATTTTTATTTCTCACAACTATTATATCATCGCATTGTGTGGTCTCCGTTTGTCCAACTTGCATTCTGATGGTATCTAACCAAATATAGTAGATGGTCCTTGTGCTAGTGGCAACCTCTGTAAGGGAAGCAGCTGCGGGAGCAGAAGAAGATGCATTGCTAAAACTGATAGAGGCTACCTGTAGACGTGCCACGGCACCGCCTGCCCCCCTAATGGATTATGTCTTGTTGATGTTGGATATACTGATTTTGACCTGCAAAATTGCCTCATCCCATAAGGTTTGTTGTCAGCGCAGATGTCTGCATATTTTAGTTTGGAGCTTAGAACTCAAAATTTTGGATTCCTCTTAGGGATCAGATGAATTGTCTAGCATATAAGACAAATGTAGACGTAGGCATGGTTATTACTTAGTACAACCATGGATGTATAACTCGCTCTTTAAGATAAAACAAAAAAGAAGTCAGTTCATTCTGAGCTTTACAAAAGGTGGAAGAACGGAGATCCTACAGTTGGTCCTCTCGGAGAGGATAATGGAAAGTTTGTTTTCCTAGTGGATTATGGTCCAAAATCACCAAGCATAACCCAAACTCCTTTATCCATTTCACCCACTACTTTTCATCAACCACCTTCACCACCAAAATTTCATACACCAAAACACCCTGTTCAGCCTTGTTACAAAAAAAATCCAAAAATGGATCAAAAAGAATTCACAGAGCAAAATGGAACCTTTACCTGTTGAAACCTCTACATCAGGGGTGTTCATGTTCCAGCCAAATAATCCTTCTTACGATACTGATTTTCCTCCTTTAGAAGAATTTGTAGAAAAGGAGTACAAGCATGTCCCAAAAATTCCATCCCCTTTGATTGGTGGAAAAACAAGTGCTGCAGAATCAACTCTGAATTGGCAGACAGAAAATGCTATTGCTCAAAACAAGGTTCTCCAAAGGATTGGTACAAAGGTCACACAAATAGAGATGAAGATTGACCAAGTTGAAACTAAAGTGGATAGCAATACAAAAATTGCTAATGAGCTTATGGTACTTCTCCATAAAAGACTCCAACAAATTGAAAAACAACTCACACCACCTGGAGTAGAGCTCTTTTACCATTTGGAAATGAAACAAAAGGAGATCCAGACACTCAAAGAACAGATCAAAATGCTTGAAGCAGGCCAAGTACCCCAGCCAATGAGTGAAGAAGACCTCTTCCAAAGTATACGTCGAGGACCTCCTCCACAAGCACAACCATCAATCTTCCCTATATCTCAACAAGAAGTAGCTTCTTCCCAAAACCCAATGTTTGAAACAACTATCACAGCAAAAAAGAAGCCTACTACTTATGAAATCTATCAGCTTATAAAGAAGCAAGAAGCTGAAAAGAAGCGGGAAAGAGATAGAAGAGGAAAAGATATTCAAGCTGATGATCCATCCCCAAAGATTTCAAAGGCATTAATGGTCCAAGAAACAAATTATCAGAATCCTTTGTCTTCATTATTAAATGATTATGGTAAAAAAATGGTTCCAAAGATCGCAATGATAGAGAGCCAAGAGACCAAATCATCAACATCCTTTGAAGGGAAAATCTCAGAAGACTCTTATGAAAGTTCAGAAGATTCTTATGACCACTCGGAAGAACAGATAATGATGACCAACCAACCTGAGGTCAAAGAAGAAAACTCAGAGGATGAACCAATGGAAGCAGCGGGAGCATCAACAAACCCTTTTGCTGGGGAGTGGGAATCTTAGTTTAAAAAGGCGCGCCCTAGGCGGAGGAAAACACCTCCACCAACAAAGGCGAGGCGATAAACAGGAGGCGCTGCTAGGCGCATAGAGGCACGCGCTTCTGCTAAGGCGATAGGCGCTGCCCTTTGTGCGCTTAGTGAAATTAAAAGAAAAACGCGTGCTCTTTTAAACACCTCACCTCAAAATAAACACCCCTACTCCTCTGTCACTTCCCGACATTCAACAAAAAGTAAAGAAAAAAACCCAAAGAGTTCAACTCCTTTGCCGCTTCCAGGTATGCTTCGATAGCTTCGATCTCTTGCTCTCTCTTTTTTTCCTGGTCTGTTTACCCTTCTCTCTCCCCTTTAGTTTCTTTTCTTCTCTCCTCAGCAATAATTGGCAGTAGCTTCCAGTTCTAGATACGCCTCCTCTTTTTTTTTTCCGATTTGACTTCTTTTCTTCCCTTCTTTCTGTCTAATTATTTTAGTTTAATTTAGATTATTTTATATTTTTTTTGGTTCCCCAACAATTATCTAGACCCTTGTTTCAAAATATATAGGTAATAGTATATTAATATAGAATTATATAAAATTAATTTGAATATATAATTTTATATTAAAAAACTTTTATTAATGTATATTTAATAATAGTGGACGACCGACAACCTTATTTCTAGTCAGATTAGAAGCTGATAATTCATGTTATATATTAATATTAAACATTTATAATATTTGAATTTATGTGTAGATTATATATCTCAATTCATAATTTTAATATATAATTATAATCTACATAATTTATGTTATTTGAATATAAAATATGCTATATAATTAATTTATAAATATTTAGTAAAAAAAGGTGACTCGCCTACGAAAGGCACACTTAAACCTAGTGCCTTGGCTCCAAAGACCATTTGCTAGGCTATGGCTATGGCTATGGCTATGGCTATGGCTATGGCTTTCAAAGAAAGGGCACAGGAGAAACAAAGTTGTTAGAAAGAATAAACTCTTCCCTTTTTTGGGACCAAAACTCAATTCCCTGATTGGTAATTTATGATTTAGTAAGAAAATATTTGAACTTTTTTGTATTTTGTATTGTTTTTTACCTAAGCTTAGCCATTACATTTATTTAGGAATGCAAAACTGGAGCTCCACATTGAAAGAAATTATTATTACTATCATTTAAAAGGGTAGATGCAAGTGGACATTTTTAATAAATGCTCCATCAGTTAAGCTTGCTTGAAGAGTACTAATTATTCCATATAATATTTCATATACAAGAGATGAGTATTGTTCGAATCGAATTAATAAATTTTAAGTTAGTCAAGTCGATTAGTCATATTTTTTAATCTTAATTTAACTTTATTTTTTAATCGATTGAGTTTAATGAAGTTTGAGTTGAATCGAATATATTATTTGAATTATTTTTTTATAGTATTTCATTGTATAAAGGAATCCAAAGAGGAGTATATATGTATTTGTGCACTCTTATGCCCCACCGCTGCCAATTAGGTCGTTGTCTTCATTTTGTTAAGTCACATTGCTAACTCCACTCTTTCGAGCGATTTATAATAATTAAAAAATCCATGCAATTTAATCACGAATTTAGATGAGATAATAAGAGTTTTGGTTAGGGTTATCTTTTATAGGCGTCAATAGAATATAGAGGTTTAATTATTGGATTTGTTCCAAGGATACCTTAAAAAACTAAAAAATTATAATCTCAACCAATTGAGTGTATGTCTACGCTCATGGAACTAAACAAGTTCAAATATTTAATATATTTCAATTTATGAACGCGAGAAAATTTAAGTAATATAAACATTGTATTAAACTATATGTTAGAAGAAATTATAAACCCTAAAACAAATATTATGTCAGCCCATTTTGTCAAAACACAACTATCCATTTATATGATATATAGTTTTATAAACATTACTTTTCACCACGTATGAAATTAGAAATAATTTAATTTTGAATAAATTAAAAAATTAAAGAAATCATTTAATTTTGGCTTAAGGGTTATCTTTGCAACTGTAATAGTAGTCACAATTTATCGATTTCGCCCTTATGATATTTTCGCATCAATTTGACCTATAAATATTAAATTGCATCACCATTTGACTCTTGACTGACATTCTAACCCTAATTTTTAAATCTCAAACTCTAATTAAAAATTTTATCAATCTAAAATGATTATAAAATAAAAAAATATTTTTAAACCTTAAACGATGATGCAATTTAACGACTTCAAAAGCTATATTAATATAAAAATATTATAAAAATGAAATCGATAAATTGAAACTTAGACAAAAGTAACTCTTTTAAACCTTTAATTTTTTTCGTCTAAGGCATGGGAAAGATTGTGATATCGGAAAATTTTGGTTGGGTGATCTGCATGAAAGGGTGGGTGGGGACAAACACAGACGTGGAACAACCTCATTGGAGGAGCGAATAGAACCGCAGTAATAAGTAACTGTAGAGAAAAGTCAAGAACAGAGAGTTGGGCTGATAACCCCAACAAATTCCAGGCGGAGAATTCGATCCAAACCCAATAGCCGACACCAACACTAAAGCCTCGTTTCCATCGACAAATCTTCGCTATATCAATCCATCTCTCCTAGCTCTCTCTTTCCACTTCACAGTCACACCACCATTCCCTTCATTTTCATTGGTATCTTTCCTCCTCTCTTTCTCTTTGATTCCCAGTGTTTTTGATGCTTACAGGTGTTGATCCGTGACTCTGGCTGAAATGGGTGTTTGTTGTTGCAGGCATTTCTTCAGTATGGCAATAGATGCTTCAATGACTATGTGCAAATCCCTCACTTCTTCATCTCCTGTAAGTTCTCTGCTTTTTTTGAATCTTCACTTTGTTCCATCTGTTGGGTGCTTTCAGTGGTTTTGTAAAGAACTTGATTTTGGAAATTGGGTTTACTTTCTTGGATTCGGTTCTGTCCAAAGGTCCAATCTTTATCGGATGTTTAAGAAAAGAGGGTTCCTTTGGTTTTTTCATGTGTTGTTAATGTTATTGTTTTCCGATTGAAGGGTTTGTTCTTGGGGAGGAGTAGAGGTATTAGGAGTTCCCAATGTAGCTTTATGGTGGGGAGCAGGATCAACTTTCCTAGGCAGAGAGCTCAGGCAACTCAAGTTAGGTGTAAATCTATTAAACGTGGAGGAGCTCTTGGTGCTACATGCCGTGCTGAGAAAATCCTGGTAGCGAATAGAGGAGAAATCTCTGTTCGGGTGATCCGAACTGCTCATGAGTTGGGAATACCTTGTGTTGCTGTTTACTCAACAATAGATAAGGATGCACTTCATGTGAAATTGGCTGATGAATCGGTTTGCATAGGCGAAGCACCGAGCAGTCAATCGTGAGTCGTCATATCTTGAGCCGCTATGGGTTTTTAATTAGCTTTTATAATAATTGTCCGAGTTTTTCCATCAAAGTTTACTATTAAATTGTCTTCTTACTTCGTATATATTTTGGATGCTCATCGTTCAACTTTCATTTATGTATTTAACTATTTATTAAGTTTTAGCACTTGTAACAGCATAATTCGTATGTTGAACTGTCTTGGTTCAGGTATTTATTGATTCCAAATGTCCTATCTGCCGCAATTAGCCGTAATTGTACTATGCTTCATCCTGGATATGGTTTCCTTGCTGAAAATGCAAATTTTGTGGAAATGTGTAGAGATCACAGAATAAACTTTATTGGACCTAATGTAAGTACCCGACCATTACTTCATGTGAGAATACTTTTATTATTGGAAATCTAGTTTGTTATCTTTCTAATTGAGTGGAATAACTAATTTAACATGTTATTTTCTTGCTCTAGAAAAAAATGAACGTGCATAATACTTAGTCCACATATGGTGGATAAAATATTGATGTATAGAATTTCAACCTGTGCTTTCTAATGAGGCTGATAAACCTTCATTTGGCACTTGAATAATACGTTATAATGACATTCACCTTATGTTTAATAAGGGGCTTCCTGAATATAAAAGTGTTTGCAGGTTTGAAATAGTTACTAAAAACAAATTTTGCTCTAAATAAAAACTCCAAGTACTCTACATTTCAGTTAGTTATATTTACATGCAGTTCATAAATCCACTCATGAGAGAGTACATACCTTTGTCCTTTTCGTTGTTGTTGGTCTAACTTGGTGCCGACTTTACCCTGGATGTACACTTCTGGTGTTTTGATCTAGATTCTGAATATTGGCAGGGAGGACTGATGTTAGATAGGATTTTATGATTTTTATTTTAGTCTCTTCTCTAAGTTGGGAGTCATTTGCTTTTAGCATTTAATTAAAATTGACCACTACGAAATATATTATCTGTTTGGCCAGAAGATTAGCAGACATGGTATCGTTTATTGTGGATTGTGTGTAATATATTTTATATATTATTTTAATTCATGTTGCTATTAAAATATGCATTCAGAGATTCTTCGTCTGCGTTGTGAATGGCCAAGTTTATGTATTTGATGGGTCTTAAACTACAGTAATATTATTCTTTTTAGCTCAAGTTTTCCAGCTTGGATACTTTTTTGGTTTTTTCTCATCCTTAGTCCTAATTTGAAGAAATGATTTCTGGCAATGCTCTGGCAGCCTGACAGTATCCGTGTCATGGGTGACAAAGCAACTGCCCGAGAAACAATGAAGAATGCAGGTGTCCCTACTGTTCCTGGGAGTGATGGTTTGTTACAGGTACTACATTTGGCCAATTATTTGTGTACGCAACTTCAAACATAGCATTGATATGGTCAGTTTGCAGTCCCTATGTTAACTTTCTGTTTATTTTAGAGTACCGAGGAAGCAATCAGGCTTGCAAATGAGATTGGCTTTCCTGTGATGATCAAGGTGATTATTCTGCTCCCTAACAATCAACATAGGTCTATTATCAGTATAATTTACTTAGCTCCATTATCAGTAATCAAGGTGATTACTTGTTGATTGGAAAAGAAAAATCTTTTGGTTTAAACAAAATCTTCTTGTTTTTGAATCTTTTCCAAGCATAGAGCTAATGGACCTCATTTTTTATTTGGATATAACTTCTTAAAATTGTTGCACAATCTGACCACTTATTGATCATTTCTAAAAATTCCCAGGCGTCGTTAAATTGCTACAACACATTAGTGGTCAATTGTGTTTCTCAAGAATATTGTATTATTTTTCTGGCTTTACTGTCAAAATGCAGCTATGAAATATGATTTTGAGTGTCAAGAAGACACTCATGTTTGGTGAAACTGCATTGAAATTTGCCGTATTTTGTAAACTTTAGTAATTTATTTGTTTTTTCTTTTATGTATTCAAGGCCACAGCTGGTGGTGGAGGACGTGGGATGCGTCTTGCTAAAGAACCTGATGAGTTTGTGAAGTTATTGCAAGTATTACTTCAAATATGAGTTGCTCCAACTATTTTAGTTGACGTGTCTATCTTTTGAAGTTTTTGGCTTTATGTATTTTATTTAATCATGTCAACTATCATTTGGCTCATGAATCATGATCATTCTTTCTTTTTTCCCCTCCCGGGCAGTGCAGAAATCATGAAATGCATCCTTATCCTTATTTAATTTTTCTACTAGCATAATCCCCTTGTTATGAGTAGTTATAATCATTAGACCCTATTTTGAAAGAAGCAAAGTGACCGCCCCATGATAATTTGACCCAAAGGTTCACAGGTTGCTTGCTTCATAGCTTGAAGCAGTTATTTATAGTTACGGTCTATGAACCTGCTAAGCCACTTGAAAAAACCCTTGCTACATTAAAGATTGTTTTTTCAAATATATTGTACTTCCAATTCTGCCATATTTCTCGTAGACTTCATTTACTAACTTGAAGGAACTATGTTTTCCCAGGTTATTTAGGACTCTTTTGACATTTCATATCAATTCTCAATCAATATTTTATATAACATGTGACAAGGAATTTATTTTTCATATATACTCTAAAATGCTAGTTAGTTCTCATGGATTAATATAAAGCTAATGTTGTCCAAAAAATTGGATTATGCTTTATCTAAATGAAACGTCTGTACTCAGTTTTCATTTGATTTTGTACATCTAACAGCAAGCCAAAAGTGAAGCTGCTGCTGCATTTGGAAATGATGGAGTTTATTTGGAGAAGTACATTCAGAATCCAAGGCACATTGAGTTCCAGGTGATTATTCTGTGATTTGTATAAATTTGTTTTGGGTATAACCACCGGTATCCGACCCATTGGTCAACTATAGATCGAGTACTGTAGAGACGCATTATGGGAGCATACTCCCAACCCAATTTGCTCCATTCACAACGCCATGATTTGAACCCTGGACCTTGTTTAAGAGATCTATTGCCTTATCCCACTAGACCAATTGGTACTTGGTTGCTTGGTATAATTTCACTCTTCATGTGCTTGAATCAATCTTAGTAATGTAAATCTGGATGGTGGTCTAGTTCTGTGCACCTTTATAGCTAGGATGTTTTCTTGGTAACTTTATATAATTTGTATAAGTGACATTAGTAATGATTACTGATCTATTGGTTAAGCCATATTGTGTCGTGCTTCATATTTTCTGTTAAGAGTGTAGATTATGTGCAAGCTTTAATTTTCTTGCACTATTTTATGGTTTTACAGGTTCTCGCAGATAAATATGGTAATGTTGTTCACTTTGGTGAGCGTGATTGCAGCATCCAGGTACTATTACTACATTAGTTTTCTCTTAACTTATCTGCATTTTGTTTTTTCAAACCAAAATTTATAAAGAAATCACTTTTAGCAATAAGTAGAAAAGAGTTACTCAACACGAATGCTGAAGTTATATGGAAAAGCAAAACCATCTGTAATTACTCATTTAGAGTTTTTAAACTATTTTTATGGCGGACCAGGCTTGGAAAACTAGGAATCTTAGGACTTGGGGTTCTCATAGGAATTTGGGTCAGGGTTTAGGAGTCAAATCGGGTTTGGCTCAATTATGGTAAAACTGAATGAGATCTGTTTGCGCAACATTCGGGGAAGAAAGACACTAGGAATTAGGATTTAGTAGTTAATTCAGGTGTTTGGCTGGTGAAAATTAAAAGGAACTTTGGTGCTAGAATTAAGCTTGAAAGTTTCAAGAAAGGGAATAAACTTTTGGTTTGAATAAAGGTGACTGATTCTGGGCTTTAATTCCTAAATAAACCAAAATACTAATCATTTTAATTATCAAAAGCATACTAAAATCTAATGATCTCAATTTTGATGGGTTCTAGACAAGGTCTAAATCCACTAGACCTTTGATTCCTACTTCAAAGATTAGCTAGTGAAAAAGTAGGAGTAGAGCGCATGAAATTCAATGTTTCATTATGAAAACTTGTTGATCGTAGATTCTTTATTAGGATTCCTACTGGAAATTTAACCAGTGGAAAGGGAAGGTTTTGTTTGGTTGTTACTTTTGCTACTTGGTTTTGGCGTAAAGCAAAATGTACATTTGGTTGTGAAAGTAAGCGAAATCCTTGAAGAATTCAAAGTTAAAAATTTAATTTTAACGAATAACTAAAAGCATTATTTTATGTTGAAAATAGGTATTTCTAGCCAATAACAAGGTGTTTTCAACATAGAACAATGTGTTGAGAACCGAAACCTAATTTGATACCATGTTAATAATATAGGTTTTATCGAAGAGAAAAGTAGTTTCTCTTCTGTTCAATTGATCGATAATTTACAGAAAAGAGAGTCCTATTTATAGGACTTTTTTGAATACAACAAAGCCTAAGTTAAGTTAACTTTTAACTCTATCTTATAGGTAGATTAGATAAGTAGGACTCCTAAACTAACTCAATTACTTGAGTTATTTACAATAGTTAAAATACTATAGTATATTCTGTATGGCTTACAATCACTCCCCGCAAGCTGGTGAGTATACATTGTATAGTCCCAACTTGGATGTGAGCTCATCAAAGTTCTTGGTAATGCCTTGGTGAGTACATCAGCAAGTTGTTGATGAGTTGGAACAAAATTCAGCTTCCTTCACTGTCTCATTTGCAACTTTTTTAGAAATAAAATGACGGTCAAGTTCCATATGATTTGTTCAATCGTGGTGTACAAGGTTCTTTGCAATACTTATTGTAGACTTATTGTCACATTAAAGCTCAAAAAATTCACTGAAATTCATTTTCAGTTCTGCTAACAGCCTTTGAACCCAATTTCCCTCGCAAATTCCTTGTGCCAAAGCTCTAAACTTTGCCTCTGCACTACTTCTTGATACTACCGTCTGTTTCTTGCTTCTCCAAGTCACCAAGTTACCCCAAACTCGAGTACAATACCCACTAGTGGATCGTCTAGATGTAAGCTCTCCTGCCCAGCTTGCATCTGTGAAAATCTCCACCTTTCGATTCTCATTTTTGGTGAAAATTAGTCCATGACCTGGTGTCATCTTTAAGTATCTCAAGATCCTTGTTACTGCCTCTAGATGCTCTTCTCTAGGATCATTCACGAACTAGCTTACAATGCTAACTGAGTAAGCAATGTTTGGTCTGGTTAGTAATAGGCAAATCAGCTTACCAACCTTTGATAGTGTTCCTTGTTAACAGGAACTCCCTTGTTATCAATTTCGAACTTTAGATTGCTCTCCATAGGTGTCTCGGCAAGTTTACACCCTAACAGCCCTGTTTCAGATAACAAATCCAGAATATATTTCCTTTGATTTATGACAATTCCAGCTTTCGACCTAGCTACTTCCATCCCTAGGAAATATCTAAGTTGTCCTAGGTCTTTAGTCTCAAATTGAGTGGCCAAAAAACCCTTCAACCTGTCTATTTCTCGAGAATCATCACCTGTGATGATTATATCATCGACATAAACTATTAGGATATCTTTCTTGTTTTCAGAGGAAGTTTTAATAAACATGGTGTGATAGTTTGACATTGATAATAGCCACATTTCAAGATGACCTTAGTAAATCTATCAAACCAAGCTTTGGGAGATTGTTTGAGCCCATACAAAGATTTTAATAACGTGCATACTTGACCAGTTTTAAAATTCCCATTTAAACCAGGGTTTTTTTTGCATATATACCTCTTCTTCCAAGGTGCCATTTAGGAAGGCATTCTTGATATCAAGTTGGTGAAGAGGCCATTCCTGATCGGCAGCAAGAGACAACAGAATTCTGACTGTGTTAAGCTTTGCTATCGGAGCAAAGGTTTCTTGATAATCAATCCCATAAGATTGAGTAAACCACCTTGCAACTAACCTGGCCTTGTACCTTTCTATGCTCCCATCTGCATTGTACTTAATTGTAAACACCCATTTGCAGCTCACTGCCCTTTTTCCTGGTGGTAAATCAGTCACCACCCAAGTTTTGTTTTTTTTGTAGAGCTTTAAGTTCATCTTCTACAGCCTTACGCCACTTAGGATCCTTCAAGGCTTCTTGTACAGAATTAGGAATCTGCTCTTTGTCGACCTTGGTAGTAAAAGCTCTAAAAGAAGGCATTAGTTTCCCATAGGCTACATACCTTTGTATTGGATGTTTACTGCAAGCCCTAACACCTTTCCTTTGAGCAATAGGTAAGTATATATCCAAATCAGAATTTTAAATTGAAGGAACAACATTAGTATTAACAGGTTCCATACCTTCATTACCTTCAAAGGATAGTGGAATCGGTTCTAGATTTTGAGTAGTCCTAGGTTGTGTAGTTTCCTGCAAAGCATACCTTTTTTTCTTCCTTGTGTAAACACTATGTTCCTTTGTTCCTAGTTGGATCTCTGAAGTAGGTAGGTTTTGAGGAGTTTGAGATTCAATGTGAGGTGAAGAAATAGGTTCATCAAATTCAATGGGAGGTGAAATAATAGGATCATCAAGAAGAAGAGGTAGGTGAACTTGATGAGGATGATACTGAAATTCATCCCAGCTTTCCCCCTGAATTTTAGAATCCGAGAAAAAAGGTGTTAGTTCAAAAAAAGTGACATCCATAGAAACATAAAATTTACGAGTAATAAAGGAATAACACTTATAGCCCTTCTTAAGAGAAGAATACCCAAGAAAGATGCACTTCACTGCCCTAGGATCTAACTTCGATGCTGTTTATGGATGTGAACAAAGACTGAGCATCCAAAAACCTTGACAGGAAAGGTACATGTCATAGGTTTAAAAAATGGAAATGCTTGAAGCAATTCTTTAGGTGACTTGAATCCCAAAACCCGACTTGATAGCCTATTGATAAGATAAGTAGCTGTAAGTAAGGCTTTTCCCCAAAAGGATTTAGGTACATGAGAGGAAAACAATAAGGAGCGAGTGACTTCTAAAAGTTGTTTATTTTTTTCTCTCAGCCACTCCATTTTGCTGAGGGGTATCGACACATGAACTAATATGAATGACCCCATTTTCCTTAAGAAATTTACCCAAGGTAGTTGTAAAAAATTCACTCCCATTATCACTTTTTAGAATCCTAATTTGGCTACCAAATTGAGTTTGAACCATCATAAAAAAATGCTTAAATATACCCTCGGTTTCAGACTTGTCTTTCATTAAAAAGGTCCAAGTGGTCCTTGAATGGTCATCAATAAAAGATATTAACCACCTTGCCTCATTTACATTCTTGACTCTAGAAGGCCCCCATATGTCACTATGGATGAGTGAAAAAGGTTGAGAAGGTGTATAAGGAGATGGAGGGTAAGGAATCCTTTTATGTTTTGCAAATTGACATATATCACAAGTAAAATCTGTAGGACTTCTATTAATAAATAACTGGGGAAACAATTTCTGAAGATAAAAGAAATTTGGATGGCCTAATCTGTAATGCCATAACAAGACATCACTGTTTTTTAAAGTAGAGTATGGAAAAGGTGAACAAATAGATAGATGAAAAAGTGCAACTTGGTTGAACTTGTTTCTTAGGAAGAGTTTGGTCCTTGATGATGTAGAGTCCACTACACAGCTCAGCACTGCCAATCTCCTTCTCTTGAAACCACTTCCTGAAAACACAGCCAGAGGAACTAAATTTAGCAACACAATTAAAATCCCCACATAATTTGCTAACTGACAAGAGGTTGCATTGTAAGTGAGGAAACATAGAGAACAAAGTGAAGCATAATAACATCATTTATAACCACAGTGCCAACCCCTTTTACTGCTGTTAAGGATCCATCAGCGGTTTTTATATTCCTTTGTTGAGGCTGTCGAGTAAGGCTGAGAAATAAATCTTTGTTCCCTGTCATATGGTCAGTAGCACCGGAGTCCACGATCCAACAATTTTCAGTAACAGTATTAAGAAATGAAATACTGCCAGTTGAGGTTGGACAAGTGGTATTTGGGTCACCAGATGAGGTCATTTGGCTGATCAACCTTTGTAAATATTCAAGCTGCTGTTTACTAAAGCTGGCTGGATTATCTGTGGTTGCTATATGGGCTGTCAAATCTTTCTGTCGCCTCACTCTTTGAGGCTCCCAGTCTGTTGGCTTGCCATGGAGTTTCCAGCAAGTTTCTTTAAAGCAGCCCACCTTGTGGCAATGATCACACCAGGGCTTTCCAGGCCTTGGTTTACTGTTGGAGGAGACATGAGTCACAAGAGCAGAGCCATCAGGAGGGCTGGAGTTAACCAGCAATATGGATCTTCTGCTTTCCTCCCTTCTTACCTCAGAAAACACCTCACGGATTGAGGATAGAGCATCAGAACTGGAATGAACATCAGTTCCAAAATTTATTTCTGATGAAGAAGAATTTTCCATAGCTAGGTTGAGGATCGAAACCTAATCTGATACCATGTTAATAATATAGGTTTTATCGAAGAGAAAAGTAGTTTCTCTTCTATTCAATTGATTGATAATTCACAGAAAAGAGAGTCCTATTTATAGGACATTTTTGAATACAACAAATCCTAAGTTAAGTTAACTTCTAACTCTATCTTATAGGTAGATTAGATAAGTAGGACTCCTAAACTAACTCAATTACTTGAGTTATTTACAGTAGTTAAAATACTATAGTATATTCCATATGGCTTATAATCTACATTTTACTGTTAATGAAACAACTGTGTAAATTGATGTTTCATTTTAAAACTTTATGCTTTATTAACAAAGATATCTATAACCTTCTTCTCTTTGAGTATTTGGCTTTTATATTTTATAACAACTTTAGGAAAGTAAAAATAAGTAGCCAAAGTACCAACTCATGGAGCCTAAATAACAATTTGGACTTTCGGGATAACTTTCCGGCTAGAAACCCCTAAGACAATCTGAACTTGATTCGTTAACCCTTGGATGACTTTATTAACTCTGATTTTCAAGCAGATCGGATCACCATTTCCTGTTGGAAATTAAATCATCATATTCTTCTTGATAATAGCCTCCAAATATTGCACCCTTCTCTTAAAAGGAGGAAATATGCTTACAAAGTCAAAAGTCTGGTGGCTATTTCTCAAATTTTTCTGCAGTTTACGGATGTGCTAAATATTAACCAATCTTTTGGCAGCACAGTGTTATTTCTTTCCCCTCTTGCCTCTTAATTGTTAAAGAACGAATAACTCGATTACTGACATAAAATGTTGTTGAATGTAACTTACTATGCAGAGACGTAACCAAAAACTTCTAGAAGAGGCACCTTCTCCAGCATTGACACCAGAGTTACGGAGGGCCATGGGTGATGCAGCAGTTGCTGCAGCAGCTTCTATTGGTTACATTGGTGTAGGAACTATTGAGTTTCTTTTAGACGAAAGAGGTTCCTTCTACTTCATGGAAATGAACACTAGAATCCAGGTTGAATAAGGACTGGGAAATCTGATTCGTGAATTACCTATTAGTGGATTAATTTGAAGTACTGCTAATCATGTACTTTTGTCAATTGAACTCAGGTGGAACATCCTGTAACTGAGATGATTTCCTCTGTTGATTTGATTGAAGAACAAATTCGTGTAGCTATGGGAGAAAAACTTCGCTACAAACAGGTGTGAAATTAAATGTTTCAGCCAATATTTTTTGAGCATCAAACCCAATATATTTAACTGTTCATAATTGATGATTTGCAGGAAGATATCGTGCTCAGAGGGCATTCAATTGAATGTCGTATCAATGCAGAAGATGCATTTAAAGGGTTCAGACCTGGACCAGGTATGTCCTATTTTCTTTGTTTTGTGTTCATTTTTACTTACTATTGCAATAGGTTCTGCGTGCTACTATCATTCAAGCTTGGATATGTGTATATTAACATTATAGAATATATCATTTACTTATTATTAAAAAATAAGTTTTGAAGTTGATACTCAAATCTTTCCTCAATTCTACTGTATGTTCTCAAACAACCAAAAGAATATGGAGCAAATGGAAGTACTTGGCCTAATAGTTTGATATTTTAAATGCCTCTGAATTTCTTAATGACAGGGAGAATAACATCATACTTGCCGTCTGGAGGCCCATTTGTTCGAATGGACAGCCATGTTTATCCTGATTATGTAGTTCCTCCAAGCTATGATTCATTACTTGGAAAGGTTTGTAATATCTGTCTTGTATTAAGATTATGTGTATATGAGCAATTTGATGCAAACCCTTAAGGTCAATATTATGGAAGAGAGGAGAATTCTAAAACTTTGTTTCCAGAAAAAGTAAAAAGAATACCATAATTTTGTCTCATTTCAAGGTGCATATAGTAAACTGAATTATCTCAATTTTGCTAAGGTAATTCTTAACATAGTAAAACATAAGCAAAAACTCTCATGTAGAACTGCATTGATGTTCGATTCATGTTTAGGAAAATGGCCATTCTTATGGGGCCGCTTCTCTAGCTTTGATATTGTTCTAACTATTTACTCTAATGTAGCTTATCGTATGGGCTCCAACGAGGGAAAAAGCAATTGAGCGCATGAAAAGGGCACTTGATGACACTGTGATTATAGGTACTTGGTTATTAACCAATGTTTACTATTTGAACTTTGTTTCATGACTCATGAGCTTTATTATTTTTTATCATCTGTGTTTTCATATATTTTAAGTCAATTATTGTAAACATTCACATGCATGAGGTTGCATGGGACATGGGAGAAGAAACCTGTAACTAGAAGAAGAAAAAAAACTCTATCTAGCAAAACACTACCCATCAAAGAATCTCTTAATTTGTACCTTTTTGTTTCAGGGGTTCCTACAACGATTGAATACCATAAGCTCATCCTTGATATTGAGGTTGGTAGTTCTATTTTGTTAATGTTTAGTTGAAGAATATTAGTATATACGTTTAAGTAAAAAAATATTCAATCTATCTGACATGCAAAACACTTTACAGGACTTCAGAAACGGAAAGGTTGACACTGCTTTCATTCCAAAACATGAAGAAGAGTTAGCCGCGGTAAGAACATGCTTTGCTTTCATCTCCTTCCTGCTTCAACAAAAAAAAGTTCGAAAATGCCAAGAAAAAAGCTTAAACACTTTGTTATTCGTCTGCAGCCACAAAAAATGGTTGTCACAAAAGAATTGACCAGTGCAACTGCGTAGAAGGGTTGATCTTCATTGTTGCCATCGTCGTCTTCAGTTTTGTGGTATAAGCCATGTAGCTGTCTTGTTGTTTGAAATGCTGGCAGTGGAAAAGCCATTCTTATTCATTGATGATTCTCGGACGCGAAACTACATCCCAGTTAGAAGAGTGGGGGTTCGTCAAGCTCCTGTTTGTTGTTCAGCTGACATTCTAAAATACATTGTTTAGTGATATGTTTTATTTACTCTGTTTTGATCAAATTCAGTTTTTCAACTGTAATGTTATTCTTGAAATAGTACTTGGAACATTTTATGCCAGGGAAGGAAGTGCAATACAAATAGCCGTACATTACAAGCATGTGAATTTTATTCATTGCTGCTGAAATAAATATTCATAACATCTTAACACTTCATAATAATACAAATAAATATGCCAAGATGTTCCTACAAACAGTAAGCTGAAAAGCCTTCAGAATTCTGAATGCCAAAAGGAAATATCATATGGTTCTGGTTTCACTCGGATGCTGAAACTGAAACTCAAAACCCTACCAAAATTCTGCAGTTGCACCTGCATGTTGCCTTCTCCCGTCCTTTTATTTATTTGTTTATTTATTTATTATGTATCATGTATCGGTAATGATCAAGTCATAATCTATGCCGCGGCAACCACGGCGAGTTGCACCTGCGGGCTAGAACAGTGGGGTGCAGACTCGGAGCAATCAAGTGATTTCCCTTTCCTGGCTTCAGCCCCACGTATTTGTTTGTGATTATAATCATTTGTAATTTGCTTGTCACGGCACTCCGCACTGCAAAATGCATTCTCCCCTCTTCCAATCCAATGTTTTTTTCAGTGAAAAGATTCTTTGATGCTATCAGTGTTAATCTATTATAATATTCCCCAATAGCAAAGAAATACAGGCTGGCTTTGGGGACACGAGGAAAGGAAATCTTGTCTTGTAGTTGAAAAGTTCAAAAGTAGAAGATCAACACCACACACAAGCAGCAGATGTCTATTATTCATTATTATTATATTTCACTATAAAAAATATCTCAAGCAAATGGGCATAAGTAACCACTAAAATTCAGGAACAACATGACCATAAACAGAACAAAGACTACAAGTTATCAACCCAATTAAAAGGACTCTTCATTTTACATTAAGTACTCTGTCGGCCAAATAAATATTCGAAAGACATTGGCATGTAGATCTCACGCTCCGAAAATTACCATGCCGTATACATATGTAGTATCTACACTACTCCCCAAGCCCAAGTAATATAGTGAAAAGGAAAAACGGAACACAAGGTTTTGATCCCGAAGACACAACAGAGATGTGTAACTTTACAATGAACCCCTTTCTTCATACAGATGCTGCCTCAATAACGTCCAATTAGTCGGCAGTGATGATGTTTGATTATATGATAAATCCTTATTTTTTTCAAGCCTCACTTAAAAAGAGTTTTAAGTGATTGAGCATGACCATATTGAAACTTTGAAGTTTATAACAACAAAACAGCGACATCCAAAATCATAGCATTCAATTTCATCTTCCAAAGGAAAAAAATCACAAATTCAACTCAATATACATCATTCACAAATCACATTGCAGCTGGCACTATTTGCTAGATATTTAACATGAAATGGCAACAAAAGCAATAAACCAAAATTAAGTACCCCTGACAGTGACGGTTGACAAAGCAGAACAAACTTCCTTACAACTTATAGTAATTAACATTGACTTCATACAGAGTTTAGTCATAAACAGAACAGCTTAGGAAACTATTAGAACTAACACAATTGTCAAACAAATGAAATTATTTACCATAGTAAGGTGCAGATGCACCCTTGATATTTGTTAGAATCATATCAAAACTTTCAATAACACATACTAAAAGCCCCCTATTGACATGATTCTACAGACTTAAGACTATAATCAACATGCATTTCCCAGTTTATGTAGACGACTATCCGGCAAAGGATACTCATCGTTCTCCTTTCTGTCATAGAATTTCCTATTAAATCCTATATATCCAATTACTAGTTAGATCATCTTATGCATCAATTTGCTGCAAATCCGCATGACTTCAATAAAAAGGAACAAAAACTGGATTGAAAAGCATCGTCGAGAATCAAAACCCAATATTACTGAAAACATAAATCAATTAAAAGATGACCAAATCCCCATACCTGTACATGAAAATATCCAAACCATGAAGCTCCTTCTTGCAAAGATGGCAATAAGTCAGAAAGTCATCACTCCAAAACTCCCTCTTGAATTGACCCATAACCGAAGAAGCAGTGAAAGCCTTGCAATTGTTTCTATCATCGCCAAAATGAGAAATTGCACAAGTGGGGTTCTGAGATAACTCGTCGGAATTCTCCGAATTGAAGCCACCTCGGAAATTGGGTGCTGGTTTAACAGACGGAACTATAGGCACAGGGGTGGTGGATCTCGGCGACGGAGCAAAGCAAATAGGTTGACGAGTATGGGTTTCATCAGTCATAGCCACTACTATACCCAGCCGAACCACACCGTCCTGGAAGTTCCTTGGTGATTTCGTTGGGGAAAAAGTGGTGAAAGGGTTGAGATTGATGGTGGGTCTCTTTTTTCCAGCAAAATTTTCCATTTTTCCTGGAAAATTACAAACTGGGCACACCCCCTAAAGAGTCTTGGGAGTCGATTCAATTCATGGGGGTTTTGTTGGGGTCGTAATTCCGGAAGACCGTGGAGATTGAAGCAAGAGGGAAAACGGAAAGGAGTAAAGTAGAAGAAAGTAAAGAGATTCGTTTCTGAATGAGAGAGTGGAAGTGAAAGATAAACAGTTTGGCCCACTTCATACACAAATTAATAAAGGGTAAATTACACAGGTGGTCCTTGAACTTTAAAAATACTTCAATTTGATCACTAAGTTTTTAAAACCAGTAAGAAGGTTGCTTTCGTAATTAATTTGGATTCAAAAGTTTGAGGATTCAAATGATCTTCCCTATTAGCCCAATAATGTCTTAGATATGAGAAGAAGGTTCGGTCATGAAGATAAAAAAAGGAGGAAGAAAAAGAATAAAACAAAACATTTATATTTAATACACAGGCGGTTGAAATAAAAAGTTTACACAAACGCTTTAGTTTTAGGGTTTATGGTTAAATTTTAGGGTTTAGATGTTAGTGAATTAGATTGAGGAGTTTAGAAATGTGAATTTATGGTTAGAATTTAATGTTTATGGTTTAGAGGTTAGAGTTTAGAGTAATATGGTTAGGATTAAGGTTTTAACCTATAAATCCTAAATTCTAACTCCAAATCCTAAATTATAAACTACTAAACCTAAACCCCTAACATCTTAATCATAAAATTTAACTATAAACCCTAAAACTAAGACATTTATAGAAATTACCCATAAAACAATGTCACGTCAGTAATTTTTTACAACATCTGACGACTCTGATCATGATAAAAGAGAATTAAAAGTTTAGTGTTTGTAATCTATTTTAAAATTTTGTAGTCAAATTATAAGTGTCCTAAAAGTTTAGGGACCACAAGTATAATTTACCCATTAATAAAGTACAAAAATATTTAGGCAAAATGTAATAAATTTTTAATATATTAACCATAATCGGATAATAATCATAATTTAACATTATGTGAAGTCACTGGAACCCGACTACATGGACCGATTAAATCCAAGTTTTTTTCAGTTCTCAAATTGGACAATAACAATAATTTAACATTATATCAAAGTCACTTGGAACCGGACTGTCACTAACCACCCTACAAAAACTTGAACTTGAGTCTCCTCGGAAAGGAATTAATGGATTTTATCCTCAACCGCGGCGGCTCCTACAATCAGTAAGACCAGTCTTTGTTCTCACTTATTGTGGTGGAAACTTGGCTGTTATTTGGTGAAGTTCCTACACTGCTACCACCCAGTGTGATGAAAGACATGTTTTCTTCGGCAAGAGTTCTCAGTTTGTCGAGTTCTGGCAAGACGACCCGACCTAGGTCGGGTCTGTCTTTACGTCTCAACTCTGAGCACTTGAGAGCTAGCTTGGCATAGTTCAAGGTCTCTTCCATTGGCCAGTCCGGCACAGCTTGGTCAAGTATCTCCGCGAAAGTTCCATTTTCGATGGCGTTCTCGACTTGATGAATCAAACCCATAGGTGACTTGGCTGTTATTATTTGTAGAAGCAAGATCCCGAGTGAGTAGATGTCGGATTTTATGCCTAGCATTCCGGTTTGCTGATATTCTGGGTCTATGTAACAGAATGTTCCGGCTGTTGCTGTCATGCGGTACTGAGTTACGGAGTCGGCAACGGACGGAGGAACAAGCCTAGCCAATCCGACATCACTGATCTTGCTGACAAAGTTGTGATCGATTAAGATATTGCCAGGTTTTAGGTCACGGTGCACAATGGGCTCTGGTCTGGCTTGGTGCAGGAAAAGAAGTCCTGTTGCGATCTCTGCTGCTATTCGGAATCTTACTTGCCATGGAAGTACCGGAGTGTTATCGCGCCGAAATAGGCGATCTTCCAAGCTCCCGTTAGCCATGTATTCGTAGACTAGGCAGCAATGCTCCGGGCAGGCCCCGAGAAGAAGAACCATGTTCGGATGTCGTATCCAGCTTAACACTTCGACCTCTTGCTGAAACTGTATTTTCCCTTGGTCTGCATCCGAACGTAGAACTTTTATTGCAGCCGGTGTCTGGTCCAAGTAGCAGTGGTACACGGGACCATAACCGCCTTCCCCTATTTTACGAGACGTTGAGAAGAGATCCGTTGCTGCTTCGATCTCTTGAATCGTATATTTCCGATACCTGCGATCATGTGCAGCAGCCAATTTCCTCTCGTCGAATTCTTTGCTAGCATTCATTTCTACAATCATGCTCTTTTGTGCTTCAAGTTCAGCAATCATTTGAGCTGCTTGGGCTGCCTCAATGGCAGCCTTACACTTTGCTTTCTCCTTCTCTATGAGTGAAAGCGCGGCTTCCTCGGCTAGTCGTGCCTCTTCGAACTTCTGTTCTTCTTGTAATTTCCAGCATTGGAGTTCTTTTGCCTGTAATGAGAATTTAAATAAAATTATTACATACATTCTCAAGTTTGTAGATTATGCTCAGAAAGAATCCCGGCTTTTCGATGTTTAGTAAGTACCCTCTGTTTCGCCGAGAGTGCTTCCTTGCAGGCTGCACTATACATATCCATTGTCTGCTTGAGCTCCTGTTTGAGTCGTCTCATCTCAGCTTCCACATCATCCTGTGGCATCCGAACAGTTACGCTCCATTCTATACCTCGTTTGTATTCAAATTACATACGAAAACGAAGTGCATAGCTATCGATGATATCGGAAAAATAGTTCCTTACCGTATTCATAGATGACCATGATGGCATACTACCACTTTCGTATGATGTCGAGAAGCAGTCATACTGTGAACTGAAATCATTGGACCTGTTTCCTGATAATGAAGATCTGAGGCTTATGTTGTCGTAATCGGAACTGACCGAAATCCGTTGGCTTCCGAGTTCCGCACAGTTGCTCAGATAGAACATGCTATCAGTACTTGGCCTCCCACTACTTATGAATGATATGTCGGATTCAAGAACTGAAGGCTCGTATCTATTTTGTGATCTCGCGAATGGTGACCTGCTCCCAGCAATTGAAAATTTTGAGTTATAAAGTTACATGTGCGTGTATATATATATATATATATATACGTACACTTATACTTATGCATATATATGTTGATAATCTTATTATAACTTACTTGATAAATTCCATGTCTTCGTCGTACAGGAGGCGTGGTGTATGTTGAGACCTACTAGAAGAAGCTCCTACAGAACCTCTGTATCTGGGGTAAGGTGCTTGAGCTGAAGGGGTTTCCGGTGATTCGGGAATGTTAAAGCGTTGAGGCGGCGGGAGTTGAGCTACAGGAGTGCTAAGTCGTGCCGGATGGGTAGCGGTAGCAGATCGCACTGATGAAATCTTCCCTTTGCCTATCACATATACCGTGCAGTAATCGGGAGCCGCTCTCGAGACTGTAGTTGTAAGCTCCACGCTCCGGAATCTTCTGTCAAATATTTGACAAAGTTATGCAAATACAAAGTTAAAAATACAAGCTATAGATCAACAATGAGCCGAATTAGCATCATATAGGTGTTGGGTGGAGACAGAGAATCGATCATGTATGTACCTAACAAAGCCGCCTTTCGACGGTGTGCCGAGCACCATGATCTCAATCGAAGCGACTAAAACATAATCGATCAAGGCTTTAGCTATGTCAGTATCCTCCAGTACAATTTCATTAATGGCGAGCTGTTGCAATATCACATAAAAAAAATTACCATCAAAGAGAAGAAAAGGGAAGTGAATCAGAACGAACCCGAAAAACAAACACGAACACGTACATCCTTCCGCGAGCAGAAGCATCGGAAAGGAAGGAAGACCTCCTTGGCTTGGTTTTCCAGTTGTTGCTTATATGCTTTTGAAACTTCGTCATCGGCATTAGAAATGTTCATGTGGTGCCCAACTGCATGCATGCATGCATTCATCAGATCAGCAAGTTTACGTACTAGCTAGCCATGCATATACATACATACATACATACATACACACACGTACATGAGAATGGTAATTGTATTGGAGAAGGTCTGGTTTTAACATGGACAAGAGTGATGGTTTGACCCCTGGACGTGAGATGATCGACGGCCCATTTCAATGCGTAATGGCTGCCCTTGTCCTTGTCTATTGCCACTGCCACACTTTGATCTTTCCTTTCTCCATTTCTTCTCGACATGTTTGATTAACCCTTGCCTCGATCTCGCTGTGCTTTGGATTCGGACCGATTAGTGTCTTTTATATTGAAGATGTTCGCTAATTAAGAGGGGGTGTTTGGTAGGTTTATTTGTTTCTTCTTTCTGGAAACAATCAGAACTAATTCCCCGATAAAGTAGGAATGGGAACAGTCTAGTTATTTTTTCTTCTAAACTAATTACATGCACGTAATGTTTGCGCTGTTTGATTGTTCTTGTCGGTTGAAACAATTTTAACATTAATCTAGGGTCGGTTTTTGATTGACTCGCACCCGACTCAAAAATTCAATACGGTATTAATACACTTTAAACGTAACCGATATTATTTCAATGTTATCCATCCATAATTTTGATGCATCTCTCTAAATAAATAGTTGTGGTGATAAACTTAGAATTTTAGAAATGATGAGTCCAACCTCAAAAGCCAGGAAATAGCAGTTCACAACAATGAAATCCAGTTTTCTTTTTAACATTTGGAAAACAAATCAACAGATTTATTATTCAAAAGGAACTGAGCCATAAAATTCACAATTTCTCGTATGTACAGATAGTAAAGTACACCTGAGGAAACTATCAAACGTCGATTCAAAGTTTCTGATAGGCCAAATGCGATCGCTGGTAAGACTCGAGCCTTAGTTCTTACCAAGATACTAATGAATATTGAACCAGCTGAATCAACCTTTGTTGGTTAATGTCAATTCAAAGTTGATAAAAAGAAAATTGGAATATCAATTTCTTACATAATTAATCCCAAGCTCAAGCAGCTCAGCTGCCCCTTCAAGGCTTTCTGAGGCCAAACTTTTCCTCCTTTTCTGCTTCTATGACCAATCATCTCTCCTTTTCTGGCCTTAATTTCAGCCAAAATTTGAAAGCGAACGCCATTTACTGCAGAAGGACATGCGGAAAATATATACAGTATGGGAAACAATCAACCGAATCCTATCGTAGAAACTGTATAAGCTCCGAACTAGTAATGGTCATTAGCCTGTTGCTATACTAGTTTATGCATTTCCATTGTCAGAGCTGCTACATGCTTGATTAGACAGGACAGAGTTCCCTAAATCTCCCTCCACGCTCATCTGCTGGACTTCCTGAGGGGAGAGGATTTTGATGCTTCGGACACAGTTGACAAACTCCCTGAAATGAAACAGATGTAAAAGAAAATGTCAGGAAATGGACATTAAATGTAACAGTATTTAGTTTCACTTTCAGAGATTAAGTCTAACGTCTCAGATCATTTTCATTGGGTTTATGAGAAAAGGAGCAAAAGGACTTACTCCCAGGGGTCATCTCCTACTAGCAGAACATCATTCTCGTGATCCACGTAGACTAGTTTCCAGCCTATTCTCCCTCGGTCTTCCAGCTGCCCCTCAATGCCAAATCTACGAGCCAAATCTTGTTTGAGCTCATCGTAACCTGAATAACGAGTTATATCTATCGATCTTCCAACAGCCCCGCGTTTGTAAACCTAGAAAAGGAAAATAAGTGAATTAGAGCCCTTGACCAATGAGATGACCAGAAGGATTTGTGATGTGTGAAAATGGTCAAGGATGCGTGCAACAAGTAGAGAGATAGACTTGATGTGACTGAAGTTTAGAACAAACCTTGGTATATGTTCGCATTCTCTGAAATTGTGGTGGTGGAGTCCATGCACCGCGGCTTGTGAAGCTGTTATGGTTTATAGTGGAATCAATGGAGTTAAATGTCATGTCTGGAACTCCGAATGACTGGGAAACCATTGACAATGAAAGTTCTTGCTGAGCATCTTTCGGGTTTTCAAAACTGGTGAGCATTCCTCCTGAAGAGAGGTTATTTGAAAAATCCTTCCCCAATCCCACCATGCCTTTCGTCAACGAAGTGTCAGAATTCATGGGTATCCCAATTTGGCTATCCATATTATTTCCATATGAAACATTGTTCCTTGGATCTGCCTGAACTTCGCCGTCTTGACTTGTGTCTCTCAACAACATTGTTTGAGGGTTGTAAGTCGATGAGTTTTGCTGCAAATGAACATCATTCTGAGAAAGGCAAACTGAAGTTGTGGAAGATGATGTGTCCAGGTAATCTGCATGTGCAGTAGAACCATTGATGTAGTTTTGTGAGGTATAAAAGCCTTGGTTTTGACTCTTGGAGATATTTGATAAGGGTTTAAAATCAGACTTTTGCTGAAGTTCTTTAACTATATTAGCATTAGGTGACATGGTCTCCAAGGGATTAGGATTCAAGATTGTGGCAACAGACTGAGTGATGGCATCCCCTAATCCAGTACTCTTGTGGACTCTGCTGTTTATCATTGGTTGAAGAACACTTGGACAGTTTGTAGATGGCGAAGTGGAACACAATGGATTATCATCAGTAATCGCAGAATGTGCAGCTACAGCAGCACATGTCATTGCACTGCTAACAGCATTGGACAGCTGATTTGTTGCAGTGGTTCTGAAGGGATCCACATGACCAGGAACTACAGGCAGACTTCCAGGTTGTTGTTGCTGAAGCTTTGACTGCAGAGGTGAATGAGAGAACCGAACATTTGCCTGGCTGTTACTTTTAGGTATCTGCTCTGGGGCAACATTTGATTGAGGTAGCAAGGTGGGGGAGTTTTGAGGCATATCCAACACTTGACTAGCTGCCACTGACCTAGAGAGGGTCTGAGACGCATCTAAGAGCTGCCTTTGTTGATCTTGGGGTTGGGCAAGTTGACCAGGCTGCTGAAGTACGGATTGCTGTGCCAAAAGCCAATGTTGTTGCTGCTGAAGCTTCTGCAACAGTTGAAACTGGACCTGGTTGTCAGGTACTTGTAAATGTTGGTTAAGTGGATCAGGCAGCTGGGAATGTATTAGGTTTTGTGGTTGATTTGAACCCATATGCTGCTGCTGCAGGTTTTGAGGAAGACTTCGAGGGACTTGAGGAGTTTGATTAGAAGTTTGCTGCTGAAGGATATTGTTACATTGGACAAGGGCTTGAGGCTGCAGAATTTGAGCCTGAACTTGACCAGAGGGTAGAGTCTGAGCAATCAAATTTTGCCTCGATTGCTGAGTCATGTCATTCAGCTGTTGTGGCTGCATAATGGCTCCCAATGAGTTCATTGTAGATGGTAGCTTCGGAAGCTGATCGAGTTGCTGCACTTGCTGAGGTAGCATATGAGCATTGAACTGCAAGTTGGGCTGAGGCATTTGGGGTATTGACAGACCCATCTGGTGGGACAAATCAGCTCCATTGAAGTTTTGCAGACTGGACCCAGCCAGAGACTGCAATGAGTTTGCCAGTGCAGGATTTTGCTGCATATTCATCCATTGGACCAGGCTAAACCCTGGAACCGAATGTGAATCCTTCATGCATAGATCTTCGCCAAGCCAAGCTATTGGCCTCTTGAATATATTATCCAAGTCAGAGTATTCATCATCTGCAAATTTCTCAGGCAAGGTATGCAGCTAAACCATGTCAATACATGGAGCATAAAAAATGTTGAAGAATTCAAGCATCAGCATAGCACATTGAGAGAGTTTATATCTTGAATAGACCGAATAGATTAAAAGCAAAAAGATCAATTTGCAGTACTCAGCAGAATTAGAATTAGTCGATGCCATTTACTCCTAATCATTGCTACCCTAAAAAAGTGGCATACAAACAATCAATAGAAGCCACCCAGGGTACTGCCCCAAGGAACAAAATCCTAAGTGACATAATAAACAGTTCTTGCGCCAAATAGAAACTGATCATGCAATAACTAGAGGCTATAGGATCTGCTACCTGGCATTCCGGGTTGTCTAGGACGCTTTGATCTGAAGAATGGAGGTGGACAGATGAAAAACGGAGCTGTAATTGGTTCAATTTCCCAAATGGAGACTCGACTACGTCTTTCCCCGGCAGTTGACTCATCCCAACCAACCTATTGAAGAAAAGAGCTAGTTAAAAAAGTTGTTGCTGACAAAAAAAGCCTCATCTTACTATAATAAATATAATGAAAAAAATAAACTAAAAATAGAAGTTACCTGCAAATTACGCCATTGTGAGTTTTTCCATCTTACAGGATCAATATCACTGATTCCTGTAACTGTGCCCATATACCTGAAGGGGAAAAAGTATTTATTTCCACCATTTTTTTGACAAATAGCCAAATCAAAATTTTCTGATCCAAGAAAGAAATCATCAATACATGGCTAATTTGGAGATGTTAATGAATTATCAAAAACAGACAAAAACTTGACGTAAAGCTACCTTCTTGTTCCTGAGTCTTCAGTTTCAAACATCATTCGAAAGCGCATGCCAGGTGATATTTGATTGTTGTACACAGCTTTGTAATATTTGGCTAAAGGAATAACAAATTCAGAAGGGCTAGCCCTGAAAAACAAAGAATACTTTGGAATGAATACTTACAGGGAAAGAAAGTCTACTGGAAGCATGTACTAATCAACTGTTTTAGCGCAGCTGAACTTAATTAAAAGTCAGAAAGTTATCATTTGGACCTTGGATTATAGAACACGGTAAAGGGGCTATTGTTTGCTGCTGCATGAGCAGCAGCAGCGAGGATTCCAATATGCATGCTATCACTTGACAATACTGATGATGATAAATTGGTGGGTTGCCTGTTAGCACGCCTTATGCCCAACAGAAGCTGCTGCCTTTCATCTCTGCTCACAAATTTTGAACACAAGAGTGATAAAATTACCTTTGTTTTTCTCTACGGAAGAGAGCAGTAAAACAATAAAAGTTACGTGACAATGCTTCTGTAAATAGACATAAAAATTGTGAAATCAGTAACTAAAACAAACGTATTCCAAGCGGAATCATTACCGTTACCTAATGAATAAAACTGAATCACCAGCAAAAAGTCTCTTTCCACTAACAAATAGGCTCCAACCTGTGGTAAGCAAGTGGCGCTTTGGTTGTCCTGAAATTAAAAACCAGGGAATGAAATTAAATACATCAAGTGCATAATGCACAAGCAAAACAATTACTGGTAATACTGTAATGGCAATCCATAAATCCAACAAGTGAAAGTTTAAGGCCACAAAATGACCATACCACGATAAATATGGCGAAAGTTCCAGACATTTTCGTGCAGATCCCTGGCCACAAGTTCTTGAGCAGGTGGTTGCATTGAGAAATCCTGTCAAAAGAATCAGGAAAGAGATTACCATCTGAAGTTAAGACAACCAACCTAGTAGCTTAAACAAAACTGCTTACAAGAGGAGGGAAGATCTTTTCGGCAGCGCGACGAGGAACAGAAAAACCTCCATGAGTGCTCGTATCACTTGCTGTCAACATCTTGCAGAAGAATTCTGGTTGCGGCTTATTTGACTCAAGAGAAAGATCTGATCTCAGTAATGCCTCCTTATCGAACTGCAGAAAATGTCAATAGGTTCAGTTCTTATATCCACTTACATTTTCAAAATTCTATAACATGATATAGGATTCTTCTAGACATTTGGGACAAGCTCTTTACAGAAGAAACAGGTTGGAGGGTCATCTGAGCATAGACTTCATCTGTCTCTGGGTCAGCCTGCAAAATCAAACAAGAGAAAGTTGAGAAAAATGGATTGGAAAGCAGAAATAAATGAAAAATAATCAATATTTACAATAAGGCAAGGAACAAGAGGCAGCAGTACATGCAATTTGACATCGTGAAGGAGACATAATAGCTTAGAAGGAAGATTCGGGTAGTTCGGAACTTGAGCGTCCACATCTTTCTTCATTGACGCAGCAACCTGATATCAGAAATTTTATTTTAAGTCAGAACACATATTTAACCAAGATGGAATATGAAATATTAAAACAAACAACACCATTCATGTAATCCAACACCATGTAAATACATCCGATTAAAGAGGCTCTTTACCATGACGAAATGTCTGAGTTAAACAAAGTTCAACTACCTTAGTTTTCATGGGAAGTCATATAATACCACAAATTATTCATAAGAAAACAAAATTATCCATATTTATTGTTAAAAACTAAATATTTCACATTTAATTAATAAAGAGGTAACATCATTTAATTCATTGAAAGTCATAAATTATGCACTCATACTGCATCAAATACAAACAATCAATAAAACCCAAAAAGCACCTAGATCAAACCAGTTTATTATAATAATTCATTCTCAGCAGAAACCAAAGAAATCTATAGTAAATGCCGACAAGAGTTGGTAATTTAGTTTACCTGTTCGCTATGTCCTTGAGGGAAGTAAACAACGTGGGTCCCAGCAGCCGGCAGGTTCACCAGCGGTCCGGCACATGCCTGCCATAGCTCCGGGTTGATGCTCTTCTTCTCCGGCGCAACACCTACATCACCAGTCAAGCAACAATAAAGTCAATTCACTCTTTTGCTGATTGTTTTTTCAGGAAAAGGAAAGAAGACAATCTAACAACAACAAAAAAAGAATAAACTTTATGAATCTAGCGAGAGATTCTAGTTCAACGGAAAAGAAAAGGCAGAACCAAAGCAAAGCTGAAAACTTTTAAAGTAGAGATTGATTGAGAGATATAAGCAAATCATCCCTTTTTAGGATAATCGAAGTGAAAAAATGTGGAAAAAAGTAAATCAAAAGTGAAATAGCATACCTTCAGCCGAATTCGAAGCTGCCTCGTTGGATGTAGATCCGGCTCCGGCTCCGGTGGCCGGCACTTTCATTGTTTTTTTTTTTAATTTCCCCTTGAACTCTCAGACAAATAAAATAAAATCTAAACTTTTGAGCTGTTCATCTCTGATTAGCTTGAAAAAAAAAAGACAAATCAAAGACACTAATAAAAAGCTTTGCTCCTAAAGCTCAGATCAGCTCAATTAAGAAATTCAAACAGTAGTCAAAGTAAAGGTAAAATCCCAAAATCCCGGGGAAATGAAATAAGATTCCAGGAAACGGATTCCGGCGAGAGGGCCGGGAAAGAAGGGAAAGAAAGTGGCCGTCACCGGAAAAACAGACGAGAAGGAAACGGAGGCAGCAAACAGTAATCTAAAATGTTAAAAAAGGGAAAGAAAAAAATGGGTTTTGAAGTATGGAAGTTTTTCAAAGAAGGAATGCTGCAAATTTCCCCTAAAAAACAAGGAATAAAGAAACCCAGACATTTCCCATCCTAAAACTTTGTTTTTTATGTGTTTCCCTTCTTACTTCTCCCCAGCTCCATCCATCTCTCTATCTATCTGTACAGTACTGCTTTTTCATACATACATAAATGGATAATTATTTGATGGTGTAACGTTTTCTTACTAGGTCGCTTTAATATTTCTTGAAATGTATTTTATTTTAGGATTAAATGAAAAATAGGTAATTAAATTAGGGAAAAACTTCAATATAAGTTTATTCAGACCATTTAGTTTTAGGGATTAGGGGTTTAGAATTTAAGGTTAGTATTTAGAATTTAAGGTTTTGGGTTTAGTTTTTTAGAGTTTAGGTTTAATTTTGATTTATAGTATAAATAGGCAGACTTGTGTAAAATAAATTTTACACAGCTTGTGTATCAAATTTAAACCCATTAAATTATGTTTTTTTTAAATTTTATGTGTCTAATTTTTTTTGTAAAAATAGATACTTAACGTTTCAAAAGTTATAATTTTAGGTGTTTGGCCGTTAATGGCTGATAATTTTTTTTAACCAATCAATATTTGACATGTGACACTAATTTGATTTTTTTAAAGAAAAACACCTAAAAATTTCAGTTTTTCATTAAATCTTGAAATTTTCAAAAATTTACAAAACAGTTCCCAAATTCCTAAAATTACTCAAACTTAAACCCTCAAATCACTGCCGCTTCCACCGCCGATCACCGTCCCTGAGCACACCCTTTTGGTCGATGGACCAAGGCAGTTATTTCCCCCAACACGGCGTCACTGGAAACGTTGAACGACGTGCCAGCCGAACAGCGATTTCGCGTTCGACGTTCAATGTTCGGCTACACGCCGTTCGCCATTTTCTGGCAAAACCGTGTTGAGGGAAATGACCATCTTGGTCCGGCGACCAAAGGGGTGTACTCAGGGACGGCACTCGGCGGCTGAAGCGACGACGATTTTGGGGTTTGGGTAATTCTAAGGATTTATGGACTATTTGGTAAAAATTATAAAATTTTGAGATTTTATGAAAAAATAAAAGTTTTTTGTTTTAAATTTTTTATTTTGAAAAATAAATTAAATATGCCACATGTCAATCATTGATTGGTTAACAATTTTTTAACACCCTTTAACAGTCAGGCACCTAAAATTATAACGGTTGAAACTTTGGGCACCTATTTTTACAAAAAAAATACTTTAGGCACCTAAAGTTTTAAAAAGGTATACTTTAGGCACCTATTTTTCATTTAAGCCATTTTTAAGGACAATTATTTGATACACTGGCGGTGGAAACTAAAAGTTTCTGCAAGCACCTTAATTTTAGGGTTTAGGAACTCAATTTAGAGGGTAGGGTTTAAGGGTTCAAGTTTAGTTGTTTAGAATTTAGGGATTGTGAATAGAATTTAGGGTTTAGGGTTAGAACTTAAGGTTTATTGGTTAAAACCTAAATCCTCAACATATTACACTAAAACCTAAACTTTAACCTCTAAACCCTAAATCCTAACCATAACCCTTAAATTATAACCATTGCCCATAAATTCTAAATAATTACTCCTAAACCCTACACCCTAAACTAAGTCCATAACCCTAAAACTAAGGCGCTTGTGGAAACTAAAAGTTTCCAACGCTAGTGTATTGGATATAAATCCTTTTTTAATGGATTATTATGCTATACACTGGCGCGCCTTAGTTTTAGGATGTATGGTCTTAATTTAATGTGTAGGGTTTAGAATTTAGGGATGGTGGTTAGAATTTAGGGTTTAAGGGGTTAGGGTTTAATTTTTAGGGTAATATGGTTAGGATTTAGGTTTTAACTTATAAACCCTAAATTATAACCCCAAACCATAAATTTTAACTATTATCCCTAAATTCTAAACCCATACACCTAAACCCCTAAACCATACAACCTAAACCCTAAAACTAAGGCGCTTGTGAAAACTTTCAATTTCCACTACCAGTGTATGAAATAATTACCTTTAATTACTTAAATGTTAATTACAATGTAATTATAAATGGGTAATTTTTTGATAATTTTACACAAGCTTGTGTATTTACACTATAAACCTCAAATTATAAATTTCTAGCTCTAATCCTAAAAAATTAAACCCTAAACCACATACCCTAAATTTTAAACACTAACATTAAATTCTAAACCCTGCAACCTAAACCCCTAAACTTTAAACCTTAAACTAAAATCATAACCCCTAAAACTAAAAGACACATGTAAACTAAAGTCTACACGGCCTATGTATCAAAGTTTTCTTCCATTATAAATTGTGTAATTTAGAATCTAACAAAGGTTTAAGTGAAAAATAAATGCAATGTACAATGTTCATCTTAAGACATTTTAAGTATTTTTATTAAGGGTAAAATATTTAAACCATCACTCAACTTTGCTCTATGACCTATTTTGGTCATTGAACTTCCAAAACGTTCAATTTACTCATTAAACTTTATTTTTTGGCCTATTTTGATTACTTCGAATTATTTTATTAATATTTTGTTATGACATGACATATTTTATTATTAAATATAAAAATAATTTAAAATAAAAATAAATTATTGGTAAATTATAAAAGTCATCACTAAACTTTACTCTCCAACCTATTTTGGTCACTGAACTTTCAAAATGATCAATTTAATCACTGAACTTTATACATTGACCTATTTTGGTTACTCCACTGTTAAATAATTAATGGTGTTATGACATGACACACAGAACCAAAATGACGTCGTTTTATATCCACATAAAAACCTTTTCTTTAATTTTCCTTATATAAATCGTTTATTTCTCCCAAATAAAATCCTAGCCGTCGTCGGTCTTCTCAATGCCACCGCCGTCGTTTTGATATCCTTCTTCGTTCGTCGTCACCAAAGATTTGATGAAATGAAAGATTATATATTCCACCAATAGCAACAGTAGCATGTTCTGGACGAAAACATGTCTAATTTGACATCTGCATCCAGCAAAGCAAGTGTTTCTTCAAGGAACAGTGCCATTGGCACACAAACCAACCACCTCAATCTTAGCCAGTTAAAAGAAATAGAAACCAACCAGGCAATCCAGGTTTTTGCCCAAACTTCAAAAACCATTATCTTAAAAAAAAACAATGTTTAGTAAGAAGACGGTGAAGATGAATATGCAATAAGCTGTTTAAGGAGACGATGATGTTTTGGGGATGAGAGGGTGATGTCAGTAATGGGTTTGGGTAGAATTTAGGAATTTTATTTTTTTATTTTAATCATACATGTCAACCAAATATTAATAAAAAATTATGTCATAACTAAATATTAAGAAAATAAGCCACGTCATCGGCCTATTAATGAGAAAATGAAAGAGTGACCAAAATAGGTCAATGTATAAAGTTCAATGAGTAAATTGATCATTTTGAAAGTTTAGTCACCAAAATAGGTCAAATAGCAAAGTTCAGTGATGATTTTTGTAATTTTTCCAAATAATTTATTTTTATTTTAAATAATTTTTATATTTAATAATAATAAAATATGCCACATCATATCAAAATATTAATAAAATAATTCAGAATGATCAATATAGTTCAGAAAGTAAAGTTCAATGAGTAAATTGAGCATTTTGAAAGTTCAGCGACCAAAATAGGTCAAAGAGAAAAGTTGAGTGATGAATTAAGTATTTTACCCTTTTATTAATAGGGTAAACTACATAAATGACCACTATACTATGGGTTTGGATTCGATTTGACCACTATACTTATAATTGTAGCAATTAAACCACTGGACTATTAAATTGAACTTAATGTGACCACCGTCGTTAGAAACTAACAGAAAGAGTGACATGGCAAGTTAGTAAAAAATTGTATAATTACACATTTGGTTCCTGTTATTTACACATTTTATCAATTTGGTCCTAATTTTATTTAGTAAAATAATTTGATTATTTAATTACCTTATTGGATGGCTTTTTCTTTATATATTTGATTTAATAATTTTTATTTCCCTCCTCCAATCAGGTGATGACATGTGTCACCTGATTGGAGAAGGAAAAATGGAAGTAAAGAAAACAACCCTACATGGAATTGAACTAAGGACCTTGGAGTACAATTGGGGAGAGTTTACCACTAGGCCAAGCATATATTTTGGGTTATGAACTACAACATTTAATATATGTATTAGATAGTTATAGGGAATTCGATTAAATATAAAGTAATTATTCCACGCACAAGCGCTTGTGGAAACTTTGTTTGCCAAGCGCTCATGGAAACTTTGTTTACACAAGCGTCTTAGTTTTAGGGTTTAGAGACTCTGTTTAGGGTTTAGAGTTTAGGAGTTTTAGTGTAGTAGTTTTGAATTTAGGGATTGTTGATAGAATTTTGGGTTTAGGGTTAAAATTTAGGGTTAATCTAAACCCCTAACTATATTATCTTAAAAACCTAAACCCTAAGCCCTAAATTATAACCATAAACTCTAAATTCTAACATAAACCCTAAATTTTAAACACTTACATTAAACCCTGAACTCAAAAATTAAGTCACTTGTGAGAAAAAAAATTCTACCACTTATGTATGTATGAGATACTAATCCTTAAATATAATAAGTCATGTGAGAGCTGGTTTAGTTCACATGTCGTAGTAGATTAGTGCGCAAAAATGTAACCGGTTAGATTTAGAGATTTAGAAGAATTATGAATAATTTAAAATATTATATAAAATATAGGCTTAAGGGTGTAAGAAGCCCTTAAACTTTTAGAAAAAAAAATTAATGAAGCTCTTGATTTTTTTTTCCACTCAATTAAGCTCTTAAACCAAAAAATTAAATCAATTAAGCAATTTGACCAATTTTGACTATTAAATATTGACAGTTTTTTCTTTAGATATTACTGGCACATGATACACTACAATTCTATAATGTTACAGTTACAGATTTTTTCCAAAAATATTTTTTATAAATTTTATAAGTCTTTTACAATTTTTTTAGCTTTTAATAAAAATTTTAAATAAAATAAAAAAGTTTTTGAAATTGTCGAGTGAAAACACTGTGATACAACTCACTGCACCAACAGGATCCAAAAAATCGTCAAAATTGGTCAAAGGGCTTAATTAATTACACTTCTTGATTCAAAGGCTTAATTGATTATATTTCTTGGTTCAAGAACTTAATTAGGTGCAAAAGAATTCAAGGGCTTAATTAATTTTTTTTCAAAAGTTCAAGGGCTTCTTACACCCTTAAGCCTAAAATATAATAACATTTAAATATAACATTTTGTATTAAATGAGGCAAATTGTAAATGTTGAAACCTTGTCACTTACAATAACATTTTCATAAAAATAATGTTAAAAGAAAAAAATTATAATATATTTTCGCAATTTTTTTACTTTTTAATGGTTTTCAATTTTATTCATTAAAGAAAAAATACAACAAATTTATAAAGAGGTTTATGAAAACTAAAGCAATCATTTCTCCAATAAGTATAAAAGTACACAAATTTGTCATTAAAGAATGAGATATGATCATATAAATAAAGGGTAAAAATAACAAACAATGTAAAAAATAACATATACAAATAAATATCATTATCGACAATAAATAAAAATTACAATCAATATAAGGGTCTAAATAAGGATAAATTGACAATATAACCAAATAAAGGTCATTGAAGAGATGGCATCAAACTAATCCTAAAATAAGAGAAAAAGAAGAAAAACTTGCTACAATTATGAATATCTTTATTTATAGTGGATATTCATATATTAAATGAGACTTGAATGTACTTTATCATTAAGGTTTAATACCCATTAAAATTAGGGTTTCCATCTTATGCCTATAAATATAGAGTTTGGAGAAAGCATTGTACACAATTCTACATTAAGAATATAATACAAGTCTCTCTCTTTGTCTCTCATCTTTGTTCTTGTTCACCTCTCTTGTTATTCTTTACTTTATTTACAACACGTTATCAGCATGATCTCGCTCAATAACCATGATTTTTGTTGGTAATTTTCGAAAAGATTTCAACAAGATATTGGTGATTACATCTACCATATATTCAACTTAACTTAGAAACTTTGGTATATTTTCTTAATTATATATCGATATGGTGGTTGGTTAATCATTTTTATATTAAGGTCAGTGCATTTTGATCTATTATATGACTATTATTTCGTTCTAATATTCAATGATGTTTTGTTGCACCGAGTTTATATATATAACTCCATGAACAAATATCAATCCTTCAACGAAACCTACGAGATCAACTTAATTTGAAAATTATAGTGATAGAATGACCAACCACTACTTCAAGGAAAATGAAGAAAGTAGTGGATTGGATATGTCACTTGATAGTGATGTTTTTCGAGTTCCCCATGCTATATGCACTTCAACGATTTTTTTCTATTTACTTATATATATATATATATATATATATGAGTTTAGTTTTTATTATTTTTCTGGATTTAGCCTTTTTGATTTTTAAGGTTCATATAACATCATGATGAAAAGGTGTGTGATTGTTTCATGGTTGACCGAGGATGAACCAAGTTCCAGTGCAGTTCTTTATTGGATTGAAAACCCCAATCAAAAGAAAAATACTGAAGGCGAATTCAATACCTATAAGTTTTTTATTTGGCGTCTTGATTTTTAAGTATGATAAGTATTATATATAATGGTTGATCAATTATTCTTTAATAGTATAACCATTATAAAGTCTATATTTGCTTGAAAGTAATAATTCTTCTGCTTTGAAAAACTCGACTATAGACTTCTTTCAAGTTCAAGTTACGAAAATTCGTCTTGATCCAAAAAATTTATGGGAGACATTCCCTAAAATGAATACAAGCATGATGTTTATTTCGTGCGATTATTTGATTTGTTTCATTCCTGAAGTGAATACAAACATGATAATTCACTATATGTTTAGTGAATAAAACCCAACTATGTGAATGTTTGAAATTAAATTGAAAATTTGTGGTCAGAGGATCATCGATGAGGATATGTTGTAAAAACATACTATTTTTCACGCAAACAATATTGTCATGCAGTTTCAATATCATGAAAAAAGTTTTAAAGACCTATTGTTTCCGCTCCATTCCTTGAAGTGAATACGACATTTAATAGCATAAAGAATAAATGCTACATTAGCAATTTCGGTCATGAACATAAACATGGACAAGATGATCATTTTAAGAATAATTATACTCACCACAAGTGGAACACTAAGGATGATAAGAGTACAAAATATCATTCCAAGAAAGATGAATCTATGTGTCATCGATGTGACAACTCAAATTATTGGCTCCATATTTGTCGTACGCTAAAGCATCTTGTGGACCTTTATCCACAATCATGAATGATAAATGAAAGTAAATATAAACAAATTTTATTTACGAAAATAGTAAAAATAATTATGGCGTTGTTGATCCAATTCACCTAGATCTTGTTGATTTCCTCAAAACCCTTGAATGGATTAATTCGTCTTTTTATTTTATTTCCTTATAACCTCTAAAGTGAATAATTTATTTTAAAATTTATTTCGCTTTATATTTATTTAATTTACTGAACAATTATTTATGTTTTTTATTTTTATATATGTTGTGACATTTATTTATTGACATGATTAATTATCAAATATAATTTATGGTGACGATTTATGCTTAGCAGAAGCACATGAAATATTTTTCCATTTAAATGTAAGGGAAAAATGTGAGTACTATATCTCAAAGTACAAAAAATATCAATGCTCCATAAGAGAAATAAGCTTTTGAAATGTGCAAAATTATGCATATTTTTCTCATTTAAAAATGCAAGAGAATAATGTGAGTACTATATTCGAAAGTACTAATATTATAGAATGCTTCAAAAAAGAAAATATGTTATTGCGTAATGGAACTCAATTCATGTAACACCCTTAACCGAGATGTCACATTTGGGCCTCAAGCCCAACCCGAATGCATAAAATTTCTCAACTTGGTTTAGCCCAAATAAAAATGCTTTCCAAAAATATTTAAAGCTAACGATTTAAAAATAAATATATAAATGATTAAAATGTTACAAAGGAGCTCCAATTAAATTAAAACATTTAAACATTTGACTTGATTAATACAATTTCAAAAATAATGATTATAGACTCCACCACTTAAGGTCCTATGAATACATAGCTCACTAAACACAGGTACTGTACTCCGGAGATCACTACATGCTAGAACCCTGTACCGATAGTACTCCTCGATCCCATGATCTAACGATCAACCTACGCACAGAAACAACGATTCCGAGCGATAAGCTTACAAAGCTCAGTGATACACATCTACTCTATTATACTTCATGCTAATCATAAACATAAGCATGCAAGCTAGTACGAGCAACAAGGAGAGATAATAAACGCGTGGTGCAACCACTAGTCGTCTAAACACATGCTATCAAAATAATATACATGGCCCACAAGGCCCAACCAAGCCCGAAATCTCAACAGTTCATCTAGGCGAAAACACATATCAACAACAACTCTAGAGTGAGGTCGGGTCACGTAGCATCGGAATATACACTCCGGGTGAGGCCGAGTCACGTAGCATCAGAATATATACCCTTGCTCAGAATCCCCCCTTGAGCATCTACACTCTGGGTGAAACTAGGTCACCTAGCATCGGAACATACACCTTGGCTGAGGCCGGGTCACATAGCATTGGAACATACACCCATACTTGGTATCTCTAACCGTGGTGTTGCAACACTTTTCTATTGGGTATCTGGATCTCATCAATTAAGAAAACTCAACCAATCAAATGCCTACCTGACATACAAGCAACGTAACCCAAGAATTTCCCTATCGTTGCTAAACGTCATCACATCATTTTTTTACATTACCAAGTTGTTAATACATTATGAGAGAGTATACAATTAATCTCATTGATTGTCTTCATTTATCCACGTTATCTCATTTATCATGGCATAATTCCATTATTAATTTGCACATCAATTTCCACCTTTAAATTACATTTATTGATTATTTAGCGCATTGGGTACCGGTACCCAAACATGAGTATCGATACGGTACCCTCGGGTATTTGTACTCACACGCGTACCGATACAGAAACTGCTTACTAAAAATCTTAAATTTCTACAAGTACAAGTACAACCAAAGCTCATACCAATACCCTATTCACGGGTTCGCACCATTTCCTTGAATTACGATTTACAACATTTTATTCGATCCCTAAAGCTTATGAAAGTCATTAGGGTTGGTTTACTAACGCATTAAATCAATTAATATTAATTATCGACTTCATAATTTTTTGTTCGAATATTACCATTATTCACCCTTACACAATTTCCATCGAATATATTAATCTATTCGAACAAGCACACAAGCCATCACGATTATCAATTAATTATACGAGCATTTCAAATGATCCTACACGATCTCTAAAGCCTCTACGATTCACATCATATTCATGGCATCATCATGCATCTCATTAATATATCAAGTCCATAATATTAGTCTCAAAATATGCTTATTTATCATCTACCTATTTTGCAGATACTAACACGCAGCACATTCACATTTATGATGCTTATGAAGTAATATGAGTTCGAGGTGTACTAACCTTAAGCTGATATCGCTAAAAGTCCTCATCCAAGCTTCTTGAATATTCCTCTCGATCTAATATTCAATCCCGAATAATCATCGTATACAAATTAATATCATAAATATCACTTAATCACATACTTCCATGAATTCAAAAGGTCAAAAGCCTAAAAATAGTTTATTGAGTTCAAATTTGGTGAATCTGAAACATCGAGAAACCCCCAGGTAAGGTCCCCCAAAAATAATCAACGGCGACGATTGACGATACGACTTGCGACTCGGCTTGGGTCAGCTTTACAGGCCGACTCAGTCAGCTGGCCCAACGGCTCAGCTTGAGCCGGTGTAGCTGCCAATGCGGCTAGATTTCGCCCACGCATAGGGGCGGTGCGTGCAGTGACTTTCGGTGGCCGAACGATGGCTATCGACGCCCAGATCGGCTGTTCTTCGTCCTCTAATCAAGGTCGTGGACTCTGTTTCCTAATTTGAGCACTCTAACCTCCTCAATTGGAAAACCCAAAACTTTCCCCCTCTCTCACCCCTTCTGACGGCAGCTCCGATAGTGACGTCGCTGGTACAACGAACTCGTCTCGGGGAGATGAACACAATGGTAGTAGAGGTGTCAACAACGGACGGCTGGATCTCCATAGATCAAAAATTAAATCTTCTCTTTAAACTTTTCTCTCTTTTCTCTCTTCTATTTCTCTCACTTCTACTTTTCACATTTTTCATTTTTCTCTCTCATCCTCCTATCTTTCTTTTTTTCCACCAACCACATATATTTAAAATTCAAACATTCTCTTCCAAAATCAATGGGCCCACCTAAAAGCCTTTAACTTATTCTTCTATGATAAAAGCCCAATCTCGGGCCCAAGACCCGATTCACTAACCTGAACATCGAGTCGTTACAACTCTCTCCTCCTTAAAAGAAATTTTGTCCTCAAAATTGCCTTGAGTTATACCCGATTCATGCAAGAGTCTTATAACTCTCCCTCAATTTTGTCGGTGTCATGAAATTCGGTGCAATGGATACAAGTGTCGTGCTAGGCATCACATCTATTCGAAACTCTAACTCACGATTTGGAGGAAGGTCGAGTAACTCTTCTAGGAATACATCGGCAAACTCTCTAACAGTTCGAAAGCTCTCAAGCGTCAGACTCTTAACACTCGTGTCAACCACATGAGCCAAGAAGGCCTCGCATCCTTGTTGGATCATTCTTTGTGTTGCCAAGGCCGACACTACATTAGAAATGCAAGGATTTCTCTCACCCATCACTACCAACTTCACCTCATCCAACCCACGAAGCTTAAGACTCTTTGCTCTACAACCCAAGCATGCATCATGCTCAAACAACCAATCCATTCCTAGGATAGCATCAAATTCTTGAAACGACAACACCACCAAATCAGACAAAAAGATCAAACGCTAAACCTCAATTAGACACCTCCAATACACTTTATCCGCTAAAACATCATACTCTAAAAGACTCGTTACACAGACCCCTATCTCAAGATCCTCGGCAGAAATACCTCATTGCTGAGATATCCCACTACGGATGTAGGAATAAGTAGACCCCAAATCCACAAGAGCAACCATAGGAATTGAGAACAAGGTAAACATACCTGAGATAACATCAGTAGCTCATAGTTCTCTTGGGCCTTGACTGTATACTACCTTACTGATGCCTTAGCAATGGACTGGATCGTACCCCCACTCTAATGTCCGAACATGTGGCTCGCTCCTCCTCTAGCAAAACCCTGACCCTTCTAAATTGGATAAGAGGTCCTCTGAGTCTAGACCTGAGTGGTGTTGGCAGCTACTGGACAGTCCCTCAAAAAGTGGTCAGGTGATCCACACTCAAAGCAAACCTTGGCAAAACCCCAACACTCACATCTATGCTTATGTCCATACTAATCACAAATCGGTGCGTCCGTACTCTTTTGTGAGCCATTCGGACTCATCATAGCAGAAGATGATGAAGGTCTCCTACGGCTAACAGACTCCGACCTACAATCTGATCTCGTACTCTAATTCGAAGCTCCTCTCCTTTGGTTCCAATGGTTTCTGTCCCTTCTGGAGTAAGGTCGTGAGTTGTTGGAGAAGTTCTAAGTTCTCTCACTCGAGCTCATTTGCCCACCAGATGGGTTATAGGTCAAACCTTGTACTTGTTCAAGTGACTTGACACTAGCAGTCAACTCTGAAAACACCTTCTGTGGGGCAGCAGTCAAGTGGGTTCAAATTTTCTTCCTCAGACCCTTCAAAAACCTCTTGCACCTCATCTTCTCGGTGGCAACCAACTCAGGGACATACCTATTTAATTGTAGGAACTCTTGCTCGTATTTAAATACTAATCGGTTTCCTTGGACAAGGTGGTTGAACCGATCCCTCAAGCTATCAATGTGGGCTTCACCTACATACTTCTTCTCGAAATTATCCAAGAAGTCATCCCAAGTAGGTTGGTTAGGATATCAACCCAACTCTATCGTTTCCCACCATTTACGAGCATTCTCTTTCAATAGGGAAAGAACACACGTCAACCTCATCTGACGCGTAATCCAATGAGTGTCTCTCAACCACTGATTCACTTTCACCAAATTATCTTGTCCTAATTCAAGAAAGTCTGTAGCATCATGGCGACGCACCCTCTTAATTGGTGTCTCACGAAAAGTAGCTGAAGGCCTAGGTATAGCCCTCACAATTCGACTAAGAGCCTGATGCATATGGGAGAAATAGTTGGCCCCTCAACCTCCATCGTCCTCTGACATGTCCTCCAAACTAGGGACATAATCCTCATCAAAGCTATCTCCTCGAGAACCCCAACTCTCCTCTCGATCTTGTACCCTTCTTAGCATGATTCTCTTTTCTACTCAAGCAACAAATAAGGTTACAATATCGAATATTCAGCTTAAACAAGTACAACTTAGACTTATGGGCAACACATTCACTAGACACCTACACAACACTCTCTAGACAACCCTAGGGCTTCCTAGAACCGGCTAAACCTAGGCTCTGATACGACTGTTGTAACATCTCCAACCCGAAATGTCACAAGTTGGGCCTCAAGCCCAAACCTAACACCAAAAATTTGCAACTAGATTTAACCCAACACAAACATTTCATAAAATCCATTAGGTTTAATTTTTCAAAGTCGATAAAATCCAAAATAGGAGTTACAATACAACATAGGGTCCTACAAATTCATAGCCCAAATAATCTAAGTACTGTACTCAGACACAAGTCAATGCTAAAGTCCTACTCCGATAGTACTCCGACGATACACGTCAACCTACTAACCTGCAAACGGAAACAACAATTCCAAACACTGAGCTAACAAAGCTCAGTGGATACACTTTCACTCAACCATGCTTTATGCAAATCATAAGTATGAACAGTAGCGAAGAATGATAATCATGGCATAAATAACAACATTGATGCTACTACTAGCCATCTAAACACATAGCAAGAAAATGAGGATCCTAATCAATTACACATCACACAATACTATGCCAACAAAGCTAGAGTGAGGCTCGGTGCCACACAGTTTTCAGGAACGTACACTCTCGGGTAAGGCCTAGTGCCACACAGCTTTCAAAATATGCGCCCATGCTCATAATCTCTCGTTGAGCATCTTTGAATGAGACTCGGTGCCACACAACTTTGAAAAATGTATATTCGGAAAACATCTAGCCATAGTGTTGCAACACTCTATTTGGGTATCTGGATCCTATCAAACAAGGTACTCAACCATACAGTGCCCTTACGTGGTACACACATTTATACAATCCACCAAGGATCCTTATTGCTCAAAACAAATCAACCACCAAAGTTTTGATTAAGTTATTACTTATTTTGTACGTATAAAAGGTTAGATTCTTAGTTTCCCAGTTTTACTATTTATTTTACTACATTAGAGACCTATTGGGCCCTAATCTATAAATTTTAGGTCTTTCGAACTCAAAACAAAGTTTTCGGGTAGATTGCCCAATGAGTATCAATACACTCTAGTGGGTACCGATACCCATTTACGCGTCTCGATACCTGACTTATCTCGAAAAGATTTTGACTTAACACCTCGTACCGATATACGGGGCCACATACCGATACCCAAAGACATACTGATACACCCCAAACGTATTGATACCGGATTTGGCTACTAGAATTTGGGTGGGAAAAGGTATCAATACCCCTTTTAGGCATATCGATGCGCTCTTCAGTTTTTACTTAGTTTTAGCAAGTTTTAACAAAGGATACCGATACGGGTCTGACCCGTATCGATACTCGAACCTAGAAGTTGGTTTCTGGAGTTCGTAATTCACTCCCAACATCCCCAAACCTACATGGTATAACCCTAAATCGTGCCTACAAATTATGGATTGTAGTTTAGGTGGGGTTTTTTACTATTTTTACAACATTTTAATACTTAATACGAATTTAGCCATTAAAGGATATTTAAGCTCTTAAACACCTAAAACATTAAACCAAGCAACAAGCAATCAAATTTTATGATTTCCAAGAAACAGGGAGTTAGTAGTATACTAACCTTGGATTAAAGCTGAGAAAAAGGCCCCCAACCACAAGCTTGAAGCCTTGCTCTTCCCTTAGACCTTGGATTCCTCTCCAACCTCTTTCACTATAAAGGGAGGTTACATAACGTATTATAACATTGTTGGGGAATCTAAGGAAGTCAAAACATATACATAACTTAAGGATTGAGCTCCCAAGACCCAATTATGTTCTTCCCTACACCCCCCACCAAAACCTCTTCCTCAACCATTTCAAGCCATTCTTACCTTGAATTATAGATCCTTGATTGATAAACAACTCTTCCTCAATGCCCAAAACATGATTCACACCACAAAACCTAAAGATTCAACATTTCTCTTAACTTTAGGGTGGGAATATAAGAGAATGAGATGATGATGAAGAATACAAGGAGGCAAAGGATGATCTCACCAAACATACTTTTTGTAGAGAATTAAACACCCCATTTGCCCCTCTTCTAAAAGGGTAAGTTACATAATTACCCCCTCTCATCATCCTACACCAAAATAACCACTCAAGGCCTAATGCCCACAACAAAAGATAGCCCACTAAAGCTCTCAAAGCCCAACACTTGACCCAAACGCGAAGCCCACACTTCGGGTTAAATTGACTATCAGATTTCGAAATTCGGTCGTTACATTAGACATGACTCAGGTACCTGATAATAAAGATAGCCCAATAAATTATGTCATGCCTGGTAATAAGTAGAAACAAAATCAAATTGACGTCGATAATACATTTGCATGTAATTTAGCACTAGAGATTTTGATATGGATCATGGACCATTGTTAATTGGACAATATAAACAAAGAAATGATTGGCCAAAATAGAAAGAGGCAATTGAGGCGAAACTAAAATTTCTTTCAAAAAGAGAAGTATTTGTGATATATAAATGGGTCTTTGTGAGAAAGAGAAATCAAAATAAGGAAACCGTGAGATATAAAGCTCATTTGGTTGCACAATGATTCTCACAAAGACTTAGAATTGATTATAAGGAAACATGATCCTCGGTGGTGGATGCAATTACTTTTAGATTTTTGATTAATCTGGCAATAAAAGAAACACTTAGTTTCCGCCTAATGGATGTTATTACATCATATTTGTATGAGCCCCTTGATAATAGCATTTACATGAAACTTTCGGAAGGATTTAGACTGTCAGCAGCAGTTAATTCAAGTTCTCGAGAATATTATTCAGTTAAATTGAACATACCTCTTTATAGATTAAAACAATTTAGGTGCATGTTGTATAATCACCTCGGTGAATACTTATTAGCGAAATGCTATAAAAATGATTCAATTTTTCCAAAGATTTTTATTAAGAGGTTTAGCTCCAGACTTGTTATTGTTGTTGTGTATGTTGATGATTTGAATATTATCGGTACTCATGAAAAGATCTCACTGACAATGAAATCCTTGTGCGTCAATCGACATACATAAAAAGATACATTACATACATAAAGCACATCCGTTGAGCCCCCATATGGCTGCTAGGTCGCTTAATGTAAATAAAGATCAATTTTGCCCTCGAGAAAAGGGCGAAGATATTCTTGGTCCAAAAGCACCATATATATTAATTGATCTAGAAGTATCTTATCTTAGTTGGTCCATAAATACTATCTAAATGATACTAGAACATTACCTTTAGATCTTTCAAAACTCGATGCCTTTTTCAAATCATGTAAATAATTGTTATGCACGAGACAACGCCGAAAAATATGTTTGGCTAAACATATCTAGAAGATATGTGAATTGCTTTTACAAGATAAGATACAAGTTATCTTGTGCGGAGGTAATGTAAATTTTTTTATCTCAATCGAAAGGTGAATGCATAAAAAAGTGACAAAAACGAAATATATTTCTTCAAAGTTTCGTCCCTCATGATCTTCAGAAAAATTGTATTCGATGAATCCTTTCAAGCAGTAATTTGGAAGATCTATTCACCATTGCATAGTCTACTTCAACATTTGAAACTTGTATTCAAGGTTGAATTATAAAGATTCAAAGATTTTATGTGATGATTTCATGAGGAGGAGTAAATACGCGTTGCACCATTTTTCCCTTAACAGAGGTTTTGTCCCAATAGGTTTTCCTCGTAAGGTTTTTAATGAGGCAACATGGTATGTGTATCAAAGATATGCGTACCCTTTTTCCTACACTAAGAAATCCCTCCCCCCTCCACAAGGTTTTATCTTAGTAAAGTTTTAACGAGGCACATTATCTTCATGAATATCCAATAGGGAGTGTTATGAATATCTTTATTTATGGCGGGTATCCATATATTAAATGAGACTTGGATGTACTTTATTATTAAGGTTTAATATACATTGGCATTAGGGTTTCCATCTTATACCTATAAATATAGATTTTGAGAAAGTATTGTACACAATTCTACATTAAGAATATAATACAAGTCTATTTATTTGTCTCTCATCTTTATTCTTGTTCATCTTTCTTGTTCTTCTTACTTTATTTACATCCGCTACAAACAATAAAAGAACATGTTATAAGAATAAAAAAATCATTATTCATTAACTAAAATAACAAAAATTTACTCAAATGTACATAAACAAAAAATTAAAGAGATGAAAAAGAAAAAATTAAAACACAACAAATATCATAACAAAGTATAAATGACAACTTTTTAATTAAAGATCGATATTTTCAAGACAAATAAAAGAGGGAAAAAATAAAAATTGACTGACACTACTACACAATATGATGTACTTATTGAAGCGTTTATAATAACTACTATATTTGCAATTGGTATCAGGGAAAATATTTTATAAAATAATATTTTTAAAAAATTAAATTGATATATTAATTATAAAAGAAAATACATAAAATTTAATACATAATTATATTTTTTATATACTAAATTAACATGTTACTCGTAAAACATTTATTATAAATTTATTATTATTTATTTTTGCTAATACTAATCCCGGAACAAAGCACAGACAAGATCATGTGTTTTATTGACTCAATGCGTTGACCATCAATAATCACACCCCCATTATTATCATCATCATCATCCTATACCATTCAATACCCCTTTTACTTTTGCTCACCATCATTACTCTTACTATATCTTTTCATCCTTTCCTTTATTCTTTTTGTTTTATATTCTATTGTTGCCACGTTATAAAAAAAAAGAGAATTTACTATTAAATGATTAATTGTAATACTTATTTATATATCAAATGCAATAAATAATCAAAAAGAGAATTCAATATAAAATGAATCCTCTGAGTTGAAAAAGAAAATATTATTGTTACTATAAAATTTAAGTTCGAACAGCTTATTTGTAATGTGTCTCCACTTTGATCCATTTCTGTGACAAATGAGATATGCTACAGACCAATCATCCACATTGACAAATGCATTCAGCAAGCGTGAAAGAAAATTACTCGGATTCGACCGGTGTTAGCCGCATACAGGGTGGATTTAGTTTATGAGATTATCATAAAGCAAGCAATGGAAATGATGCATGGCCTTCTCGACATTCGGAGCATATCTTCCGGTGTTATATGCAGGTGATTCAATACCCCTTTGAACACCTTCACACAGTGCAATGTCTTCCATCTGCAGATTTTCCTTGTTACAGAAATCAGGTTTTGGAGGTTGAATGATTTCAACAATAACTAGAGATAGTTTTTGCTAGTACCTGAACTTTTTCACTATCCTTTAGACTTCTCTCAATGAAAGCTTTGTCATCCTAAGGCCAAAAGAAGAGCTCGGTTAAACTGGAACTATGTTACGAATACATAGAAAAAGGAAACGAGTTAAATAATATATGCAGCAAATAAAATCTTCCCTCTCAATGATAAAATTGAAAATTGGTTGAATTCTGCAGACTGCGACCATGACCAAAGAGTAGAATGAATCAATATTATGCAATGCAAGGGAAACTTTCATGTCGGTTTAATGTAAGCATAGCACAGAAAGATGCAAGCAGTTTGAAATGCCAAACACACAATATTTGAGAGGCTAATGCATAAGAAACCAAACCTGAAGTCTCCTTAACTATACATCAACCTTTCACAGTTTCAACAGACATTTAATTATTATTATTTTCGCCGATACAAAGTCAAATATTAGATATATGAAAAGGAGACAACTTTGTGTCTGTGCATGTGTAACTGAGGGCAGTTGAACAGAATGGTTGATTCAATCATCATTCTCCTAGTACATATATGCATACAGAATCATGTAGACATGGTTGCAGACAGATACTCAGAAGCTGTTAATCAAAAGGCTATTCTTTTCTTATCCTAAATAATATGGTGCATGCATTAGATGATTGTTTTCCTCAGAATTACAATATTCTACCTTTCATTCTTGAACAAATAACAGCAATATTAGGAACAACGTCATCCTCCCCTTTCCCTTGGAACATGGCAACCGACATCCTATGTCTCAAAAACAGACACAGGCTTTCCCCAGTAATCTCCCATAAATAAATAAAAAGCTTTTCTGTCTTTCTAAAACTTATAAGCCTCAAATCCCAAGTCTTCAACTAGGAAAATTGAAGAAAGCTTCAGCCTTGAAAACCTAGAGTTTTGGTTTTTGAATATTGCTTGATCCTAAAACTCATATGGACCCTTTTTCTTTTCATTCTTTCTTGCTTTAGTTTTTCAATTCTGGGTCCATATAATAAGTTGCTTGAGTTCATGTAATACATATCCTATAAGGAGAAGCTAAAGTGCCAAATATACGTGGATAGAATCAGAGAAGTATCTCAATTGCAGACTGTGTGACGGACAAGGCTGTCTTGGTGGTTTCAAAGTCTGGTAGTTAACCACTGTCGATAACTGGAACAGCAGACAGTGGAGTCCCGGGCGCAAGCTGACTTGGTTTTTAGCCACATTCATCCTCAGAAATTTAATCAGCTGTGTAGATCATTCGAGTTGGAAATCGCCGCTTCTAAAGGAAAGTCTTTCGTGCCAATTTATTATATTTGGAGTGAAAGGAACAATAGAAAGCATCTGGTAGAAGGAAGTCTCAAAAAGAGTTGCATGGATAAGCAGGTGCAAATGTGATGCCAATATTTTGGGCTATAAATATAAAAAAAAAATACAAACAGCTAACTTTGCATGCATGGGGGAATAAACCAGTACTGATGTTAGTATTTTGTGGCAATCCCCTATTGTTACCCAATTGTAGCAGACTTGTTCTGCTTCCTTTTTGGATTTTGGAAAGAAACTTCAATTTGGTCCAGTATTTTTTTCTGAACTAATTCCTCAGAGTGAGCTTAACTGATTAAGAACAAACTATTTTGTGTAAACATTACGTCCTCGCATGTTTGATATTCTAAAACTACGACAAGTATATCATAACAAATATAATAGATAAAGTTTACCTTAAGAGAAGCTTCAAGAAAATAGTCAAACACTACAAGGCATTTCCTTGGTCCCAATGGAACTGCCAGATTGGTGTCCATCCAAGGTCCATACCTACAATACCAATACAAGAAAACAAAAATTACGGGAACGAGTGCAAAGACGAAAAAGGCAAGTGATAAATGTGGATGGACGTAAAGGACCTGTTAATCATGAAATTCGGATAGATGAAAGCGTAAAAAGCTTTCGATCCAAGTCTATCATTTTCCCTGTCTTCAGAGCCACCTTCAACACTTTGGATGCTAACCTTTTCAAATATCTACTCATAAACACTTATCAATGTTACGTTGTGACACAATGTGAAAAAGAATATATTAAATATAACTCGTAGAAAGATCAGATCGAATCATACTGAGGTGGTGTATGAGTCGAGTGAAAGACCAGATGCAAGGCCTTTGTGCGCAAATGGCACATGGTAACCACCATCCAGGTAGTTGTCACAGAATACCTGAAAGTACAAGAAACAAAAGACAGCCAGCAATCTGCATGTATGTTCAGCAAGCTTTGCACTGCAATCACATAATCATAACTTGGAGAATGATGCGATTTAATATTCGAGACAACATAATAATGTTTGTGGTAGTGATAATACTAATTAAAGCTTTAACCAAAGACAAAGCAAAGGGATTAATGGACAGCTTTAAGAAAACTACAAGGAAACCTCATATATTATTCTAGGCATCATCATAAAATGCTAAGAGTAACTAACTAAATTGAAGGATCTTCCATTAACTACAGAGACACACCTTCCAGTTGCATTCAATGATGTACTCACGTCGACAAACAAAACTTAGTGGGGAATCAACTCCATTGAGGCTCAATAATTCAGAGGAACTACCGAGCCATTCACTTGCCATACTGTTAGTAACAATCTCCTTGTCCAAATTGAGAAGAACAAATGGTCCCCAAGTAGCAACTTTTATCGGTACAAGTCCAAATTCCTATCATCATCAATTGCAACAGATATCCACAAAGTTATCAATCAATTGGGAAATATGATACAAGGGAAAGAAAGTTCGCAGTCGTATCAACAAAAAAGGCAAACATTTATGTTAAAGTAGTCCACAGTATACATTTACAGTGAAGTTCTGTATTCCTGAAATCCTAGTCGCCTTACGAAGTGCTCCATTTAACCCATAGGTCCATCCCTGCAGAAAACATTGGATTTGGATTACATCTAGCAAATACACCGGTTGGCATCTTTGCAGTAAATCATAAAGGGAAATTTGGGGGAAAACATCATCAAGGCAGATATCAAAAGAAACCAAATTTAAAACAATCAAACAGCAAAAAACATGGAAAAATCAGGATGTTCTTCAAGTCGAATCACAAAACAGACTTACATGGTAAGGGCATGTAAAACAAGAGGTTTTCCCACTTCCAGACGCAAGAAGAGAGGCATGGTGTCTACAAACATTGTGAAAAGCAACTATTTTGCCATCATCGTCCCTGCATACCACAAACTCCACATTTCCCAGTCTGCATGAGCATAAGAAATCTTCAGTCCTTAGTGAGGAATCATATTGCAAGATTCAATAAAAAAAACTACCTGCCGCTGAAAAAATCATGGGGTTGTTCTATTTGTTCCGTATATCCTGAAAAAAATGAAAAACCAGAATCAAAATTCAACAATCAATGCACGGATTCTTGGAATATTATGCCACAAGTAAAAAAAAAGAGCATTATATTGGTATTGAGTAGACTAACCAACAGCTTGCCAACCCTTGTAGAATACACGATCGAGTTCAAGAGCGTAAAAGGAGGGGTCAGTATACCAGGAGGACGGCGGAGTGACAGCCTGCTCTATGGGGATTTTGGGGTCGAATTCCCGCGTTATTTTCTCAGCTTCGTGGCTCAAACTACATGATACTGAAATTGGTTTTGGATTTGGATTGTTGTTGATCGGGAAACGGGTTTGGAAGATAGGCACTCGGCCGATGGGTTTCAGCTGTAGAATCATCGTCGTTTCCGGCGTCTCGGATTGATTGAGCTGCGAGTATTCCAATTCTTTGTCTTTTTTTTATTGCCTTGCCTCCTCAGCAGCTATACTGTGAACAGAAAGAATATAACAGCCGGCCACAACTGCTAAGTTGTATATTTTTATGGGCTTAAACCACAATTTGCCCCTTTAGAATTAAAACGTTATCCAAGTTGTCACCAATTGATTTTAAATCTTTTATATTTTAGTTTAATTTTAAATTTTTATTTATTTTTAATTTTAGGATTCAATCTAATATTGTTGTATAATATTATAATGCTTTTATTTATTTTGTTAATATATGAATATCAATCCAATTGATTATCCAAGATCCCGACCAACTTTGAAACTAAATAAATTAATCCTCTAATTTTTTTAAAATATTTATATAATATTCACAAATAACTTTAAAAATATAAAATTTCAAAAAAAACTATATAATCACTAATTCTAAAATTAATGAAGCTTCATTGGGCCTAAATATTAAACAGGCAAACTAGAAAATCAAACTTACCATACTAAATTTTATTTTTTTTATTTTTTTTTACAAATGATAACTGAATTTCTATTAAAAAGTTTATGAAAGATATCGCAAATATAACACATTTAAAAAGAAAAATAATGAGGATTAGTCCGCCAAAATTTCATATAAAAATTTAAAAGTGCAAACAAAAGTAAATACTTCTACATAGATAGTGTACTATCAAAATTCAGTCTCTATCCAAACGAGACGCTTTACGGGGTTAAAAATGAGTGGTGACCGAATCAAACTATCAGGCAGATTGTTCCGCTAGCCAGGTCTGATTACATCGGCAAACAACCATCAATCGAGTAGGAATCTATCTTTCTATAACCATCGACAGAATCATAATCAGAAATTAATGTAGTGAATATCTCTATACGAACATTAAATGGCCGCTAAGGTATGCTAAAATCATGCCAAAATAACAGATGAAACGAACCACAAAAAACAAAAAAACAATGTGCCCAAGGGCAGAGAAAATGTGTGCCACAAAGACAGAGATTCTTATTAAAAATATAAAGAAAAAACAAAAAAAATGAATCCCGGTAGTCGAGAACCAATATTAAAATTGATCGCCGATCATCAGCTAAAGAAACAAAAAAATCAAGAGGTTGCGGTGCTAAGTGCAGAGTAAAGAATTAGGGTAAAAGTTTCTTTTACTTTTGGCAATGCATAGTTGCATATATACGTATACATGTGAGTCTCTTATAATGAACATAATTTTTCTTTCCACTATAATTATTTATTGGATTATTATTTTTCTCATATTTCACTTTCAAAAAGGTTTATATATGTATATTTGAGCATAGACAAATAAAATTTGTCTGCCCTATACATGTTCCACTAATAATTTCATGCTACATGTATTATCAATAAAACAAAAACAATTAATAAAACAATAGGAACAATTGATAATACATTTGATATAAAATCATTGGTAGTTATATATAAGATCAAAAAGAAGATGATGATTGTAACACTAAAAAAAAGGTTTTGGGGGCGGGAAGGCTCGAACCTAAGACCTTTCCCACCCTAAGCTGTGTGTTAACCACTGGGCTAAGCCCCATTTTTGATATGGGATTACAACATATATCATTTGAGTAATTCTGGCTAAAGAAATCTGGTATTTAATATACCAACCAAACCCATATACCACATTTACTCTAGCCTTTATTATAGCCCTTCTCTCTCTCATCTCTCGGTCTCTCCCAAAATTTCATCCGACCACCGTGCCTTGTCCCTCACCGCCGCGAGGCTCACCGCCGACACTAGGAGAATCGTCTTCTTCTCTAGAGCGTTTCCCCTCTATCCACGAGCATCCACCGGTTATCGTTCGTCACAGCGAACGGTGTGAAGGTTCGGTAGAACCCTAAAGGCTACCATTGTCAATTCAGCCACAATCTGTCCTCTTTAGCCGACGATCAAGGTCCCATCGTGTCCTCCTCCTTAAGACTAGCATAATCGTAGTCACCGATCATCGTTTAGCCGCTGAGAGAGCCTTCATCGGAGTTGCGTTACTTTCTGGTAAAGCCGTGACCTTATAGGTCATTTCCGTTCTGTTTTCGATGATGGTTTGGGTTGGGTTAGTTAAGAGTTGAGCTTCGTTTTCAGGTCAGGATCGACGTCTTTATGGGTCGTCGGAGCATTTTCTGGTAAGCTTCCGATGATCGGAGTCTAGAATGAGAGAGTGGGTCGGTCTATTATTATTGGGCCGAACCGGTTGAGCCGACCCAAGTCTAATGGTTCAAACTGGTTCGAGCCCAGGCAGGTTATAGCCCAAACCCAGTCGGCCCAAACCATTAAACCTAATCCATAATCGACCCGACCCTTTAACTCGAGATTCAATCGGTCTAACCTAAATAATTGACCTGACCTGAGTCAACCGTTGACCACCAATCAGCATACCACGTAGGCATGCCAAGATAGCTGCCATGTTATCGTTGACTGCCACATCAGCGTTGACTACTGACATCAGCATGCCACGTAGGCATGCCAAGTCATCTGCCATGTCATCGTTAACTGTCACGTCAGCGTTGACTACTGACGTCAACATGCCACGTCAGCATTAACTTTTGACCAAAAAGTCAACTTTTTTCGAAAGAGTCCTATTTTATGTTTTTCGACATCTTGAACCTGTTTTTGAAGCCCGTTTTATGAAATTTCAACCCTAAGGCCTCCAAAAATCGAACCCAGAATGCAAGCGTCTTCATTTGTAATAAGTTAACTTATTGATAATTATTAATGGTTTATGAGATGTCTAATTAAGGATATTTTGTGGTTGTTATCAAGATTCTCCTGATTGTGCTGTAGATCAACCCAGCTCGTCCCAGTTAGTCTAGCTGTGAGACCCTATTATTACTCGTTCCTACACCGTTGAGCGAGACGTTGCTGGACCTTAGATCGCTCAGACGCCACTTTTTGATGTGTGTTCCCTTTTTAGGTGCTATATACGATTTTAAATCTGAAATAATTATTTTTCTAAGTATGCGTAAAAAAAGTTACCATGATTATAACATGTTTGTATATGCATATCGTGTATGACTTCGCATGACATGCAACATGTATCACACAGATAGGGTTAACATGAATATGACATGCAATACGGTTGATCATGATATGATGTTAATGACATGGACATGATACATGAGGACATATACGGGATATTATATGGAGTGTATGCAGGTGCAACCTTAATCAAGCTAGTAAATCATCACGGGCCCAAGGTATTCCCTTGGGTAGGTGTCGTGGCTACAGCCTGAGTAAATCCTTACGGGCTCAAGGTATTCCCTTGGGTACGTGTCGTGGCTACGGCCCGAGTAAATCCTTACGGGCTCAAGGTGCCCCTTAGGTAGGTGTCGCGGCTTTGGCCTGAGTAAATCCTTACGGACATATGGTATCCTCTTAGGGTGGCTCCTAATGCCATCGGGATTAGGGTAAGTCCTTATGGATGTAGCTCAGTGGGGAGCTGCATATTGGCGTACGGTTTGAGGGTAGATAGGTTGCATGTATACCTTTGGTTGCCCTTTTTATGATGATACTTTTATGCATACTTAATGTATTAAAAATGTTTTTATTGTTACACTTTTGGGAGCACACTGAGCTTTATAGCTCACTTCCACACTTGTCCTTTCAGATTGTTGTTGATAGACCACCTGGTGCCCAACATTTGGAGGATCGACACATTTGATTCTACTAGATTGTAATGTTCTTATCCACCATTTTTTACCAGGGTGACATGTGCCATTTATTTGAGATGTATAACTTATTTTGGTTGGGTTGTTTTGTTAACTTTTATAGCTTGGCGATACTTCAATATTTCTATTTTGACGATTACTATTATCCATTTTCACTCATGGTCATTTTTTTAAACTTGAAATTATGGCTAAATTCTTGAAAAGTCCAAAATAATTTTCTATAATCGATATAAGAAAGGTTTAAAAAGGCAAATATGATCTACTATGTCGTGTCTTCAGCATAAGCCGGTGTAGAGGGTTACATTTGGTGGTATCAGAGCTTTTGGTTTTATAACCTCGGACTGTGAAATGGTCCTACATTTAAACTTCGATTTGAAAGGTTTTAAACATAAAGTTATATATGAGGCCATGTTACCGAGTTATATATATATGTTTTACTGTGCTCAATTCTCCAGTGTCCGATTTGATTCCATACTCTTTCTAATTGTAGATCATTATCTTTAGATCATTCGATATGAGTACCAGAAGAGGTAGTCGACCGATCCGTAGGCGGGGTCGTCTAGTTAGATTCGCAGACCCTATTGACGAACCTACGGTAGATCCACCCACTTCGGCTGATCCACCTGCTCCTTCTGGTCTTTCTGCTCCTGTAGGGCCTTCCAGTTATAGTGGTCCCGTTGTTTCATCTCATCCACCACCGAATTTTAGAACTGATATGACTATACCTGTTAGAGGAGTTGCTGACACCAGACCTGATGTTATGACCGGGATTGCTGATGATGCCCTTAGTAGGCAGTTTTTAGAGCTGATCCAATGAGCTATTCGAGCATCAGACATGTTATCGGAAGTTTCCCTCACCCAGACTTTGATATCTCATAGAGTCGGTACATTTTCTGGATCTCTCAGTGGTCCACCTACTACAACTGAAGACTGGTTATACGACACTGAGAGGCAAATGGATCAGTTGGGATTAGATCCAGCTAAGAAGTATTTGGGAGCTATATCGATGTTGAATAGTAATGCCCACACCTGGTGGGAGTCGATCGTTAGCAGTGTGCCTCCAGACAGATTGACGTAGGACTTCTTCAAAGAGATATTCAGGAGCCATTTCTTGGGAGAGCGCTACCTGAATGAGAGACGTAAGGCATTCCAGGACTTAGAGCGGAGATCTATGTTTGTGGCAGAATATGAGATAGAATTTCTGGGACTGCTAAAATATGGTACAAGTCTAGTAGCCATTGAGGAGGACCGTTACCGTAAGTTCCTGGCGGGACTTAATTATGAGATACGTCAGAGGATTGCTACACATTATGATAAATATTTTGAGGCCCTAGTGAATCGAGCCAAGACTGCTGAGGAGCTCGAGCTGCTGAAGGCTAGTCAGAACAATAGAGACCAGAGTTAGGACCGTAGCAGAGACCGAAGACGGGATCGACCTGGTAGGTCATCTGGTTATGGGTCGTCACGTTCGGGCAAGAGGGCCCGACATGCACATTCTCAGAAGGGTAATGATAGATCGGGACAGACAGAGTCCACCGCTTCAGCAGCCACTAGAGACAGTTCATCTGGGTTTTCTTCTATTCCTCCTTATACTCATTGTGGGCTCCGACATAGAGGGGAGTGCATGAAGCTGACAGGAGTGTGTTTCCGTTGTGGGTCTCTAGATCATTTCAAGAGAGACTGTCCACACCCTCCTCCCACTGAGCACATGTCGACTCAAACTCCTAACCGATTTTAGACCCCAGCTCGTTCACATGCATCGGTCATACTCCAACTAGAGGTCGATCACAGGGTAGACCTTCGGGGTCCGTTGCTAGATCTGATATAAGAGGTAGATCTTTTTAGAGTGTAGGACCTTTTATGACTGATACCAGGTAGCCTGCCTTGATTTATGCTACTAGATGTCGGGAGGACAGAGATGAGCCAGATGTGATTGCAGGTACCTTTACCATTTATTCTGTTCCATACTTTGCATTACTTGATAATGGCTCTACACATTCATATGTGTCGAGATCCGTAACCCGAGACATTCAAATTTCTGCTGACATCACAGAGAATTCAGTTACAATCATGAGTTTGGTTGGACAATCAGTGGTTGTGAACAAGATATTTCGTAGTTATTCGTTAGAGGTTCAGGGAGATATATTTCTGGCCGATCTTATGGAATTGTCTCTAGAAGAATTTAACTTAATTCTCGATATGGATTGGTTAACCGAGCACCGAGTCATACTGGATTGTGAGTCTAAGAGGGCAACTTTGAAAACACTGGATGATCGGATGGTTACTCTAGTGGGTGAAATACGGGGTTATCTTTCCAATGTGGTATCATACTTGACTGCCGATAAGATGGTTCAGAAAAGATATCAGGCATTTCTTGCTAATATCTTGAACACCAAGGTTTCTTTGGCTAAGCTGGAAGAAACTCCGGTAGTGAAGGAGTTCTCCGATGTATTTCCTGAGGAGTTACCCGGTTACAGGAGCTGAAGATCCAGTTACAGGAGCTCATTGATCGAGGGTTTATTCAACCCAATTCCTCACCCTAGGGAGCTCTAGTCATTTTCGTCAAAAAGAATGATGGTTCCCTTAGATTATGCATAGATTACCAAAAGCTTAATCAAATCACTGTCAAGAATAAGTATCTTCTACCCAGAATCGATGATTTGTTTGATCAGTTCAGGGAAGCTTCAGTTTTCTCCAAGACCGATCTTCGCTCCGGGTACTACCATCTGAAGGTAAAAGGGACAGATGTTGCGAAGATTGATGTTCGTACTCGTTATGGGCACTATGAGTTCTTAGTGATGTCATTTGGGCTAACCAATGCCCCTGCAGCTTTCATGGGCCTGATGAATCGAGTGTTCCGACCATTTATTGACCAATTTGTGGTGGTATTCATTAATGATATTCTGGTGTACTCTCGATCTGAGGCTGAGCACGCAGAGCATTTGAGGATTGTGCTGCAAACTCTCAGGGAACACTGGTTATATGCTAAGCTGAGTAAATGTGAATTTTGGCTATCTCAAAAGTAACATTTTGGGACATGTGATATCAGCTCAGGGTATTCAGGTTGGCCCTAGTAAGATCGAGGCTATTGTAAACTAGAAGTAGCCGAAGAATGTCTCTGAGATTCGTAGCTTATTGGGTTTAGCTGGATACTATCGACGCTTTGTCGAGGGATTTTCTATTATTGCTTCTCCTTTGACGAAGCTGTTATGGAAGAATATTCCCTTTGAGTGAACTGAAGCACGGCAAGGGAGCTTTGAGAAGTTGAAGACTGCTTTGACGCAAGCACCAGTCTTGACTCAGCCTGAACCAGGGAAAGACTTTACAGTTTTTAGTGACGCTTCACACTCGGGTCTTGGATGCGTTCTGATGCAGAATGGTAGGTGATCGCCTATGCGTCACGACAGTTGAGACCTCATGAGTGCAATTATCCTATTCATGATTTGGAGTTGGCAGCAGTAGTTTTTGCTCTGAAGATTTGGAGACACTATCTCTATGGAGAAAAATGTTATATATATGTTGATCACAAGAGCATGAAATACCTTATCACCCAGAAGAATCTTAATCTCAGACAGCGTCGTTGGCTATAGCTGTTCAAGGATTATGATTGTGTAATTGAGTATCACCCCGGGAACGCCAATGTAGTTGCTGATGCTTTGAACCGCAAGACTATTTATGATTTGAGATCCCTTTTCGCTAGGATGAGTATTTATGATGATGGTATCTTACTGGCTGAGTTACAGGTTAAACCGAACTTAGCTGAGGAGATTAAAGCCAAGCAGCACCATGATAGTTCTTTGCTTCCGGTTATATAGGAGGTTGAGCAAGGATCCACATATGTTTATACTTTTGACCAAGATGGTGTTGTATACTTCAAAGGTCGATATTGTGTGCCTGATGACGCCAACCTTAAGTAGACTATTCTTAGAGAGGCTCATAGCAGCCCATATGCCATGCATCCCGAAGGAGATAAAATGTACTAGAATTTGAAATAGAGATACAGATGGGTCGGAATGAAAAAAGACATGATTTTGTAGCCAGATATCTGACATGTCAACAAATAAAGGCAGAGCATCAACACCCATCTGACTTGTTGCAGCCGATTAAGATTCTTTAGTGGGAATGGGAGCGTATCACCATAGATTTTGTTACAGGTTTACCCCGAGCACCCTCTAAGAATGATGTTATTTGGGTGATTGTTGATAGACTCACGAAGTCTGCTCACTTTATTCCAGTTCGGATCGATTATTCTATGGATCAGTTGGCCAAGCTGTATATTACCGAGATTGTCAGACTGCATGGAGTGCCTCTATCTATCATTTCTGATCGTGAACCAAGGTTTACTTCCCATTTTTGGACAGCATTACAGACGACCTTGGGTACTCATCTTAATTTTAACACTTTCTTCTACCCGCAGACTGATGAGCAATCAGAGAAGGTGATTCAGATTTTAAAAGATATGCTTTGGGGTTGTGTGTTTGATTATCGTGCTAGCTGGGAGAATTTTCTACCGTTTGCTGAGTTTGCTTATAATAACAGCTATCAGGCTAGTATCCGTATGGCACCTTATGAAGCCTTGTATGGTCGTAAGTGTCGTACTCTAATCTGCTGGACAGAGTTATATAATAGAAGGACTCTAGGCCCCGAATTGATTCAGGAAACGGAGGAAATAGTTAGATTGATTCGGAGTAGACTAAAAAAGGCTTTTGATAGACAGAAGTCTTATGCAGATCGAAGGCGAAAAGATATCGAGTTCGAAGTAGGAGATCAAGTATTTTTGAAGGTATCCTATTGGAAAAACGTCGTGAGATTTGGACGTAAGGGTAAGCTGAGTCCGAGATACATTGGGCCATACCGTATCCTGAAAAGAGTTGGGCCAGTTACTTATCAGCTTGAGTTACCTCCCCAGCTTAGCCATATTCATGATGTATTTCATGTGTCCATGCTGAGAAAATACCATCCAGATCCTGGGCATGTTATTCAGATTCTAGGTGTTGACCCGAGACCAGATTTATCATATGTGGAGGAGCCTATTCAGATTTTAGATTCAGATGTAAGAGTTCTGAGAAACCGGCACATTCTGATGGTTAAAGTTCAATGGAGTAATCGTAATCCTGCAGAGGCTACTTGGGAGACAGAAGAATCTGTGAGAGAGCAGTATCCGCATCTTTTCGATTCAGGTAAATTTCGAAGATAAATTTTTTTTAGAAGGGAATAATTGTAACACTCAAAAAGGGGTTTTGGGGCCGGAGAGGCTCGAAACCTAAGACCTTTCCCACCCTAAGCTGTGTGTTAACCACTGGGCTAAGCCCCATTTCTGATATGGGATTACAACATATATCATTTGAGTAAATTTGGCTAAATAAATCTGGTATTTAATATACCAACCAAACCCATATACCACATTTACTCTAGCCTTTATTACAGAACTTATCTCTCATATATCTCCCCATATATCATCGTTCGATTTCTCCCCATATACCACCGTGCCTTGTCTCTCACCGCCGCATCGTGAGGCTCACCGCCGACACCAAGAGAACCGTCTTCTTCTCCAGAATGTTTCCCCTCCATCCACGCGTATCTACCGGTTGTCGTTCGTCGTAGGGAACGGTGTGAAGGTTCGGTAGAACCCTAAAAGCTACCATTGTCAATTCGACCACCGTCTATCCTCTTTAGCCGACGATCAAGGTCCCATCGTGTCCTCCTCCTCAAGACGAGCATAACCGTATTCACTGATCATCGTTTAGCCACCGAGAGAGCCTTCATCGAAGTTACACTACTTTCCGGTAAAGCCGTGACCTTATAGGCTATTTTCGTTCTGTTTTCAACTTGTTTTTTTGTGTGGATGGTTTGGGTTGGGTTAGTTATGAGTTGAGCTTCCTTTTCAGGTCGGGATCGGCGTCTTTATGGGTCGTCGGAGCATTTTCCGGTAAGCTTCCGGTGATCGGAGTCTAGAATGAGAGAGTGGACCGATCTATTATTATTGGGTCGAACCGGTTGAGCCGACCCAGGTCCAGTGGTTCAAACCGGTTCGAGCCCAAGCAGGTTATAGCCCAAACCAGTCGGCCCAAACCGTTAAACCTGATCCATAACCAACCCAACCCTTTAACCCAATATTTAATCGGTCCAACCCAAATAATTGACCCGACCCGAGTCAACCGTTGATCGCTGACCACCACGTCAGCATGCCACGTAGGCATGCCAAGTCAACTGCCATGTCATCGTTGACTGCCACGTCAGTGTTGACCGCTGACGTTAATATGCCATGTAGGCATGCCAAGTCAACTACCATGTCATCGCTGACTGCCACGTTAGCGTTGACTGCTGACGTCAGCATGCCATGTCAACGTTGACTTTGACCAAAAAGTCTACTTTTTTGAAAGGGTCATATTTTATGTTTTTCGACGTCCTGGACCCATTTTTGAAGCCCGTTTTATGAAATTTCAACCCTAAGGACTCCAAAAATCAAACCTGGAATGCAAGCGTCTTTATTTTTAATAAGTTAACTTGTTGATAATTATTAATAGTTTATGAGAGGTCTAATTAAGGATATTTTGTGGTTGTTATCAAGATTTTCCTAATTGTGCCACAGATTGACCCAGCTCGTCCCGGTCAGTCCAGCCGCGAGACCCTATTATTACTCGTTCCCACACCATTGAGCGAGACGTTGCTGGACCTTAAATCGCTCAGACGCCACTTTTTGAGGTGTGTTCCCCTTTTAGGTGCTATATACGATTTTAAATCCGAAATAATTATTTTTATAAGTATGCGTAAAAAAGGTTACCATGATTATAACATGTTTGTATATGCATATCGTGTATGACTTCACATAACATGCAACATGCATCACACATATATGGTTAACATGAATATGACATGCAATATGGTTGATCATGATATGATGTTAATGACATGGACATGATACATGGGGACATATACGGGATATTATATGGAGTGTATGTAGGTGCAGCCTTGATCAAGCTGGTAAATCATCACGGGCCCAAGGTATTCCCTTGGGTAAGTGTAGTGGCTACGGCCCGAGTAAATCATTACGGGCTCAAGGTATTCCATTGGGTAGGTGTCGTGGCTACGGCTTGAGTAAATCCTTGCGGGCTCAAGGTACCCTTCGGTAGGTGTCGCGGCTTTGGCCCGAGTAAATCCTTACAGACCTAAGTATCCCCTTAGGGTGGCTCCTAATGCCATCGGGCTTAGGGTAAGTCCTTACGGATGTAGCTCAGTGAGGAGCTGCATATTGGTGTACGGTTGGAGGGTAGATAGGTTGCATGTATACCTTTGGTTGCCCTTTTTATGATGATACTTTTATGCATACTTGATGTATTAAAAATGTTTTTATTGTTGCACTTTTGGGAGCACACTGAGCTCTATAGCTCACTTCCACACTTCTCCTTTCAGATTGTTGTTGATAGGCCACCTGGTAGCTGACACTTGGAGGATCTGCACATTGGATTCTACTAGATTGTAATGTTCTTATCCACCATTTTTACCAGGGTGACATGTGCCATTTATTTGGGATGTATAACTTATTTTGGTTAGGTTGTTTTGTTAACTTTTATTGCTTGGCGATACTTCAATATTTCTATTTTGACGATTACTATTATCCATTTTCACTTATGGTCATTTTATTAAACTTGAAATTATGGCTAAATTCCTAAAGAGTCCAAAATAATTTTCTATAATCGTTATAAGAAAGGTTTTAAAAAAGCAAATGTGATCTACTATGCCGTGTCTTCCACATAGGCCGGTGTGGGGGGTTATATTTGGCTATTGTATATATACTCTAACTTGAAATGATTTTAATTTGACATATTTAATTTTTAAATAAATTTATTCGAGACAATCTTATCTTACTAGAGTTATCATTCTATGTATTAAATAGAAATTATCTGTCATTTTTTAGTGTTATTATTTATGCTTCACACTAAACATTTAGGTTTAAGATTGGAATTGGAGTGGGATATATTTTTTAAGATTTAAGATTTAATGTTTAAGAATTAAAATTTATAATTAGAGCTTAAAGGGACGCAAAAAATGAACTTATGTACTGACAATGAAAAAATTACCTACAAATGTGTTTAATTACACTATAAAAATAAAATTTTAAACTAAATATCTAAACTCTAAATTAAATCAATTAAAAAACAAAATTTTCAATGCTCAATTTGATTTGACTAAATCTAACACTTATCCTAGCCGACAAATATTTTCTACTAAAGCGTTTACCGTTAAAAAGATGATATAAAGGCGTTTTTATGAAGAAAAAAATTCATTTTTAATCGTTATTTAGAAAAATATCTCTCCTAAAGTTATTTAAAAAATGACCCTTAAATCATTTACGTAGTGCGACCTTATTTTTCACAAAAAACGAATTTTAAACTCACTTTTCACATAATGCGAATTAAAATAAATTGGTAAAAGAGAAAAAGTTAATTTCTCCCGTTCTTTAATATAGAACTTCAAAATCAAAACTTGCTTTTTCACGTAAAGCGAATTTTATGTTAAATAAATTGGTAAAATATTAATTTTTTATATTTTTTAATATATAACTTACTTTTTGTCAAGAAAAACGAAATAGACAATTTAAGAATTATTTTTTTAAATAACTTTTGAGTGAGAATCATTTTTCTATATAATTATTAAAAATAAGTTTTTCATGATTATTAAAGACAGGAAATCTGCAAGGCCGAGGAGGATCTTTAAACAAAAAAGTAGGCAAACAAGTACACTACACATTTATGTACAGACCCAAAATAGAAAACCAAACTCAAGCTAAATTTAAACCCACCATCTTATGCACGGTTCTTCAAATATCTTCACATCAATGTCAGAGCATTATTCTACACTGATATTCACCAATAAAGATATATAAAATTATACACTATCGATATATCATTCCAACAAACATGTAATTTTAGTCATTTGGTGCAGTAAGTACGAGGCGAGAAGAGCCGGCGAGGCGACAACATCCCCATGTTGTGAGGCGAGAAGAGTCGGCCGGGCGACAACATCCCCATGTAGCGAGGCGAAGCGAGACCGTCGATGGACCTATATTCCGACATGATGAACCCATCTCTCTCCCAGTCCCCGCTCCGGCGGCCACCACCGCTGGTTATCATTTTCCCATTAAAGGTCGCATACTTCACCAACTTCCCCACCCATGATTTCTTCTTCCGGTGGTTTTCTCCTCCTGCTTTCATTTTCTCACACAGGTACTCCTTAACCACCTGCAAGCTCTGCTCGAACACTTCCACCGGCGGCGAAACCAGAGGGTTCCCTTCCACGCTAAGCTTCTGGAGGTTCTTCAAGCACCCGACGGAATCCGGTAGACATTTTATTTTGTTATAGCTGACGTCCAATTCCACAAGGGACATCAGGAGGCCGATGGAGTAGGGTAGGGTTTCGAGGTACTGGAAGTTCTGGCTTACGTTGAGAACCTCTAAGTTGATCAAATTCTCCATGTCCTCCGGCAGTGACCGGAGACAATTCAGGCGTGCATCGAGAACTCGTAACGATGTCAAGTGGGAGATGGATTGAGGCAGGAGAATCAACTTGTTCGAGTTCACCGACAGTTTCTTCAAGTTGACGAGCTCGAATCCGATGGTGTCCGGTAGCATTGTGAGCTGGTTGAAGTTAGCATTCAGCTCTTCTAATGACCTGCAATTCTCTATCGTTTTAGGGAGAGCTTGGAGATGGTTGCCGGAGACGTTGAGAAACTTGAGCTTCGAGAGACAACCGATAGAGTTCGGGAGAGACTTGAGCTGATTAGAGTGCGCATCCATGGCCACCACGTTTAGCAACCTTGCCGTCAAGGACTCCGGTATGACCTATCAAATCAATTATATTAATCGAGTCGAGCACAATATCAATATTATCCGGACCAATCTTTATATTGTTTTACTTATTATATTAACAATAATATCAATTAAATTAAAGTTAATCGACAATTATACTTATGTTATAGATGATCTGACTTTGGAAATTTTTAGTAAATTAGACTTCTGTTATATATAGATGAGCCGACTTTAGAGATTTTTAGTATATTTGTACGTTACACATTTATATATATATATATTACGTACAAATGTTGAACAGGCGAGGATGTGAATATGAGAACGATATTATTGATAGATTAATATCAAAATTATTTAAATAAAAACACATAATTAAGAATCAAAGTCCATCCATCCGTACTGTTATTGTTCCCACGTTACGTGTATAATAAAACCAAAACCATCAATATTTATTTTTAAGATATAAAATAATTGATAATATAAATGGGAACAAATAAAAAATATTTAGGTTACTCCAAAAATATTTTTTAAAAAGCAATATGAACTTGATCTTAACGTTTGACCATGCTGTTGAAACTAATTTTCTTAGCTTACTGCGAGGATAAAACAAAATTAATGTGGATGGTTTTTTAGATTAAATGCAAAGTTTTGAAAATACTAAAAAATTGCCTTTGAAATTAATAACCTGTTAGTTCAATGTGATTATACACTATTTTTTTTTTGTCAATAGGTTAGATGCCGATTATTAAATAAAAAAGCTAATAACCTGTTAGTTCAATGTGTATTAATATGTATGTGGACATATTTAAGGAAAATTCAAATAGACATAATTGTATAAAATTTGATACTAAACAATTTTGAATTATACGGATCAAAACAACTGAAAACAAAAAGAAACATTCGATTTTACGATGAAAATCAAGATAGATAAACAGATAAATTAGATAGTGAGAATATGAGGAAATGAATATATACCTGAAGATTGTTGTTGGAGAGGTCTAACTTGGAAACAGTAGCCAAGTTTAGAGAAGGAATCGGAAGGGAATCCAACGACATCCCACTCAAATCCACAATCCCAACGCCGTCCTTCTCCTCCCCATCCCTACTCGACGATCTTCTCGGCCTGCTCCGACGATGCCGATCTCCTCCTCTGTTTCCGCTCATCTCCATTAACGTCACCTGCTGCTGTTGTTCGTACATCATTTTAATTCCCAGTCGATCCCGGAAACAAAAGCGTGCCCAAACCAGAGAGATCGAAACAAGAGGTTTCGATTTCGATTTTGAAATTGGATTTGAATTTGAATTTGAATTTGAAGTTGAAGAGATGAGTGCTTGTTTTTGTTGTCGATTGCGGTTATATATATTAATATAGAAACGTACAAAGGGAGGGTACGGAGTAGAAAACAGAGAGGAGAATGACGTTTGAGCTAATAGAGTGAAAGCGGTTATAACTGTGGAGATAGCGTTGCGGTTGCGTGGCCACCGCTCTTACATTCAAAAAGTCAACCGCTTTGCCTTTCCGTTCTATTTTCTCTTCGACTGCCCGCAAATCCCGCTCCCCTCTTCTAATAATGTTAAAATTAGTGGTGAAAATTAGATGAGAAATATCTAAAAATCGTGAAGATTTGAACTAACGAGAATGAGAAATAATTGAAATCTTTATTTACGGGGATGGAGATAGTTTTATTATTGAAGTTCAAATGGAGATAAGAATGAGAATTGCTATATCTGAACTATTGGGATGACCGAACTGTAACTGTATAGATAACCGTGGAGATCCAAAATATCCGCAAGTAACCCCGAAATTTTACAAGATTTTTTAAAAATATACTTATTTATCTATATACTCCTAATATATATTTTAATAAAAAATCATAATTATATTATTATCCCTTTAACTTTCTCTCAAGCCTAGTCACATTCAAGTTTCTCAACATAATTCTATCTTAGTTTTTATATATAAGCTAAATTTTCGTCTAAATCTTTCCTAACACAACACCCTTTGAATCTTCCACATCTCATAAATACTTTCAATCGAAGTATCCAAACTTTATATTTTAAATTGAATTGGTCATTTATTTTAGTTAATAAAATAGTAATTTTGTTTAATTTTTGTGAGAACGGGGATTCCTCGAAAACCGCAAGAGCTGTGCGGGGAGGGTATGAAGACGAAAAAAATTTACGAAACATTTAATAAGAATTCTCTAAAAATAAAAGCGCTAGTGTTTGGGACAAAATAAAAAATAAAAAATCAGCTACGTCCCACTCAATTACGTCCCTAGTCAAAATTATTCCTTAAGACTTAATCCAATTATTTGTTTTTTAGAATATTTTATACCAATAACATTGACATCAACTAATTAATTAATTAATTAATTAATAATATAGTCCTTTTAACTGAATTCAATAGGATAATTTTTACGCCAACTAGATTGACATTTTTCAATACGACAACAACACACAAAATAGACCCCATGATAATTTTAATTCTCAATTTTTTTAAATGTCTCGTTTTAATCCTTTTTTTTCATTTCCTGAGCTCGAACTTTTATATTTTTACCAAATTAAACAAACTTACAGAAAATATTAAAAATAACTTTTAAAACTATTTAAAATACTAAAAATTAAAAAATATAATATTTTATTTTTTAAAAGAGTTAATTGCACCACATGTCCCCAAACTATGACACATTTTAAATTGATCCCTAAATTTTTAAACATTCTAATTTCACCCTTAAACTATGACCTTCATTCTAAATTGGTCCCAAAACTTTTGAATATTCCATTTTCATCCCCAAACTATGACCCTCATTCTAAATTAGTCCCCAAGCTTTTTGAATGTTCAAATTTAATCCTCAGATTATTTTTATATCAGATCATATTATTACATAATGCACGTAAGTGTTTCATAACAATTAACAAATTTTATAACGGATTTATTAGCATAAGGTATGCTTAGCATATACTGATACTTTGTGGATGAAATTAGAACGTTCAAAAAGCTTGGGGACCAATTTAGAATGAGAGTCGTAGTTCGAGGATGAAATTGGAAAGATCAAAAGTTTGGGGACCAATTTAGGATGAAGATCATAGTTTGAGAGTGAAATTAGAATGATCAAAAGTTTGGAGACCAATTTAGAATGTGAGTCATAGTTTGGGGATGTATGGTATAATTAACCCTTTTTAAAATTATAGAAACGAACGTTTGTAAAAAATATTAAAAAATTTGTTATTTTTTCATATGATTAATTTAAAAAAAATAGTTCAAAAATCAAAAGAAGTGAAAATTTTTGTTATTTTTTCGTATGATTAAGCTCAGAATTTTATTTAATAATGTTGGTGTAATTATAAGGTAGTATCTGTTCAATTTTCTTAGCCCTTTAATAAAACACACACCGTACATATATGGTGTTCAAACTCGAATCACTCAAAGAAGTACATTATTTTTTACCATTGGGACACTCCACAGTTCCATTAAGCCCAGAAAATTAACTAAATACAACATAAAAATAATGCATGAATATATATATATATATATATATAGAAAAACACTATGACACCCCCATTACATGTGGTCGGTGGTCAAAATTGAATTTTGACAATATATAAAATAAATTAAATGTGTAGTTTCTTATAAAGGGAATAAACGTTTATATTATTAATTTTAATTTCTCTGGTGAAGGTTTATTTGTTAGTTCAGAACTGAGTGTCTAAGCTTGTGCCATTGACTTAAACTATACGAAATTAAGTGATACCAGCCGATTAGAATATATATATTGGTAATGTGCATGTCCGTTTTACTGTCCATTGATAATGTACATGTCCATATTACTGTCCATTTTCGAAGTGTGAAGCTGCCATTTTTAACAATGTCGTTTTTAAAGTTTAAAATCACGTATTTTCCTTAATAGTATAATGCGCCTTACCAATGCGCTTAATACTTGTTGGTACCAATTAGAAATATATTAGTAACTCTTTCTAAAGAATTACATAACTAAAAATTATTTCACACACAACATACGTAAAAATTCAAGTATTCCGTGAATAAAAATTTTGTATTTTTTTATTTAATTAAGGATTTAAGTTTTCTATGATGATTATTTTAGAGAAATGGATTAGTTTCAAAATTAATGTATAATTATTCTTTAATCATGAATATTTTTTATAAAGAAATTTAATATATCATTATTAAGATTGAACTCGACGCCATGAAAGATCAAAGTATCTCATTCTTACAATCCAAGCCAATGTTTTTTTTTTAAAAAACCAATGAAGTGTTTTTTAAGATTCACATGATAAGATTAATTTTAGAATAATATTTAATAATTATGAAATTTTGGAGGGTTTTTAATAAATTCTTAACTAAATTGATATTTAATGAAGTTGTAATGTCAACTCAGTTAATTTTTTTATAATATGTATATAAAGATGATTAGGGGTGCTTATTGAGTTGAGCAGCTCGCAAATAACTCGAGTTCGACTCCGTCAAAACTCAGTTATAGTTCGATCGAATTGACTCAACTCGAAATCGAGCTCAACTTGAAATTTTAGCAAGTCAAGTCGAGCAAGGCCAAACCGACTCGATAAGTCCGTAAGCAACTCGTTATTTTCTTTATAAACTCTTTTACAATCTTTTGGTGGCTACCTTAAAAAAATTTTGTTCTAAGAAATTTAAATAATAATTGAAAACTCTAAAAAAATCAGTGAATTTCTAGGTAATTTACCCATAAAATTTTGGTTTCAAAATTTTAAAATGTTTTGTATTTTCCGAGAATTAAAAGACTTAATTTATATTGATAAGAAATTAAATTATAATAATGAGTATTTCCTTTTTCTTTTATTATTTATTTATGTATAAAAATAGAAAGAGAAAAAATCTTCAGTTTCCACTTTCCATATAAAAGATACGATTGAAAGTTAAAACCCCAAAATTCCTAAGCCATTGTTTCCTTTGTTGTTCATCGAAGATCGTTGAGAATCTAAAAAGAGTCTCACACAATATTGACTTCATACCTAACTCGCGAGCTTAATCGAGATGAGTAGAGAAACGAGATTTTTTAATGAGCACGAGTCGAGCAAAAATTTATCGAGCTTAACGAGCAACAAGATATTTTAACAAACACGAGTCGAGCACTACTCAAATTGCAATCGACTCGCTTGATAAGCACCCTTAAAGATGATTATCATGTATTTTCTTTTAAAAATATTAACTTTTTGTACTTTTCACTAGGGTGTGCATTATTTGATTTTAACCGAATTAACCAACCGAACCGATTTTTTTTGTTAATTTTAGGTATGATTGGTTAACGGTTAGGAATTTTTTGAAAATTCGTTTATCAGTTAATTTGGTTTGAAACCGGTTAAGTAACCGAATTATTATATATTAAATATTATATATATTACATATATTTTTTGTCACTAGACTTTTAAAAGTTATAAAATGATCATTAAATTTTTTGATATATTATAAAATGATCATTAAACTTGATCAAATTAGCAAAATGATCATTAAATTTATTAACTTATTACAAAGTGGTCATTAAACTTTTTAAAATTTATCAATAATTTATAACGACCAATGAGTCAATGACCATTTTGTAATAGTTCGATAAGTTAAATGATTGTTTTTTAACTTCTGAAAGTTTAGTGACTAAAGATCATTTTAGCATAGTTTAGTAACCATTTGTGTAATTTACTCAAAATTTGATAACAAATTTAGTTAATTCGAAAACCGAACGAATTAATTGAATTTTTTTTGGTTCAATTAAAATTTTCAAAAAACTTAAGTTCGCTTAACTATTAAAAAATCAATTAATAACTTTTAGGTAATTCGGTTCGGTCAATTAATCGAACCTACCGAATGCACACCCTACTTTTCACCGCGTTTCTTTTACTCTACTCGTCACCTTGATCTAAGAGATGTTATCTATAGTACTGATATAAAATAAACTATATTAACACAAATTATTGATACATTAAAATATGTTTTTATTATAAAAAGTCTTATATGAGTAAGTACATTTGACCGGTTGACTAATGTGTTCATTTTTTTTTATATTTCTTTAGGTCATGAGTTCTAGGCTCACTAAATAATTTGTCAAAAAAAAAAACTAATAGAATTAGAAATAAAATTAAGATTTGTAAAAAAAAAACTCTTATATATATATATTATAATTTTAAGTATTTAAACTATTTGTTGCATATTTTAGGTACCTAACTTTTTTTATATTATCATTTTCACCCTAACTAATATTTTGGTCCGAAAAGATGATATAAAACTCTCAAAGAATACCACATATCACTTCCTTATAGTAGTACTACATGGTTAAAAAAGTCGAAATTTATTTATTTTTAAATATATAAAAAATCTAAAATATTTTTAAAACAGTATGGATTATATATACATATATAGTTTTTTATAAAAGAAATCTCAAAATTTTATATTTTAAAACCAATAAATCCAAACAATCCGAGAAATTATAAAAAATATATTCTCAAATATTTATTAAAATAATATTATTTAAAAATTAGTTTTTTTTTTGTTATGTGACACTACTATAGTGTCATTGGCATCATTTTAAAAAAAATAATTATCTGGTCTAACGAGATGAGACGTTAAATTTCTTAAACAAAGTTAAATGTTAAAATTCTGGCATTGTAAATGAATAAAATTGAGTTCAAAGGGTCGCCCCTATACTAGACCTTTATAAAAGTCGATTCATATTGACCGACCAATGAGTCAGATACCAGTGATTATAAAAAAAATTAAAATAAAAGTGGTTACAAATAACAATAAAAATGTTAAATACATGAAATATGCAAAAATAATTTAGTTAGTTAAAGATAAAAAAAAAACCCATACTGTAGGAGCTTTTCTATAATAAAACTTATTAAAATATATAAAAGTTGATCAATACGGCTGTACCTTCTTTAAAACTATGCATATATAAACTATCATATAAATAAGGTCCACTAAGAGGGACTCAAAGTAGCATAGCATTATTTAATCGTACGGTATTTGATTAGCCGTCCCTTTTCCCTTAATTGACTCATTAAGGATGTTCATTTTGTCTCGTATAAATTTGATTTTAGATATAAAAATGTAATATTTTTATTTAATAAAAAAAAGAGTCAAATAGAACTCATAGAGTGGTCCATATAGTAAAGGATAATATATCTTATTTAGGTAATTCGGGTTCAAGCACCATGTATGTACGGTGTGTATTATTAAAAAGCTAAAAAAATTAAATATATATTATATTATAATCACACCAGTATATTAAAAAATTAAATGTGATATTCTCTATTTTTTAATTATAATTTAATTTGAGTTATGAAGTGGCAATGACCTGGCCACCTTATTCATTATTTCGTTTTTCCTTTGCGAAACCAAAAAGTCAATTTTCAACACTCCACTTTATTTATTTATTTATTTAGTTCTTCAATAACTCACCGATTTATGTTATTTATATATTGATCGGTGGTGTTTGATTTCTATCATTATTAGATTCTGTTCATATTCTTCAATTTAATCATTTTTAATTTATTTATTTTTTAAATTTCAAAATTTTAATCTAACCCAAATTAAAGTCAAATTTGAAACTAAAATGATTAAATTAAAAAGTAGAGATTAAACTTAAATTTATAATTTAAGTATAATACAGAAACTAGTAACAAAATTCAACTTACTGAACTTAAGCGGTAACCATTACTAGAACTAAAACTTTATTTAAAAAAAAAATCAAATTAAAGCATATTAATTACATAGTATAACTTATTTCTAATCCATGGATTAATTGAATTTTACGGAACTCAATCCAAATCAATCAACTAATAGAGATATCAGCGATTAAATCAAAATACCAAGTAGAAAATGTTAACAAAATTGAAGGCATTCTGAAGATTTGTCACCTTTTTAAAGAAAATTAAAACGTACCTCCTCAAGTTTCGAACCTGGACATCCTATGAATATGTTACCATTTGATCTTAGTTGGCAGCCCACCTCTTTACCTAGACCATCCCTATACCATGGGCCTCCTATTTTGAACACTAGGTCGATGTGTCAACAGGTTAGGTAATTTTGAACACACCTAAATATAAGAGCTCTCTATGCAACTATGGTATCATTTCATCTATCTATAAGCCTGTGAATAGAGACCTGTAACTTCTTAATAAAACAATCCTACTTTTACTCATTTCATACTAACAAGAGAAAGCAAACATGTTATCGGAAACCATGAGAGGCAAGGCAACATTGACAACAAAATTACATGAGCAAAAACAACGGCACTACCATAATGCATTCAAAACACTCACAAGATTCAGGATAAATGCCATATAAGAGACAAAATATGTCAAATTATCATCTCATCAAACTCGTTCTTGAGATTCCCGATTATGAACTACAATCATTCATCTTGTAAATACAGTTAAACAAAGAAGCGGAAACTAAGATATGCGGTTAGAGACTAGCTAACAGATTCATTATGGTAGAAAAACATTTAGATTTTACAATGTTATCAACATTGCCCAATAAACCATAAAAATGCAGGGCAAGTCTAAATGCTTCACTAAACACATTTAATCTGCGATGCTAGCCATGTGGAGTCTTAAAAGTTTAAGCTAGAATCCACCAATGTAACAAATGACCTGAAACATAAACTAGAAGTTGAATATTAGCATATATAATTTTAATCCGAAATACTAGTCAGGTCGAGACAAAACACATGAAATTATCATCTGATCAGTTCGTTCTTATGTTTCCTGATTATGAACTACAATCATTCATCTTTATAAATGCAGTTAAACAAACAAGTGAAAACTAAGATATGGGGTTAGAGACTCACTAACAGATTCATTAATGGTAGAAAAACATTTAGATTTACAATATTATCAACATTGCCAAATAAACCATAAAAAAGCAGGGAAAGTCTAAATGCTTCACTAAACACAGTTTTAATCCGAAATTCTAGCTAGGTCGAGTCTTAGAAGTTTACGCTCGAATCCACCAATGTAACAAATGACCTGAAACATAAACTAGAAGTTGAATATTAGCATATATTGCAGGCAACTGCAGAAATAAGAAATACTCAAGTAGAAGATCGTCATCATGGACAAAATGTCTCAACCACCCCCTAACTTGAATTATTTCCCCTTTTCCTCTTTTCCCTAATAACTTTCGAAACAAAGACTCAAAATCCCTTACTCATAATTTCTTGGTTAACACGGCCAGTTTGTTTCGGAAAACCTCTTTGCCTAGCTAGATCCTATTCACTGTAATCATAAACCGTCTGTGATTTAAGAATATAAAGATCAATCAACAAATGCATTATATTCCAACTTGTTAATCCATTAATGAAATCCTAAAACATGTCCAATTACAAACCGTAAGAGCTTTAAAACTCGAATCCAAAGGCAAATTTTACACTGTATAATTCAGATTCTTCAATAGAAAAACACCCAAAGAAAGCAAGGTAAAGAGATCGTCATTCTTATTCAAAATTGTTCAACTAAATTAAAAACTTAAGTAATAGCTAATGAAGTAATATTTTCACCTAAGATAACCAGGGATCTTGATGCGAATAAAGAGCGTAGTCATCACATAGGCGATAACAATGGAGGAGATCCCCGCAATTGAGTACGAAACCTTGATATTTCTTGCCCTGTTTTTATCAAGGGCAAGATCCAAGAGCACAATCCCAATGCCACCAAGCACAAACATGAAACCGGAGGAGAGTCCTTCGATAATGTACTGACCGTTGACTCGGCCCGGAAGGAAGACGACGGGTCGGACTGCGCCGGTGGCAGGGTCTTGGGTGGAGCCAATGCCGGGGGGCTTCACGATGACGTCATAGATGAAGCCCGATACCACCATGAAGTAGGTTAGGAGGATGAGAGAAAAGACGGTCATGGCAGAAGGGAGGGAGAAGGAGGGGAGCTTGAGGCGGAGGCGCGGTGGGCGGAGGAAAGAGAAGGGGACGAGTTTCAGGATGTGGAAAAATGGATCCATTGAGAATTGAGCGGCGGCGACGTTGCTGGCAGATTGGGGATCTGGTTTTGGAGCCATTTTCGTTTTTTGAGACATTTCCCCTCTGCTTTCAGTCCCTTTTTCCGATCTGAGTTTTGCTTTCCCTCCCTAGGGTTTGTTTCATACATTTTTTTTATTTTGTTTTAAAAAAGAGTTTCTGAAAAATATTTAGTTTATTTTTGTACTAATATTTACCAAATAATTTAATTATATTCAAACATTACACATGTTGTTATTTAAATTTAACATTTTAATATTAAATTTCAACACTTATTTTTTTCAATTTAACAAACAACGTCTTAATTTAAATTTTTTAAAAGTAAAGTTTACAAATAATGACTGAATTTTATTGAAAAAATAAAATAATAATTAAACTTTCAAATATTATAAAATGACAATTAAACTTTATGTTTTGTAATAAAATTATAACTCGGTTGGAACAAAAATTCTATGCCTCTAACCATGCCCCTTTATATGTCTCACACTAAAAAACATTTGAAATTAAATTCTAAACCATAATCCTAATTTTTATATCTTAAACCCTACATCTTAAAAATTATACCATACCCCTAATTCTTTAAATCTTAATCTTAAACTCTAACTCTAAACCTACTATTTTAAGTAGGGGCACCAAAAGAGACATGGTTATGGGACAAACGATTTTTATCTAACTCGGCCGTTAAATACTTAACGTGACTGTTATAAACTTTGTATAATAGCACATTTAATCCTCTATATTTACACATTCAATTAATTTATCTTAAATAAAAAAATCTCTAAATTTAACCCTCGTTATTTATACATTATTTTAATTTGGTCCTTATAAAAAATATTATTTATTTATTGTTCAGTTTCATTATGAAATTATTTAATTTTATAGTTGAATAATGCCTTAAGTGCAATAAAATTATAATCTTTATATAATAACACATTTAATCTTCTTTATTATTATTATTATATAAAAAATGGGAGTATTTTCAGACCAGACAATACAAATATAAATTAACCTTAAACAATTGTTTTGTCCTGGATTCTGGTGTAGCATACATAATCATAATATATTTAATATCATATACATAATTAAAGGATGATGATGAATGATAATTCTGACCTTCGGAAGGATCCGTATTAGCAGAGGCGGCGGCAGCAAGCAGCAGCAGGAGGCAACAACAACACTGCCAAATGGACAATGAGCATCCCCCTACGCTCATCATCATCTTCGTAACCTTTTCCATTTTCAACTTCAAAAACTCAAAATTATGTTTGCAGAAACAAATACTAACAATACCCAAAAACAAAAAGGAGAAATGAAAAGTTTTCACCATCTCTTACTCTTTACTTACAGTAGCAGCTACGACGGAAGAAAGGAAGCAAGTGGAGGTCTGGGTAGCGTTTAGCAGCCGTGGAACAACGAATTAAGACAAGAAAATGTTGTATATATATATATATATGAAAGAGAAGTGAACGATTGCACCTTTGAGGCGCTTGTAGCGAGTGTTGCACTGAGGGCGGCACTGATTCCCTTCACTCCTTTCGTATTCATAACAAGGCCAGCAAATCGGGAAACCACGCACATAACAAGCCACGAACACCTCTCCGTTCTGCTTTTCCTCGATCTTATCCCCGCAGACTTTGCATATCCTCGTCGTAGATTGCAGTGTCGACGCCCGATTCTGCCACATCCAAAGATAGTAAACAAGAAATGAAAAGTTTTGCAATATTGAAAAAATTGTAAGTAACGAGGGTTAAATTTAGTGAATTTTTTCGAATTATGACTAAATTGATTGGATGTGTAAATATAGAGGATTAAATGTGCTATTAGACAAAGTTTTATAATAACCACGTTAAGTACTTAATGGTCGAGTTACCATTTTGTTACAAAACATAAAGTTTAATTGTCATTTTGTAACATTTAAAAGTTTGGCTGCTATCAAGTGCCCGACACCTTAGTTTGGGGATGTAGCTATAGGATGGAAACCTTCTAGGGATTACTGTTTAGTGTGAAGTCGGCTCTTGCCTTGCGAGCCCCAGTGCATGCTAATGTGGATAGTCCGATGTGGTCTTTGATTCATAAGTTTAGAGGTGCTCAAAGGGTTAAGGTTTTTTATGGCTTGCTTGTGTGGGCAAATTGATGACTAACGGTGAGAGAGAGCGCCAACATTTTACAACAAGCACACGATGTCCTGTTTGTGATGGTATACTTGAGGATGTTGCATGTCTTGCGCACTTGTCCTCCTGCATACTTGGCGTGGTGTACCTTAGTGAAACATATTGAATCATTTTCTAACTATGGACATCAAAGATTGGATTGCAATGAATTTAGCTCAATCAGATTTCTTTGCAAAAGATGGGAAGGACTGGGATCTTAAGTTTGGTGCGGTTGTGTGGCATATTTGGTTGAACCGCAATGCAATTGCTTTTGGCTCGCCAACTGAATTCCAGGAATCGATCATTGTAAGAAGTGAGCGGTTGTTTCAGTTATCCAGAATTGCTTTGAATCAGGTTACGACATCCACTGTGGGGAGCGCTGTTGCGCATGCTGGAGCGGTTACTTGGTCACCACCTTCGCAGGGCTGGCTCAAGGTTTATTCGGATGGAGCACGATGGGGGTTCTAATGGACCGTTTGCTTGCAAGGGAGTAATCCGGAATCACGATGGTCATTGGATAATTGGTTTCAATAAAACTTTAGGTGCTTGCTCGGTGCATAAGGCCGAGCTTTGGGGTATCCTTATTGGTTTGTAGTGCGCATAAGAGATTGGTTGTCGTCGTGTTATCGTGGAATCTGATTGTATGGATGCATTACGTCTCATTCGATAAGGTGATATGATGTTTTCTCGATCCTTTTGCATATTACGGAATGGCGTAAGCTTCCATGGTCGTTGTAATTTAATCATGTGAAGTGATAGGGTAATTGTGTAGCGGACGCTATGGCTAAGATGTTAAGCCAGAAGCATTTTGATGTGACCAGATTCTTACAGGTACCGGTGGAGCTTGATGTAACGAGCTGAATATCGGATTGGTAAATTGGGTCTTGGGCCCAGGCTTTAGGCTTGTAGAAAAGAAAAGAGGAAGAGGATAGTTTGAATTTAAGGGGAAAATGAGAAGGAAAAAAATTAGATTTTTATCTTTTCTTCCTCTCTCCTCTTTTCCACCTTTTTCCATCTTTCTTTTCTCTTTTTTTCCTATCCTTCCTCAACTTCAAACTCTGATCTACGGAGATTAAATCATTCGTTGTCGACACCTCCACCGCTATTGAGTTCTTCTCGCCGAGACAAATCTGTCGATGGTCAGAGCGGCACCGTCGGATCTGCTGTGGAGGGAGGTGAAGAGTTTGAAGCTTCAGCTATTTCAGAATATGTTGGTTCTAGTGGTTAAAAACCAAATTCGAGGGCACCAGTGTAGCTACACTGGGAAGCTATATCGAATTGAGCTGAGTCGCGCCGCTAGCCGTCGTTGACCGCCGCCATCGTTATTGACTATTGACCGGTGTTGACTTTTTCTAGGGGACCCTACCTAGGGGTTTCTCGATGTTTCAAATCCAATGATGCAGTCTGTTTTGCCAAATTCGAACCTAGTAAACTGTTTTTACGCATTTGACCCTTCAAATTATTCAAAGTATGTGATTAAGTGATGTTTGCGGTATTAATTGGTATACGAAGGTTATTCGAGATCAGATATCGGGATGAGTGGAATATTCTAGAAGCTTGCCAATTTTAATCAAGATTTTTCCAATAGCCTATGTCAAATCACAAATAGAAAATAGAAGCAAAAAATAAGAAAACAATCTTGCGTCAGACTACTTGTCTTCTTGTAGTTGGATCTCCAAGTTTTTGGAATGCTCCAAATTCCACTTGAGCATCCAATTCCGGATCAATACCGGTAAAACATCTCTGAACAGGGTTCTAGCACCATGCCAAATGTGTCTGAAAAAAGAAAAGCAAAGCAAACGAAGCATGCCCAAAAGTAAACCAACCCCTCAGACTGCTATGAAAAACACCATCAGATTTCAAAGTAGCACGATCTAATTCAAAATTTTCACACAATTGAGCACGTCTAGCATATTTTTTTCACAGTAGCAGGATCATTATAACTCACCCCATTGAGTTCGCCGCCATAGAACTCAACAGTTACACCTACCTGTTCGACACTATACTTTGATTCTGCCCTTCTAAAAGAGACATCCACTCTAATAATTCCATATCCGTCTACCAAAACAACCGAAAATGTTTCAAAAAAAATAGGCATACAACGTATAAAAAGTTCACGCCCTTCTTTATCTCTAAAGATAGGGTGTCAAATAAGTAGAAGATTCATTAAACTGCGATACGTTACCCTGTTATAATGTGATGTGTTTCCAATGCCAATAAAAAGTAACCCATCCAATGGTATTTAACATCTAGAAAACTGCCAAATAAAATGCGTCCCACGCCAAAATATCACAAGTACCGCCTTGGCCCAGACCATCGCAAGGAAAACTATAACCGAAATCCTTTTTATCCGGCATTAACTTGGAACCGCTCACATCTAAAATGCCTTTTACTAAGATCAATGTAGTTGTATGTAAACCTAGAGCAATAGCGCGATGAACCAAGAAGTCTCCAAGACCTATTGTTAAGAATAGTGAATTACTATTTTCATTAATAGCATTTAACCAGCCAGACAACCATATGCTTCGACCCTTATTGAATGTTGGGTCATTCATTGACATGAATTGAGATAGTTAAATTTCACTAAAATAGTTTCATTAGCTCCGGAGGTATTATAAGACGAGACCTCAATATAGTTATAGTATTTAAATTAGAGTATTTAAATGACACAGATTAATTAGTAGATTGTGTCTCACGTATATACCTTTACTAAGTAAAAAAAAGAACACGTTGGTTATATCAAAATTCGGGAGCAACAATAATTTTAGTCTACAATGGGTAAGGACACTATTGCTGATATAATAACATCTATACGAAATGCTGGCATGAATAGAAAAGTAACGATTCGAATAGGATCTACTAACATCACTGAAAACATTGTAAAAATACTTTTACGAGAAGGTTTTATCGATAACGTAAGGAAACATCGGGAACACAGCAAATATTTTTTGGTTTTAACCCTACGACATAGAAGAAATAGGAAAGGACCACGTAGAACTATTTTAAATTTACGACGGATCAGTCGACCAGGTCTACGAACCTATTCTAACTATCAACAAATTCCTATAATTTTAGGCGGGTTAGGGATTGTAATTCTTTCTACTTCTCGGGGTATAATGACAGGCCGGGAGGCTCGACTAGAAGGAATCAATGGAGAAATTTTGTGTTATATATGGTAATGTGGCCGATATACAAATTGTATCCAAAACTTTCCATTTGTGAAAAAAAAGAAAAAAGCACGGGTTGTCTAATAGAACTTCTCATGCCCTACCGTAGTTGACACGTTAAGGAAATTTGACCTAGAATAAAAGAACAAAAAATAGATTCATAGAGGTTTAATTAGTGAATCACTCCCACTCCGGATTCCTTTAGATAATGAAGATATGATTTTAGGTTATGTTTTAGGAGAGTTTGATACGTATACCAACGTGGGATAGAGTCAACAAAAGTGAAGTAAGTGCTTATGATTCAACCAGGGGGCGTATAACTTATAGACTCTACAACAAGGATTCGAACGATTAGGTAGTTTTTTCAACTTCAAGATTCCTTTTGGGGGATCCAATTCAAGGTTCAAAAATTTCAAGAAACTTATTTTCTTCCAATAAGTGGATTCGAAAAAATTTAAGGAAAAACAACTATGAAAATAAGGGCTTCTGTTCGTAAAATTTGTGAAAAATATCGACTAATTCGTAGGAGGGGACGAATTATCGTAATTTGTTTTAACCCAAGACATAAACAAAGACAAGGGTAATCTTTCTATTCTAAAAAGAACTCCTTAAAGAAAAGAAACTAATCTTAAAGAAATCGATAAACAAATAAAAAAATAGAAGATCTGTTTTGACATGAAATGGATATATCCATAAATCTCTGTCTTATTTTTATGAAAGGATAAAATATGGCAAAACCTATACCAAAAGTTGGTTCACATAGGAATGGGCACAGTAATGCACGGAATAGTGCACGTAGAATACCAAAAGGAGTTATTCATGTTCAAGCAAGTTTCAACAACACCATTGTTACTGTTACAGATGTACGGGGTCGGGTAATTTCTTGGTCCTCCGCCGGTACTTGTGGATTCAAGGGTACAAAAAGGGGGACCCCTTTTGCTGCTCAAACCGAAGTGGGAAATGCTATTCGAGCAGTAGTAGAGCAAGATATGTAACGAGCAGAAGTTATGATAAAGGGTCATGGTCTCGAAAGAGATGTAACATTACGAGCTATTCATAGAAGTAGTATACTATTAAGTTTCGTACGAGATGTAACCCCTATGCCACATAACGGCTGTAGACCCTCTAAAAAAGACGTATGTAGAAATAAACACTAAAGAGATTTCAAGAGAAATAAATGATTCAATGATCTGATCAAATAATATTATATGGTTCGAGAGAAAGTAAAAGTCTCTACTCGGACACTACAGCGGAAGTGTGTTGAATCAAGAACAAATAGTAAGCGTCTTTATTATGGGCGCTTTATTCTGTCTCCACTTATGAAAGGCCAAGCCGACACAATAGGTATTGCGATGCGAAGAGCTTTACTTGGAGAAATAGAAGGAACATGCATTACACGTGCAAAATCTGAGAAAATACCACACGAATATTCTACCATAGTAGGTATTCAAGAATCAGTACATGAAATTTTAATGAATTTGAAAGAAATTGTATTGAGAGGTAATTCGTATGGAACTCGTAACGCCTTTATTTGTGCCAAAGGTCCTAGATATGTAACTGCTCAAGACATCATCTTACCACATTTTGTGGAAATCGTTGATAATACACAGCATATAGCCAGCCTAACCGAACCAATTGATTTGTGTATTGGATTATAAATCGAGAGAAATGGAGGATACGGTATAAAAATGCCAAAGAACTTTCAAGACGGAAGTTATCCTATAGATGATGTATTCATGCCTGTTCAAAATGTGAATCATAGTATTCATTGTTATGGGAATGATAATGAAAAACATGAGATACTTTTTCTAGAAATATGGACAAATGGAAGTTTAACTCCTAAAGAAGCACTTCATGAAGCCTTTCGTAATTTGATTGATTTATTTACTCATTTTCTACATGCGGAAGAAGAAAACTTGCATTTAGAAAACAATCAACACAATGTTACTTTACCTTTTTCCGTTTCATGATAGATTAGCTAAACTAAGAAAAAAGAAATAGCATTGGAATTTATTTTTATTGACCAATCAGAACTGCTCCCAAGATCTATAATTGTCTCAAAAAGTCCAATATACATACATTATTGGACCTTTTGAATAACAATCGAGAGGACCTTATGAATATTGAACACTTTAGTATAGAAGATGTAAAACAAATATTGGCCATTCTAGAAAAAAAGTAAAAAAACATTTCGAAATTTATTTACCAAAATTTTGAATCCGTTAATCCATTTTAATCCACATTTAGTCCATTGGATTTATTTCATTTTTTTTCCTAAAGTTAAAGTAAAAAAACGAAAATGGATTTTGAACCTTCAGCACAATCCATAGATTCAGACCAGAATTGAATAAATGTATCTAGGGAGAATTCATTTTGGCTTTGAAGTGACTACTCCCTAGATACACACGTCATGATATTTTTTTTAATTGAATCAATTTAAAAAAGACCTAAAGTTAGGGATTTATCAATTGGTAATGTTTCTCCAATACCAAACTAAAGGGCAACTGCAGTACCAATCAAAAAACGATTTTCGCTACTGGACGACGAAATGGATTTTGGAATTTATTAACATTTTCCAAAAAAAAGGTATTGTTAATAATCCCGCGAGTACTGAAACCATTAAAAGAACACCCAATAACTTGTTAGGTAATGTACTAAGTATTTGAAATACAGGAAAGAAATACCATTCAGGTAATATTTCCAAAGGAGTTGCAAATGGATCCGCAGGTTCACCAATCATTGAAGGTTCTAGAACCGCTAAGCCCACGTTACAAGCAATAGTACCGAGAATTACTACTAGAAAAATATATAAAAGATCATTGGGCCATGCGGGTTCCCCATAATAATTATGACCCATACCTTTAGCTAATTTAGCTCTTAATACAGGATCATTCAAGTTAGGTTTTTTTTCTTATTAGGTAGGTGAATTTTTCTAGATCCATCCCTCGAAGGAAACAGACATAATAATTTTTCATCATCCAGCTCAAGCAAAAAACAATTGAATAAAATGGATACAAATGGATACCTATAAAATAAATCGATATGTTATCCCCGTAATATCATATGAATGATTCCTTATGTAAGAAAAAAGTTACCCGATTCCATTTTACGAAATTGCAACTATACATTCTAAGGAATTCCATTTTTACAGGTAAATACTCAATACCCAAGTATGCGTACAAAGTTGATCGCGATCAAGTGCTTTCTAAGTCGTCTTAGGCCTTGCAATTCACCTTTATCCAAAAAATATATCGAGATTTTTTACATACAAAGGATTTACTTGTTACTAATATAGTCTAGCATTTGCACTTCTTTAGATCCATTGTTTCACTCTGATAGTATAATAAAATCGGGTCAATACAAAAGAAATGAATGCATTTTCATACTATTAAGATAAGAAAGTAAAAAAATAACTAAAATCTAATTTGGGTTATGCCAAATCACTTATTCTACTGGATCTTACGAAGCCCTGTTTATACACAACATCGTCAGGCCTGATCATAGAAAAATTCTCTTTAAGCGAACCAGCCTATCCTTTGTATGTGGCTTACACGATGGTTGGAACAAAGACACATTTGGTTGTGAAGTCTAATGTAGCAGATAAAGGCATATTTCTACACGACCCAATCAATAGTTCAAGTCACACACTCCCATAATCCATTTTCTCTTTGGGAAATTCCCTTCAACTATTCATGTCATATCAAATAAATAATAGAATATTGTGGAGTTGAAAGGAAATATTCAAATACATGTCTTATTTTTTTCAATAATCCATATTTGTAGCAATGAAATACTATTGTTCCTCCCCTAAGTAATGAGAGAAATTATTTTCGATTCACCGTCGAGAATTGAATAGTATAACATAAGAAGATCTTTTATCCACACCGAATACAAAAATGGATTCCTGGTCTAATCAAAAGATTTCCTTTCTTTTATTTATATATTCATTTCCACTCTTTCTTTTCGATAATCTACCGTCTTCCTTGTACAATCATCTGATGTGTCATTTGACTAATTTTCCACTTTCACCATTTACAAATAAACCCCAACAAAAAATAGAAAGGAAAAAAAAGATATCGTTGGGAATGAAATTCTATCATTTGTATCCCCTTTGACAGAAAAAAAAGGGATCGATTGATGTATTTTTTAATTGTATCCGTCGAGGATTTTAACAATATCGGCTTAAGGTTAATACACCTCGAACTCTGAAATGCTTCATGAGCATCATAAGTGTAATTGCCTTGCTTGTTAGTGGTTGTAAAATAGGTTGATGATAGATAAGCATGTGTTGAGACCGATATTACGAAACTTGGTATATGTTGAGATGCCTGATGTGTTGAGAATATTTGAGACTGCTATTAGCTTTTGAGACCGTGTAGGGTCATTTGACTATTCATATAATTGTTTGATTGATCGGATTACATGTTGTGATGCTTGAGATATGAATATGCTTGTTCGATGGAAATTACACTTAATGGACTGATAATTGGTGAAATTTAAATAAATGATTGTGAAGGTGGTAAGTTATATTAATCAAATGGATGCGTTAGTAAACAAACCATAATAACTTTTATAAGCTTTAGGGATCGAATAAAGTGTGGTAATATCGTAATTCGAGGAAATGGCATGAACCCGTGAATAGAGTATCTGTACAAGCTTTAGTTGTATCGATAAGCGGTTAGGGTTCGTATCGATACGGGTTGACTCGTACCAGTAATTAAGGAAATCTAGGATTTCTAGTAAGTAATATCTGTATCGGTACACATATGAGTACAGGTACCCAGGGTACCACATCGATACTCGTGTTCGAGTACTGATAGCCACTAAACAGAATAATCTACAAAGCTAATAAAGATGAGAATTGATGCGGGATATAAATGAGATAACATGGTTTAATAATATAATTAATGAGGATGATTAATGTACACTTCCACAATGTATTAATAAGTTGGTAAACTTAATTGGATAATTTGATGGTAATAGCAAGCGTAGGGATCCTTGGTGGATCATGTGATGTTGTGTGCTGTATGGTAGATGTGTCATTGCTATGTGCTAATATGGAAACCTAGATGATTGAATCATCTTGATTGATGGGTTTCGGATACCCAATGCGAGAAAGAGTGTGTTGCAACACCATGGTTAAATTTTTCCAAATGTATAAACTTGATGCTTAGTAGGACCGAGACTCATTCGAAGATGCTTGATGAGAGATTCCAAGCATGGGTGTATGTATCCTAACGCTTAGTGGTATCAGGCTTCACCCTAAAGAGTGTATGTATCCCGATGCTTAATGGAACCGGACTTCACTCAGAGTGTATTTATCCCGATGCTTAGTGGTCACGGGCCGTACTCCTATATTATGGTATGATAATTATATGCTCGATAAGAGATTCTGATCACGAGTGTATGATCTCGATGTTTAGTGGATCAAGCGTCACTCATATATTGTGGTACAATGCTTGTATGCTATATGATGAGGCGGCTAGAGGTAGCGCCATATGTATTTGATATTATATTGCCATGTTATAAGTATGGTTGGGCCTTGTGTGCAACGTACGATGATTGCTATGATGAGAGCATGTCTTTAGGCGACTAGTAGTGGTGTCATATGTTTATTTATCTATCTTTATTGCTCGTACTAGCTTGCATGCTTATGTTTATGATTAGCATGAAGTATAGTATAGTAGATATGTATCACTGAGCTTTGTAAGCTCAGCGCTCAGAATCACTGTTTCCGTGCATAAGTTGACCAGTGGTTCGTGGGATCGTGGAGCGCTATTAGTATGAGGTTCTAGCATATGGTGATCTCAAGAGTATGATATTTGTGTTTAGTGGGCTTTGTATTCATAGGACCTTACGTGGTTGAGTTTGTAATCCTTACTTTTGAAATTGTATTAATCAAGTCAAGTATTTAAACGTTTTAAATTAAAGTAGAGCTCATTTGTAACTATTTAAATGATTTATCTTTATTTTCAATTATTAACTTTTAATGCTTTTAAGAAACAACTTGTTTGGGCTAAACCTAGTTTGAGAATTTTATGGCTTTTGGTTAGGGCTTGAGTCCTAAATATGATAAGTGGTATCAGAGTTTAGGTTTAACCGGTTCTAGGAAACCCCGGGGTGGTATAGGTGTTTTAGTAAGGAGTCTAGTGAATATTAGCCCTTAAATTAAGTTCGTACTTATTAATACTGAAATCTTGATGGTGCATCCAATGTTGTGATGATAAGATGGTTATGATCATGGCTAAGAGGGTCGAAGTTAAGTATTAAGCCACTATTGGGAGTGATTCCGGTGGCGAGTTTACCCCGAATTGTTAAAATACGAGTTAGTTAAATGATGTCAGAGTCGAGGATGTGTCCTCCTTCTGCCATCTACATGGTGTCTTTGTTGCGTGTTATGGTTATTCCAGAGCTTTCAGATACGTTATGAGAGGTTGTGGTAAGAAACCTTCATCGCTATGCGTGAATAGTAATTATGTTGCGGGTTTGGATAAACCACTTCTAGAATCGATCAATGGATGTATGTTGGTTGGATGACCTTTTGTTCACTTAAAAAGTGAGTCTTGTTGATACTTAGAGAGTATCATCACCCTTCTTGGGAGTTGTTGCACCTCAGAAATTGATTTGGTTAATCAAGCGCGACGCTATCCTATAATGTCGAGAGTTGTACTCAAGGCTTTGAGACCTCGAGGGAACCCAACCTTGGTAATGAGAATGTTGAATTGTTTCTTTTCTACCGTGATTTTTGTGGTGGTCGTTTTGAGAATGACACAACGGGATATTGAGACATGTTTGAATGGTGGGTTTATGCCTATGTGTATAGTTTGATGCTTGGGAACTTTCAGACTGTCAGTGTATTTGTTTATGCTTCTTGGAGGATCCGTCATGACTTACTCCTTATCAAAAACATGAGTGGATGTTGAGGTAAGATCGAGTTGGACGTCAGTTCCTATCGCTGTTGTCAAAGGACATCAACCCGTTGAGAAAGTCGAAGGTTCAGTTACGAAGGCACAACCCGAAAGAGGTTTCTTTTGTCTAAGTGTCTCATCCAATAGAGAGTCGGGCTTGTTCACTAGTAAGAAGTTGGTTCATCGAGGTGGTGCTTAAACCATTTATAGGTTATTAAGTGACAGTGGAAGACCGTTATGTGTCTCCTATGGTGGATGATTCGTTTAGCTGATTACGAGGTACCCGTGTATTTTTCCCATAGTGGTTTGAGAATAAAATAACCGTGGTTAAAATGTTAAAGGCTTGAAATGGATTTTGGAATGGATTTTGGAATGATGATTTCTCTCTTTAAAGTGGATTGTGATAACGGTTGATATATGTAGTGATATGTGAGATGTTTCAACGATGATAGAGTAGGGGCCACTTATCATCTCTCAAATATAAGTTTGATACTTTGCGCGACACATGTGAATGTATAAAGAATGTGGAAAGATTAGTGCTTGCATGATAGTTACCTTAATGACCTTGTGTGCGAGAAAGGTTAATTACCATGTAATCAGTTAAGGAAGCAAGGGTTGAGACTTCGTAAATGCTTTTGATTTGTATCACATTTCCTTAAGGTATGTCGAGGAACATTGGTGGGGATCCGAGCTACGTGAGACCGTTTTGTTATGACAATGGTTCTGACTCGATTAAGGTCGAGTAAGGTTTTGAGATTTCTGAGGTTGTTTTGTTGTTTTGTTAGGACTATTTTTTTGTGCAAGAAGGATGAAGGGTATGCCTACCTTAACAATATGAATTTTGGGTACTTGATCTTTAAAGAATTTGAGATTTGGATAGCGACGTGAGTTGAAGTAATTGGAAACCGTTAATTCATATTTGAGTATCAAGTTGCCCATGTGGGGCAATCAAGGATTTTCAATGATGAGTTGTATAAGAGAGTACCAATACTAGCTCTATACGGTATCAGTGCTTGTTTCTTAGATGGTTATGTAAGCTTCGAGTTGTAATTAGGATGATACAGTGTTGTGATTGAATTTGGGTTTGATGGTTTTTGGATGGACTTGAGATCTTTTTGTTGGCGTTTTTAGAGAAAGACATGTCAGGGCAAAATATTCTTCTTATATGGTAAAATGGTAAGTATATGGTGAATGTTGAAAGCGGCAGTTTGTACCAAACTTTGGCCGTGTGTGTTGGTAGACAACGCGGAGTCGAGTGTTTGAGATAGTGATAAGTGGTTGACTCGCCATTAGTTGGGGGTCAAACATTGAGTTCTTCAGAGTTTTGTGATGCTTCGATGTTTCTCAGTGGAAATTGAATAAATGGCTGCGGATTTTGTAAAGGATTGTAAGCAGACAGTTTCAGTGGGATTTCTTTGAGTAATGAAATAGTCATTGGTATATACCGTTTGATAATTTGGTAAAGATGAGGATTAGATAGAAAGTTTGTTTGGTTTGGTTGTAAGTTGAGTTGTATGACACTATGGTGTGTACATGTTACCTTGTGACACGAGATTTGAGGTTTGTGGTGGAACTTTATCCTTTGGTGGGATTTCATGTGACGAAAGATCCAAGTGAGAGTATTGATGACGTGTTTTTCCACACACGTTATGGTTTGGAGTGTAAGACTCTTGCGTGAGCTGAGTTTTTGAGAGCTGCTTTATTTGCCGATATGAGTTATCATGTTGAGTTTAGGTAAGTGCTTGAGGTGAGTTGAGACGCCGTTTGTGTTCAGAAGTCTTGCACCAGGTGAGCAATGTTATAGATATGAGATGTCATGAGTTAGAGTCTCATTCAAGAAGTCACCACGAAGGAGGTCATTTCGTTTTGGTTACAAAGGATGTGTAACCTCTAGTTCTTTTAGATCGAGTGGAGTTGTAGAAAGATTTTGTTGTGCAACAACCTTTTGAGTTCTAAGACATAAGTTAAGTTTCGTTGATGGCGTATTCGTGTGACAGATTTGTCGAGTACCGTTGGGTTTTGCTTGTCGTCTATAGTGTACCGAGCATGGATGGATTCCTTCTAAGAGGAAGAATCAGTTGAGTTTATGTTCGTATCGTTAGAAGACAAGGGTTATGTGTGGCAAGTGTGGTGAGAGATCAGAGTAGCACAGCGGGATATGTTTGAGAACGTTGGAGAGTTATAAAGGTTTTAGCATCTCCTCTGGTTTACCAGTATAAATTTCGAGGATAAAGTTTCTTTAAGGAGAGAAGAGTTGTAATGACCCGAATATCGTATTAGTAAATCGGGTCTTGGGCTTGGGCTTTGGGCCTTGTAGAAAATAAAAGAGGAAGATGATAGTTTGAATTTAAGGGTGAAAAGAGGAGGGAAAAATCAAATTTTTATCTTTGCTCATTTTTTCCATCTTTCTTTTCTCTCTCTTTTTCCTATCCCTTCTCAACTTCAAACTCCGATAGTTTGAATCATCTTGATTGATGGGCTTCAAATACCCAGTGCGAGAAAAAGTGTATTGCAACGCCATAGTTAAATATTTCTGAATGTATAAACCCGATGCTTAGTGGGACCATGACTCATTCGGAGATGCTTGATGAGAGATTCTGAGCATAGGTGTATGTATCTCGACACTTAGTGGTACCAGGCCTCACCCCAAATAGTGTATGTATCCGGATGCTTAGTGGTCGCGGGCTGCACTCCTATATTATGGTATGATACTTATACGCTCGATGAGAGATTCCGAGCACGAGTGTACGATCCTGATGCTTAGTGGACGTGGGCATCACTCATATATTGTGGTACAATGCTTGTATACTATGTGATTAGGCGGCTAGAGGTAGCGCCATATGTATTTGATGTTATATTGCCATGTTATGAGTATGGTTGGGCCTTGTATGCCACATATGATGATTTCTATGATGAGAGCATGTGTTTAGGTGACTAGTGGTAGCGTCACATATTTATTTATCTATCCTTATTGCTTGTACTAGCTAGCATGCTTATGTTTATGATTAGCATGAAGTAGAGTAGAGTAGATGTGTACCACTAAGCTTTGTAAGCTCAGCGCTCGGAATCGTTGTTTCCGTGCGTAGGTCGATTGTTGGTTCGTGGGATCGTAGAGCACTATCAGTACGGTGTTCCAACATATGGTGATCTCAGAGTACGGTACTTGTGTTTAGTGGGCTTTGTATTCATAGGATCTTACATGGTTGAGTTTATAATTCTTACTTTTGAAATTGTGTTAATCAAATCAAGTATTTAAACGTTTTAAATTAAAGTGGAGCTTCTTTGTAACTATTTAAATGATTTATCTATATTTTCAACTGTCGACTTTTAATGCTTTTAAAAAATAACTTGTTTGGGCTAAACGCAGTTTGAGAGTTTTATGGCTTTTGGTTTGGGCTTGAGGCCCAAATATAATATTCGGGTCGAGGGTGTTACACTACTGCCCTTGTGTAGCTAGAGATGGCCGTGGATGGCAGTCCGGCTGCTCTTGATATGCCTCAGCAGGATGAAGGCTGGGTTGATAGTTTTATTTCTGCGTTATGGTCGCTTGTTTTCTTCCAATTTTATTTACTTTTATTTTGACTCCCTGTGTGGTGGGTAGGTTTTGCTATTGTTGTATTTGAACTTTTAATACTATATTATGTATTTTTTCCCTTTTATTTAGGTTTTTGGAAGTTTTTAATGAGTCATTCGATAGTATTCTCTTTTTTTTCAATTAAAAAAATATTTAGTTGCCATTTTGTTTTTTTAACAAAGTTCAGTACCATTTGTGAACTTTACCCTTTTTAAAAAGTTGAACCCGTAGAGTTGTCACAGTAGTAAAGTATAGTGTATTTCATTTAGGTGACCCGGGTTCGAACACCATGTGTTGTGTGTGCATTATTAAAGGTTTAAGAAAATTGAACAAATATTATCTTGTAACTACACCAACATATTTAAAAAACATTTAAAAATTAACCATTTCTGTTATAATCATTTATAAATACAATTAAAATTAAATTAACATGAATCTATATTTTATATTTTAATTTTTCAATTTAGTTGGTCTAACTGATTTACGCAACGTTACACTCGACCAAAAACCTAAAAATACATTAAAATAAAAAGGAAATATTTTATTTAAAAATCATATTTAGAAGAATTAATTAACAAATGATTATATGTGAAGTGGTAGAATGCTTATATACAAATATACTTTTGGTAATGCCATTGAATCCTCCTAAATAATGGTTTTTAATATTTTTATTTAAATATTAATTTATTTTTCATAGGTACACCTATTTAAGGGTCGAGTTATTTTTCCAAGCCTGAAAGTCTTTTTGAAATTGAAGAAGATCTAGACAAAAATATTAAACTTAAAAATTGACCTGAACATTAGATCCATTAATTGATTGGTTGGTTAAAAATGCTTATATATTTTATTTTATATGAATTTAAATCTTAATATTTACTTTAAAAATATAATTATATTTACTTAACAGAAAAAAATACTAACCTAAAGAAAATAACCTCATTTAAAACCGTTCAATTCAGCACATCATTTTTTTCTAAAATAAATTAAAATGTTGTTCTTTTAGTGTACAAACCCTCGAGTAAGTATATATATATTTAATATGCACGTTCATCTTATGGTTTATGTTGCTGTCACCTCCAACATTATCATTTGTAAGGTTTGAGTCAAAATATTTATCGTGGGATATGAACTGTACTCCATTCTTATGGGTAGGAATTGAAACTTAATCTTTATGAAATATACACCACTTATGGTCTGTATAATCTATTGTTTGCACTATTTATAAACCCATTCGAATTCGTATTTTTCAAGCCGAACAAAAGCATGGCAATAAATTTGAGCATTATGACGAAATTAATTAGAAAACAAAGACAGTTTTCAATGCAAACATTTCTTCCACGAGAACCTGTCCAAAAGCTTAATTAAACCCAGAAAACAACTCAAAAGCAAGCCATTATGGCAAGACAATTCCATATTATTTTACAAATATGAAATGAAATGCAATGAAACAAGAAGAAAATGCACCAACATTATACTCGCTCAGCTTTTCTTTCCTTCTTTCAAATTCTTGTCATCGTTTATCCTCTGCTTAATTTGTTGTAAATCGTTTTCCATCGTTGGATTTATATATAGTTTCATATGAGCAGCAAAGAAATATTGAAATTACAGAAAAGAAAACCCTGAGTTTCAGACAAATACAGGGGAAAAACAATGTTGCCAAGGCAGGAGATTCTGAATTTTTTGCTGAGCAAAGATATCAGGAGACTGCTAAAGCGCAAAGGCAGCGATGCTAGCGAAACCGGTATACATTTTCATCTAAAACCGCTATATAACGGCTGCGGACTGCTATTTAAATGGATTACGTATAATCTCGTTAATTCCTTCTCTTTCGGTAACGTTTACATAGGAAGAGCTCTGGAGGAGCTGCGGTCGTCGATGTTTAACAGTTTTGCCACATCGGAAAAGGCGAAGAATCTGCAGCAACGCCTCTGCACTCCGAGCATTGCGCTTACGTTCAATTTCTTCATTGCTATTGCCATCATTTTCATGAACAAATGGGTTGGTAATCTAACTCTTTAGCTCTCAGCCACTTTGATACGTACTCGGAATATGTCGGTTTCGAATGTGGAGTCTGCTTTGATCTTCCTGCAGGTGCTAAAGAATGCCGGCTTCCAGTTCCCCGTGCTCCTCAGTTTTATTCATTACGTAGTAACTTTGGCGCTGATCGCCGTCCTGAATGCGTTGTCTTTGATTCCGCCCTCTCCGCCGTTGAAGTCGGCCCCTTTGTTTACTCTCGGACTGGTGATGTCTCTCTGCACCGGCCTTGCCAATGTCAGCTTGAAGTACAACAGGTGAGACATATAACTACTACTAGCTAGCTATGAGCACTAAGGAACTTGAATAAATGATTTTCTTTGTTATTCGCAGCGTCGGATTTTATCAGATGGCAAAGATTGCCGTTACGCCTACGATCGTTCTAGCGGAATATCTATGGTACAAAAAGAAAGTTTCTTTCCCCAAGGTGGTTGCACTCGCAGTCGTATCGATCGGTGTCGCGGTTGCCACTGTGACCGATCTGCAGTTCAACCTGTTCGGTGCATGCGTTGCATTGTCTTGGATTATTCCAAGTGCATTGAGCAAGATCCTCTGGTCCAGCCTGCAACAACGGGAGAATTGGACTGCCTTGGCGTATGCTAATTGCTAAATTCTCCCATACATACATACATACATACATACATACATACATACATACATACATCGCTTTAGCTAACCGAGTAATGAAATCGTCTGTAGGCTAATGTGGAAGACGACGCCGATATCGTTGTTCTGTCTGCTGGTTATGATTCCGATTTTGGATCCTCCGGGAGCCTTCTCCTACGATTGGAATTTCATCAACACATCCATGATTTTAATCTCCGGTGTCTTCGGCTTCTTGCTTCAGTGGTCGGCGGCTTTGGCACTCGGGTAAGATTCATGTTGGTGACATTACTAATGTGTGTAATGTATTATTTATGTACATGGTGAAATTTAATTTCAGGGCAACATCAGCCATCTCCCATGTGGTTCTTGGACAGTTTAAGACATGCGTGCTGCTGCTGGGGAATTATTACATCTTCCGATCGAATCCGGGCATGACCAGCATCGGCGGAGCCTTCGTGGCGATAGCCGGAATGACACATTACACGTACCTGAGTTTAGAAAAAAGTAGGGTCAGGTCAGGGAAACAATCTCCTCGGAGGGTGGAGGAGCAAGAAGCCAAGGATGTTAACCCTGATGGCTTCAATGGAGAATCTGCTTAATTTGAATGGGGGATAAATTATGAGAAAATTCCTTCATCGGTTAACCAAATGGTTATTGCTACATTTCATATTCTATTTCGTGTAATGAATTTTCTAAATCAAGTGTTGCAACGAAGAGGCATGAAATTGTTCTTATAAAATAATTAGTCGTTTAACCCTCTCTAACTAATTAAGGCCAAACATATTTTTTATTCGGCTTAAATATATGTTCCGTACCTAAACTATACTTCTTTCAAATTGATACTTAAAATTCTTACTCCCAAGTTGGTAGTTGAGCGAGGCACATTCTCTCATGTTGGTACCTAAGTTTTTCTTTACTACCAAACTGGTACTTGAACAAGGCACATCCTCCTAAGTTGGTACAGAAACTTGTACATTATATTGATTTGGTCATAACTCGAATAAATTCAATAAATTTAACCATTCATGTTTAAAATTTTCATTAATTTAGTCATTCTTTATGATATTGTCAAACCAAACAAGTTCATTGAATCAACGCAAGAGTTTGATAATTACATTATACCGTAAAGTAACAACAAATTACTGTTAAATTGTTATTATACCATAGCAATTGCAACATTTTTTCCGAAAAGAACAAGCAATTTAGGTGAACAACAAAGAGTAAATTGGTGAAAACTTTAAATATAAAGGATTTAGTTTATTGATTCGTTTTGAACTATGACCAAATTGATAGAATGTATAAGTTTTTGGTACCAACACGAGAGAATATGTCTAATTAAGTACTAACTTAGGAGAAGATGCCTAGTTCAAGTAAACTTGGGAGCAAAAAAGTTTAGTACTAACTTAAAAAAATATGTATAATTTATATAGAACAAGAAATCTTTAATTATCAACTTGAAAGAAAGTGAATTGTGCAAATACCAAATATATATTTAAGTTTTTTTTTATAAAGAAAACAACTGATAAAGTTACGGCCTTAAAAATCTCTTCCACTATTATAATTTGCAAGAGGAGAATTAAACTTTAGATGGCTCTTTAAATATTAAAATAGGGTTATTATCCTATCTTAAATGGGTTTTAACAAAAAATAAATAAAATTATTATTGTATACATAAACGGTAGAAAATAAAATTTTCACAAGCGAAGTTATTTAGGAATTTAAAATATTAGTTTAAGGTTTAAATGTTAAAGTTTTAGGTAGTAGAATTTAAAATTTAAGATTTATTGAGATTATTATCCCAAATTCCTTAGCTAGTGCAAACATATTTTTATATTTCATATTTATTTCTATTTAACTTACATGTTGGATTATATTTTTGTATTCATATTTAAATTAAGCATTAGTTCGATTAACACAATTACTATCGTAACAACCAAGAAATTATAGGACCAAATAAATTTGAGGGCGATATTTTTCAATTTAAGAGTCGATTATGAATAAGTTAAAACATTATAATTTATATTAAAATTGTTGGTGCCAAACTCACTCAATCTTGTAAATCACTAACATGTATTATTATTTTTTGTATAATAATCATTTCAAAAGTCTTAATTATTTATATAATTTTTGATAGATTATAGATTATTTTAATTTAATTTTTAATATATTTAAGTATGTGTAATAATATTACGTTTTTGTTTTTTTTAGTTTTGACGCATCATGTGTATTATGTTTTTCTGAAAAGAAAATTATGGGTCGTGTCGTGATTTAATCGATTTCAAACCCTTTGACATATCTATTTTTGTAAAATCCACCAACTCAGAAAATAAAAATGAAAACCATTTTATAAATGATAATAAATATTACATAATAAAGGAATAAATCTCAAATCCATATATAAACTTTAATTTTGTACAACTATAAACATAAAATTCTAATTTTAATTCAACTTGATACATTAAATGTTAATTATAATTTAATTGTAAATTTTTTGTTTCTCAAAGTGGGCATGTAAACGTATTGAAAGAACACGAACGATGATATATTTATGTTCGTTTGTATAATTTTAATCGAACAAATGAAAGAACACGAATAATTAGACGAACATAATTTCTTGTTTGTGTTCGCTTGTTAAAATAATAAACGAACACAAACGGACGCGAACGAACATCGAGTATTGTTTAATTTTTTTCTTAAGAAATTTGAAGTATCGTACATCGAGTATTTGTTTAATTTTTTCTTTTTGTTTCATATTTTCAATATATGTTTTTAAATTTTTTAAATATAATATTTTTTGTTATGAAAAATAATAAATATAAATGAACATATGTGAATAAATTTAAACAAACACAAATGAACGGATTACCGAACGTTCACGAACATAAATGAACGAACAAGCCTCTTGTTCGTGTTCGTTCATTTAATTAAACGAATAGAAAATCTTGGTTATGTTCGTTCGTTTAATAAATAAACGAACATAAATGAACTTCACGCCGAATTATTCACGAACGTTTCGTTGAACATTTGGTTTGTTTATAGTCATATCTCAAAGTATTCAATGAAGTTAGCCTAATGATTAATCTTTCGCGTGTTTTGTATAAAAAATTCTTATCATCTCACTTTTTAACTAATTATACATATATTTTTTAATATAACTAATTATTGTAATCACTAATTTTTTCTAAATTTTATTTTATTTTATTTTATTTTATTTTAATACTACTATTATTATTACTATTTAATTTTTATTTTATTTTTTCTTTTTAGAAAAGAGGGTCAATGCATTTAATGCATTGGATCCTCTGTCGTGCCGCTCCATGCCTTATGCACACCAACCATACCCTCCCTTATAACTACCATGCCTCTATGTCATCTATCACCATCCATTCACACCAAACCACACCACTCATGCCCTTACCATCTCCCTTCATTTTACATAACCAAAACCAACCCCTTTATCATCTTCATCACAACCATAACCATCGATCACCCTTTTCCCTAAGCTTTCCTCCAAGCCTAGACCCCCAAAAGCCTCCATTGTAACCATTTGGTTATTCGCCCTTCACCCACCATTTTCGTTCATCACCCAAACTCAAACACCATTAATCAAGCCTCACCCTACTGTTATTCATCCAACTTCATCAAAATCTCCATCATTTTTACAAGTTTTACCCGAGTGGACAATAACCAAAACTAAAAAAGGAAAATAAGATGGAAAATCAAGCCTCCCTCATTTCTAACTCAGTCTTCGCCGGCGTTAAGAGCATTTTCGACCAGATCGAAACGGTCGAAAGCTTCGTTTAAGGGAAGGGAGCGACAAATCTCAAAATCAAGCTCATCCGACGGTCGGATTCTCAGATCGATGTTGAAGAAGTTCGACGCACTAAGAGAGCTTTCAGCGATCGAAGTCCCAAACGGCCGATCCCAACGGTGAAGGGGTCCCATTTGGCTAGGAGAACAACATATCTTGGAACCAAGCCGATTCGATGGCCGGTTTCTTAGACCGGCAGTAAGGAGAGCTCGGCGGACTCAAACCGTTCTTGTTTGTTTGGGGACTCTTTCTGGAGAAACTGAACCGGTAAAAAGGAAAAGAGGGGCGAGTGCTTCACGGCGGTAGCTTCAGCTCGTCGGAATGACCACCGAAGCAGCAGCCGTGGTGGTGTAATGCGGCTGTGAAAGCTCTTTCTTGAAAGAAAAAAAAAGAGCACTTTCTCAGGGAGTCAAAGTGTGAAGAAAAATAGAAAGGGGTGAGATCAGATCCCTTGGCTTGGCTCGAACCGGGTGGTTCATTTTTGTTGGACCGGACCCGCACTTGAACTAGATCACTTGAGCTCAATAGCAGTTGGACCGGACAATCTATTTGCAAGATGGAACAACTCAGGCTTGAACATTGACCCGCGCTCCAAGACCAAGACTGGGCTAGTCGAAATTGAGTCCAATATCCTGGACTTTGGGTACACTCTTTTAATTTTTTGTGTATCAGCATTTTTCTTAATTAATGGAACAAGCAATGGATGATTTTAATTTTAATTTTCTTCTTGTTATTATTATAATTGTGTTATAATCCATCGCAGGCTTATGATTGTAAGTTTTTTATTCCATGTTATTTGCATAGAATGTATGTCTATATATATATATATTTATTTATTTATTTATTCCATGCCTCGTTCTTTTTTAGTATGTTTGCCGTATGGTTTTACTCATATTACGTAGATATATATGTTATTGATTTATTATATATACATTTTATCTTTTTTTACGCTTGCATATGTTTTGTTTATACATATTAAAATGACATATTTAATTAATTACATTAATCTAGTTTGGTACTCGATGCCCCGATATTTTGGTGGGAGTATCGTCTTGAGTCTTCGGGCGTCATCTTTTTTTGGTATTATGGGCTACGGGTTAGGTTGTTCGTTTCGTATGACCATGCATTCATGCATCTTAGGGATTATTAATTAAGTTAGGTCGAATTTTAATTTTTCTTAGTAAACACGATACAAACCCTTACGTACTAATTTTGGGTGTGGTGGGGGTGTGAACCATTTCCCACTCTTAACCTACTCCTGAATCCAATTGATCTTTGATTTTGCTTTTCGGTGTCGGTCTATTTTACTCAAGTGACCGGTGGCGACTCTAAATTTTTATTTCAAATACGAGATTTTTCCAAAATTTTCCCTTTAATCAAATTTTTTATAAAAAATAAGGAACTTCCGTTAATTTTTAGTCGCTACAATTATACACATTTAAGAATAAATAAATACACTCATCTATTTTCACATCAGATAAATAATTAATACTTACACAATACAGAAAAAGTAAATGATGTTACATCTAAACTTCATAAATAACATACATATTAAACTAAAGTTCACATTAACCCAAAGTTGTATGTAATTTTGTAGATCACCTCTTTATAAAAATGAAACAACTAAAAATACTCAAAGTAAATTAATGTACAAGAATTGAACACAAACTTAGAAAATATAAACCTAACAAACTTGACTCGAGACTCGAATCGATTTAATCGACCCGAACACAATGACCTGAAATTAATATGAAATTTAAAATAAATCGAACTGAACCAAAGTCGACCCGAATTTTAGTTGAACGGAAATGGACCTAAGCTGATTTTCAATCGAACCGAATCAACCCAAATAGAATAGACCTGAACCAAAGACAACTCGAAATAAAGAAAAGATATTAAAAGAAATAAAGAAAGATGAGATGAGAACTGTCGCACAACTCACAAAAAAATTAAATATATTGGCTTTATAAGTCCATATATAGTATGTGAAAAACTAATGTGACCTAAATACTAGATTAAAACCAACCGATCTCCCATCGACCGAACCAAAATCAATCAAACCAAAAATAACTGACCCGATATTAACCGACCATGTGACCTAAATTAAAACCGAACCAAACTGAAATCGATTCTGAACAAATGATATCAGACCCGAAATGACCCGAAACGAAATTAAACCAAATGACATGTTTGCCACCTCTAAGTAAATATTTATATACAAATCATTTATCACTCTAACTATAATCATGGGCAAACTACCGTAATGCTCACTTACGTTTGGGTTGTGTGCACTTTTGCTCAATAATTTTAAAAATTGAACTTTATGCTCATTTACGTTTTCGGGGTGTAAACTTATCCTCGCTGAAACGTTTTTCACCGTTAGCATTTAACGGTAAGCTGATTTGGCAGATTAAAGGTTAATTAATAAAAGGCTTAATACCCAAATAGGTGCTCAAACTATGCTTGTATATCACTTTTGGTGCCTAAACTATTTTTAGCTCTAAATAGGTGCTTAAAGTTTCAATTTTGGTCATTTTAGGTGCCTAACCGTTAACTACTGTTATTTTTATTAAAAAAATATTTTTTTAATTTTAATTTTAATTTCTTTTTTAATTTAATTTATTTTAACTTATTTTTTATAAAAAACCCTAAATTTCCCAAAACTCACAAAATGACCCAAAATTCAAAATCCCTAACTTCCCCAACCGAATCCACCGCAGGACTACCAAGATCGTTTCCCCCAACCACCCAACGCCGGTAAACGGCGGTAGGTGTGTCGATCGGCTTCTTAACGTTGAAAGAAGCAAAAATTGCGAAAGGAAGTCGTTCACACCTACCGTCGATTATCGGCGATGGGTGGTTAGGGGAAACAGTCGTGATGGTCCGGCGGCGATAGTGGTGGTCTCCGGTGAGGTAGTAAACGACGACAACGATGGTAATTTGGGGATTTGGGTTAGGGATTTGGGACTATTTTGTAAAGATTTAAAACTGTCAATTTTTTAGAAAATTGAATTTTGAATTTTATTTAAAATTAATTAAAAGAAATTAAAAATTAAAAACATGCCACTTGTCACAATTTAATTGGCTAACGGATTTTTATAAACGGTTAGGCACTTCAAATGACCAAAATTGAAACTTTAGGCACCTATTTAGAGCTACAAATAGTTTAGGCACCAAAAGTGTTCTACAAGCATAGTTTGGGCACCTATTTGGGTATTAAGCCTTTTATTAATTAACCTTTAATCTGCCAAATCTGCTTCCCGTTAAATGTTAACGGTGAAAAACGTTTCAGTGAGGATAAGTTTATACCCCGAAAATATAAATGAGCATAAAATTCAATTTTTAAAATCAGTGAGCAAAAGTGTACACAACTCAAACGTAAGTGAGCATTACAATAGTTTACCCTATAATCATTTACAACTAAATTTATATATATGAAGTTAATATATTTTCTTTCACCCACGTCATGAGTATAATATAATTTAATATTAACGATTTTTTAATGATATTTTCTTTTATTTTAGAAACGCTATGGAGCATTGTAAATATAAAATACTTTTCCTCCCACACTTAACCAAACAAATGTTATGTTTTCTTTTTCTCTTCCTCATTTTAGGATAATTACATTACGGCTTTTCTCATCACGTCATCTATCGTCCCAACCAACAAGGTCAGTTCTTGACTTTTAATCCCGTGATAAATATAAATTTGGGCCCAAATTAGAAAGGTTTAAACTAAAAAATAGCCCTCAAACTTTGTCTTTTTTCTATTTTAAGTACCTAAACTATAATTTGGACAAAATAAGCCCCTAAACTATCATTTCTGGTCACTTTAAGTCCAATAGTTATTTAAGTCAAAAAAATATTTTGACTAATAAGATGTTGACACATCACAAAAATATTTTGACCAATAGATAGTTTAGGGACTAAAAGAAGAAAAATGACATAGTTTAGGTACTTATTTTGACCAAAAAAAAGTTTAAGGACTTAAAGTGATCAAAAATGATAGTTTAGGGGCTTATTTTGCCTAAACTATAGTTTAGGTACTTAAAATAGAAAAAAGACATAGTTAAAGGGTTGATTTTTCATTTAAGCCAATTAGAAATTTAAATTGAGGTTGCGGTCATATTTACAGTCATGTTAGGTTTTATTGTGATTGCAGACATTCTAGATGCTATTTCGATCACCGCGAGTATCACTGTTGTGAAATCTCTTAATAACATACACTATTGTAGATATAACAGTTGCGAGTATCACGGTTTCGGATGGTGCCGCTACCCATGGGCGGATGTAGCATATAAATTGGGGCGCAATTGACCCCACTTAATTTGTTGGGATATGAGGTTTTCAAGGGGGTAATATAGATTTTTTCATAAGAAATATTAGATTTGACCATACTTAATTTGTTGGAGTATGGGGTCAACAATGTTTATTCTAGTGGTATAAAAATCCGCAATACCTCATATTTCACTCATGACCCCACTACAAAAAAATCTTAGCTCTGCCACTACCGCTATCGTCATGTAACGGTCATTGTTGCAGTTGCATACCGTTATTTAAATCTCTATCCCTAATAACAAAAATTAAAAAAATTGAATTTTAAGAGTATGCCCAAAATAACAAATATAAAAAAAAGCGGGCCCCTAATAACAGGTATTAGAATAAGTTGAATTCTAAGAGTAGACCCCTAATAATAAATATTAAAAAAATTAAACATATATTAACAAATATTGAAAAAATTGAACCCCTAATAACAAATATTAAAAAATTAAATCATTAAGAACAAATATAATTCGAATAAAATTAGAAACGTGCAACTTCCTTGAGCGGTAGGCCCTGGGCAGGCGCCCTTGCCCAAGGTCGGGCCTGCCAACCAATAAAAACCATTCATTTTATTAATTTTTTTCTATTATCTTTTTACTGAGTGAATCTTCACTCATATTTCTTATAAATTAAATAAAACAACAGCCAACTTGGGAGTGAGAGAGGAGGAAAGCATCAAACAACGCATATCTACGGATTGTATAGGTCCTGTTTGGCAATTAGAAAATAGCTAATAGGCGATAGTGGATTACATTAGCTGATAGCATATAGCTGATTGCATTAGTTGATTTGACTAGCGGATTGTATTACTGATTGTATAAAAGTGTTTGGTAAAATTAACTGATAGTTGATAGCTGTTTGATTATTTGAACAAGCAAAATGACATATAAGGACATGATCATATTCAATACTTGTTTGAATCATTTATTAGTTATTAATTTTTTGTATACGTTAATATTACTTAGATTATAAAAATTATTTTTTTAATATCATTACTAAGCATATATAAAGGGTGTATATATTAATTTTTTATTTGTGAATTTATCTTTTTAATATAATTTTAATAACTATTAAATTTAGATGTATATGTTAATTTCTTATTTATGAAATTATATTTTGAATATAATTTTATTAATTATTAAATTTATATGTATATATTAATTTCTTATTTATGATTTTTTATTATATTAGTTATTCAAATTTATGTCATTTAGAAGAATTATAATTATCAAGGATAAAAGAGTATTTACAAGTCTTTTATTCAAACATCTAACTCAAAAATCTCCTAAAATGAGCTTTTTTAAAATGAGAGATTTCACCCAATCCGCTACTATAATCTTTTATTTACCAAACATCTAAATTAACGAATTTAACTAATATTACCTTTAAAAATGCTTTAAACTTTTAATTTTAACTCAAAAAACTGTTTACCAAACAGAGTCATAATATTAAGAACATAAATACCATACAAGCAACAACAAAACCTCAAGTCCGACTTCAAATTAACCCAAAAAGTTGAACACTAAATCTCGTGCAGTATGAATAATAATAATAAAGACAGACAGAAAACACTTGATTGCAGCATATTCCTTCAAATTTATTAAAGCTTCAGCTAGATAAATTATTTCATTCCACATGTGAAACGGATTTAAAAAAACAGGCCAGACTTACTGTGTTGAAAATTCGTACATGACACAACTAGTCAGATTCGATTTGCCTACATAAGCCACCAGTTTTTAAAACAAACACAATAAGCAAGGTATTTAAAGTAAAAAAAAAAATGCAAGGTTTAATTACAATCTCCCTTGACTACCAATGACTTCAAAGAAAGGGGTTTAATATACAGTTAATGGATGTTTGTTTAAACTCTCGGTTTATCATGACTAAGGAGAATCCATAGGACATGTTATTGGTAAGATTACTGTAAAATCAAATTGTTAGTAATGACTGAATAATTATAAACTAAAATAAAACGCAGATAAAGAAACTATGTTGTAATATAAACTATTGTCTTAAAGATTTTTTGTCTCGATGTGTGTAATCGTTGCAGCAGGTGGTTGCCCCCGAAATTAATACTGTGAAATTATTCTTCTCACGGAAAGAATAAAAGAGAGAACTTTGAAAGCAAAGAATTCATGATACCCTGGAATTTTGAAAACTCTCTTATTTATAGGTAGTACACAGGGGTTAAAAGCGACAAATTGATTCAGTCTTAAATACTGATTTTTAAGTTTAATGGCTGGTCAATTGCTGAAATTCAGTCACTCGTTAATTAGGTATTACAAATTAGGAATTAATTAACAGATTAATTCTGATTTTATTTTAATTAATAGACTAATTTACAGTTGAATTAAAATGTTCCAATTTTAATAATCCTCCTATAAATTTGGTTCAAAAATTCAAATGTATAGAAGACAATTCTAAAGAAATTATTTTAAATTTTCCATAAAACGATAAAACACACATATTGCCACAACCATGAACCATGTTGGCAACAACAATAAGGCATGCATGTAAGAGAGTTGAATTAAAATGTTCCAATTTTAATAATCCTCCTATAAATTTGGTTCAAAAATTCAAATGTATAGAAAACAATTCTAAAGAAAATATTTTAAATTTTCCCTAAAACGATAAAACACACATATTGCCACAACCATGAACCATGTTGGCAACAACAATAAGGCATGCATGTAAGAGAGTTGAATTAAAATGTTCCAATTTTAATAATCCTCCTATAAATTTGGTTCAAAAATTCAAATGTATAGAAAACAATTCTAAAGAAATTATTTTAAATTTTCCCTAAAACGATAAAACACACATATTGCCACAACCATGAACCATGTTGGCAACAACAATAAGGCATGCATGTAAAAGAGTTATTTACCCACATTCAACAAAAAAGGGTAAGAAAGACTCTTTAAATACCCTTCTTAAGGGATACACCCTCTCAATGTGGGATATATAACCAACACATGTTGATGCTTAAAGAGTAGACACCGAACAAAGGAGGTGGAGAAAAAAACTAATATGGTTGGTAGTGATTTCAAGCAATTTATTCCGATTGATTTAGAGTGGAGAGCTGCAAACAGTATTAGTTAAGTAGGGAAGGAGCTGTTGTAGTAAAGTCACTTTCAAAGTTACTAAGCGCCGCGGTATTGGAGGCCATTTCCCAAGTTCTCTGAATCCGAAGGAATCAGGTATAACAGAACATGCATTAGTTTAAATCGAAGAACGAAAACAAGAGAACTGAGGTCGGGATTGGGCTTCATAAACTTACTTGAGCTGAGCCATTTTCCTGCTTTTTTGAGCTCTTTTGCTCAGTATGCCTTCCATTTTTTCTCAATGTTCCCATTTTCTTTACCTACATTGTTTATCAGCTCCCCTCAATTTTATCAATTTTCTTTGCACTTTGATGGGATTTCTGGGGGTTTTGTTTTTCTTTCTTTTGATCCGACTGAAGCTAAGATTTCGATTCAAAAGATTGTTTTTTTTACTCGGAAAATAAATAGATTCAAAGGGTTGAATAAACTCCGGTGTATGAAATCAAAGACGCGACAGGAATATTTATAGAGAGGAGGCTTGTTAGCGGTGGGTGTCATATTCGGTTTTTATGAGTTTGGTAATAAATAAATATTTTTAAAATTTTTTTGGTAAAGTATACTGATGCCCACTGAATTTAATACGCGTTCATTATAATCACCGAACTTTTAAATTTTTTATTGAGGTAATTCAATTTTTATTTTAATTTTATTTTTGTCTCTCTCATTATCTTCCGTTAGAATAGAATGACGTGACCCGTTAATTTTTATTTTTCTTATTAAGATAATATTGTTTACTCATTTATTGCTAATTAAAATACTTGAAAATATTTTTCAAATTTTTTTGTTTAAGACCCTAAAAATCTAATGCACTGTTTGTCTATCTCTCATTTCATTCTCTGCACATAATAGAAGAAAAAAAATTCTCAACATGTTTCTGTTTTGGTCCTTAGCAACGTCAAATATCAATAGAAAGCTCTCCAATTTTATTTCTACGGGATGAGTTCTTTTCATTCAAGTAGTTTCTTTAAGCTTGCCTTCAATCTAGTATATACTTTTTTTAATTAATCTTTACTCTCTCTTTTTTATTGCGTTCGGTTCTTCTTAGAATTTATTTTACGTTTTTAGGATTAATATCCAATTAAATGCATGGTTATCTTTTCTGGGTATTAGTTATTTTCATTGAATTTTCATTGATTTTGTTTGTAATAAGATGGGATTTGTTATTTTCTTAAGATTGATGTTATTTGTAGGGAATAAGTTATTTTGGGTTCCCTTTACATTTAAATTCAATTTTAGGATCATTTGGAAATTTTCTTCTTTCATTGTGTGCAGAGGATGAAATGGGAGAAAAACAGGCAGTGCGTTAGATTTTTAGGGGTTTAAACAAAAAAAATAGGGAAATATTTCAAGTATTTTAATTAGCGGTAAATGGGTAAATAATATTATTTTAATAAGAAAAATAAAAATTAACAGGCACGTCATCCTATTCTAACGGGAGGGGCTGAAATGAAACTGAAATAAAATTTGAGTGACCCCAATGAAAGTTTTAAAAATTCGGTGACCAAAATAAAAGTGACTTAAAAGTTCGGTGACCATTGGTGTAATTTACCCAAAAATTATTTATAGATTATTTGATTAAAATATTATTAGAAATAAGTTATTTAAGAACCGTTAAATATTAGACAAGAATAGTGATATTGTCTGATATGATAAAATTTGTAATCTTCAAAACTATATAATATATTAATTAGGTCTTAATTCAAAACAATTCAATAAATTAAACTTTTTGTATTTAATTTTTTTTTATCATTTTAGTCTTTGTTTTTCTCCTAAATTGTTAGTTATTCTCCTAGAAATATTGTATTAATGGCTTTAACAGTAACTTATTGTTGTTTTATGATAGAAGGTCGTTATCCAACCATTCCCTCAATCCCACTAAACTTATCCTCTTTGTGTTTTAAAATTATATCATTGTTATAAGTCACAATTTTTTTTTATCTTTTCTTAGTTTTTCAACAACAAAAAAATCAATTTTTCACGGATAAAGTTGCTATTTTAATTATTTTATATTATATATTTCATAAAAAAATCTTACTAAAACTACGTGGAAAATCAATATGGTACAATTTTTGTGGGACGAAATGAGTACTACTTTGATACGATGAATTCACTTGTTTTTTATAGTATTGTAAAAACACTAAATTGATGTTTTTTAAATATTAATGGTTAAATTTAACGAACTGTTTTGATTTAGGATTAATTTAATAGAATGTACAAGTTTTGAGATTAACATTTTAATATATCATGTCACATTAGATATTCGTTTCAATTTTAACAACAAAACGAACAAATTAACTTGCTTGTAACAATAATTAAATGACTTATTTGTAACTTTTGGAAGGAACATAATGCATTCGTTACCAAAACTATAATTAAATTACCAAAACCATATCTCGTTGCCATCGGTAGTTATAATTATCTATGTCAGTTGATCTAAACACTTGGTGTTGTATAAAGTTGTGCATTAACAAATAACAATTAACAATGTAGTTTTATTCCTTTATATATATAAATTATTTGATACATAAATTATATAAAATTTAGACTATACAACTTATTTATTTTAATTTTAAATCGTGTATTCTAAACTCTAAATTTTAAATTTTAAACCTCTCTAAATAGAACATGCGATATTGAAATAAACAAAGTTATATAATCTATATTTTATACAATGTGTATTGAATAATTTTCTATGTATATGAAACATTATTGGTTGTTTTCACATTAATAATCTATTATAATTATAATCCTTCTCCGTCTAGTCTATTTCTTTTATAACTACTGATATCTAACTCACTAACTGATTAATTCAGATTGAGTACTGCAAAAACCCAATAGGGGTGATCTTACAAATTCAATTGCTTCATTCACAACGTCAGAATTCAAATCTCTAACCTTACATAAAGGATTTAGTTAGAGGTGGCAAACTGACCCGAGACCCGATATTGACCCAAACATGATGATCCGAATTTGATCCGAAACCCAGAACAAACTGAATCGAACCAAAACCGACTTGATTTTTAGTTGAACCAATATGGAACTGATCTGATTTTCAACCGAACCGAACAGATTCGAATCAATTTTCAAGCGATTCGAATGGACCCGAACCGAAAGAAACTTGAAATAAAGAAAAGATATTAAAAGAAAACATGAAAGATTTAATGTGAACGTCGCACAACTCACCAAAAAGTCAAATATATTGACTTATAAAGCCATATATGGGTTTAAAAAGCTGATCCGGCCTGAAAACCTGACTGAAACATATTGATTTCCTATTGAACCGATCTTGACCTGAACCGAAATCAACCAACTTGAAAATACCCGAACCGAAAAAGCAAACAAACTGATGTGACTCGATCCGACCCGAATCACTATAAACCCGAATTAAAATCGAACCAGACCAGATCAGATATGACCCGAACTGAACTGATACCGAATGTAGTCAAAATCGAACCTGACCCGAACCAAAATGACTCGAACCAAATCCGATCCGAACGACCCGTTTGCCGCCTTTAAATTTAGTACATCATTCTACTATATCAATTGGTTGTTGGTTCTCATTTTGTGTATTAACATAACATACGTTGTTTTATTTTAAATAAAAAAAATCTTTCCTGGATCTATTATTGTTATTATTATTATTTAATGGATTGTGATCATGATCCCTTAAAATAAAGTTTAGCAGTTAGCAAATCATGATTTAAAATTGGAATTAAAAGTGTTGTTGTACATTGAATTGGACAAAATCTGAGTTTCCTTCGTACCTAAGTATTCATTTCATTCCTAGGAGATTATTGGTCAACTAAATGTTAAAAATACTCACTGCACAAGTGCGCATGCATCGATTAGGAATTTTACAAACATTAGATTGTTCGAATGAGACTATTTAATTAAGAGTTATATTTTGATACACGGACTATATAAATTATAAAATTTAAAATTTAAATATCTAACTTTAAAGTTTTAAATTTTAAATTTTAACCCTAAATTTTAAACCTAAACTCCTAAACCCTAATATTAAAAACTTATTTAAACTCTAAGTTTGTGTATAAAACTATTTTTTTAACAAATAATATTATAATGTTTGGTAGATTAATATTTATATCATTAAATTTAAATAAACTATTTATCATTTTATAAATAAGATTATAACACGTTCGTGACACGGATGAACAAAATATTTCGTATAAACTATATTTTTTATACATAAACTATGCAAAACTTGTTTATTTTAAGATCTTGGATCTTATTTAGGGTTTAGGAATTTAAGGTTAAGTTTGAATTTAATGTTTAAAGTTTAGAAGAGTTTAAGATTTTAAAGACTAAGCTTTAAAAATTAATTAATGATTATAATTAGGTCTTTCAATTTAAAATTTAAAATTTTAAATTTTATAATTTGAAAATAAAAATTATGTAATTTTTTTACACAATTTATGTACGTCTCAACAAAAATTTCCAATCCTTTAAAGAAGTTTTCAAAGTATCGAGTATTTCTTTTTTTGATATAACGAGGAGTGAAATTTATCACAATATACTTTATTAAAACCTCTCTTAAATCTAGTCAGAAAAAAAATACATACAAAATTATGAAATAAAACAAAGCATTACATGACTCAAAGTATCGAGTATTTAGTAGTCGGTTCAACATCCAACAGGTGTTGTGTTCTCTAAAGTCTTTTGTATTCCAACATCCAATAGGTTATGTGTTCTCAAAGCGTTTATATTAAATTTTAACCAAGATAATTTACTCCAACTCTTAAACTTTAAATCATAACTTTACACCTTAAATTTTAAACCGTACAACTTAAACTTTTATAAACCGATAGATTTATGTAAAAAAAAATTAGGCTTAACTACAAAATAAGTATCCAATCTATATTTCTGTCCAAAAAATTTACTCCTACTAAGTTTTGAACCTGCAACCTAAGAAAAATGAAAAGTGTCATTTGAAATCTTTAACCACTTGCTCTAGAAATTGTTAACATCCTTTTTGTTTTTACTTTTAAACTTATATTATTTTAATTTATAAAATTTATACAAACTTATATACTAAAGTATTAATTAACGAAAAAATATTATTTTAATTACTTATTTATATTTGATGGTAGGATAGATCGATGTACAAATTTCAGCAAACATGTGCCTCCAGTCTGTCTGGTGTTGGATTATACAAATTATTCAAATCAATGATTTGATTATATGCTACATATATTCGTACCCGACCTTATGTTTGATTTGAGTTTAATTTAAAATATAAATTATTATTAACAATTTCTAGAGTGGGTCGTCAAAGTTGCCATGAATTACTTTGAGTGAGATATTATTAAATTTAAAATTATTTATAAATTCTAGTCATATATTTTTGTTTTGACTATTAAAAATAAGGTAAATTATATAAATAGTCCTCAAATTTTTAGAGCATTTTCATTTTAGTCATCAAACTTTTAAAATTTACGATATAGTCATTGAATTTTTAGTTTGTTTTCATTAAAGTCACCTCCACTAACCACCATTAGAGAATGTTGATGTGGCACGTTAAATTCATCTTATCCCCTAAAAATTATAATTTTCTCAAATTTAAAAATGATAGACGTTGGTCTTCTTTTTGTCATCTTCTTCATTTCACCACAAAAAATTAATTTCATTGCATTTCATGATTTTATCTTTACACTGCAACAACTTGCGAACAAATAACAATGTTTAAATTGATTTTGATCTTCAATTAATTTGATTAAACCTCAAAAACATGGTTTTCCCAACCATAGAACCTTTAATCATCAATGTGACAATATATGTACCCTTTACTACTCGTCCAATGAATAAATAGGACAAAAATTATTACTCGTTGTAACATGACAAAAGGTGTAATAAATTCTATTAGCAGTAATCACTATTTTCCCTATAATTTTATCATGGTATCGTTTTGTTTGTTCATTTATCTTTGGGGTCATTCTGCATAAGTTTTATAATTCTTTCCCTTTGTATTTCTTAGTATAATTACTGATATATTATCTATTTATCAATTAATTCAAATTTAATTATGTAAAAGTCCGTTATGAGGATGATTTTTTTAATTTAATTTTTTCATTCACAACATTAGAATTCAAACCTCTAACCTTATTTAAGAGATATAGTGCCTCATTCGATAGTCTAATTAGTTGTTGGTCCTCTTGTATTATTTTTCATTGTATTTTATAGGTTCATTATGGGAATGTATAATACTTCTAATGGAAGTCCCCCAAGTGTTCGGATTGGAGTTATGTTTAGGGTTGAGTAAAATTTGACTCCATTCAGAAAAAAAGATCAAAATTTTCGGTTCGATTTGATGTGAAAAAACTCGACTTGATTAAGAAAACTCAAATAAACTTTCAGTCTTAAAATGAGACTTAGGATAAATTCAAATTTTTAATAATCGGTTAGGTTTTCATATAAATCGAGGTTTCAAACCATATTATAAACTTTACCTCAACAACTCAAACAATTTAGCTCGCTAAACTTATCACATAAGCGAGGTCAACACCATCGTAATGGCGACATCCTAGTCAAAATTTTATAATTTCAAATACGAATGCAAATCCCAAATAAGAAAAAAACACTACACTTTAGGGTTTTAGGATTTACATTGATGATTGGGAACTGGGAGGCATGTTGTAGAACGTTTTAAATATGTCGAAGAACCAGTATCTGGTCGTGCTGAGTTACGGTTGGACTCGAGAACGATTCCATGGTTTCAAAATCGCCACCGGTGAACAGTGGACTGAGACACTGAGTTGGCAACTCGCTTTGTTTGCAGAGAAAAATGGGGAAAGAAAATTGAAAAAAAAAAGAGTAAAAGTGGGAGAGAATATAACTAATTATAAAAATTTTGATCACTTTTAGTCAACAAATCAGAGTGGCGCAGCGGAAGCGTGGTGGGCCCATAACCCACAGGTCCCAGGATCGAAACCTGGCTCTGATATAAATGTTTTTGTGTATTCTTTTCTTTTTGTCTATGCTTGTCCAATGCTCGCAAGCTGCTTTCCTCATCTGAGGAAGAACCCAAAACAATACAGGTTGCTACTTGCAGTAAAATGGCCTCCATAAAACCAAATTTAAGTTCAAATGAAGAGGGTGTCGACTTGAAAAGTTACCTGCTGCAATATACTTGAGGTGCTTTTGAATTGGAGAGCCTTCTGGTAAAACAGAGTTTTATTCTTATGAAAGGGGCTTGTAAACTGAGAATTATTATGCCTACAAATCATATTATTAGTCAACATCTCATCGATCTATACTTCAAGTATCATTCCGGTTAAAAATGCAGACTATTTTGACAAATTTGGCCAATTCCTGTCTAACATTGCCCTGCCTCTGTTTCAATTCCCCAACCGGCAATTCCTAATCATTCTCATGTGAATCTCTACCAACCACATGAACAGGATTTCAACTTGTTTCGGAGATGTATTCTCCCAACCAATTATCTCTCCAACGTCGTTCACAATAACAAGTCATGTTCAAAGGAAAGTTTTCATGCCCATTATTCTTCAACTTTCTCTTTTTGGTTGCGTTTTGTTGTACATTTCCATATATTTAATGAAATCCGGCTCTTATTTTTAAAATATATGTTTAAATATTAATTCAAAATATTTCTTTCCTGATATGTAAGTGCATAATAAAATAGTGAAAGATCCTAACATAACCAAAAGTTGGATTATCAATCATAGATTATTGGACTCCTAGTTTCAAATGACCAAAGTTTAACCTCTTCCAAGTTCCAACCTCAAATATGTATAAAAATGAAAATTAAAGATACTAATAATAGTGGGGATCAATTTAAAATGATTCATATAGTTTGAGAACGTGTGGTGTAATTAACTCTTTTTATATGTACTATACAATGATGCCACATAGATAATAACGCTGATTGACTTGTAAAAATTGAATCGAATAAAGTATAATGTATACAACTGTACACAATTAAAATTAAAATATCACATTACATATCAGATTAAAGTTGATGCATACTTTTGATATTTCCCCCTAAATTAATTATAACAGAGGACTACATCTCAGTAGTTGAATAAAGTACAAGGACAATTGAATAGTTATCCCAAAAGTATTCGCAACCGCGATGATAAAGCTATGAGATTGAGCAACCGTCAAGTTAACGACAAATGGACGGAAAAGCATAAAAGGCCGTAGTAGTAGTAGTGGGTCCACTCAATCTCAAACTTATTAGCAACAGAGAAAGTCCAGTACAAGCTGAGCAGAGCAGAGCAGAGCACAACAGAAAGAATCAAATCCACTGATTTCAGATCAGAAAAAACAACAACAATCCGTTTCTCATGAGCAGATTTCATTCAATCTGAGTCACATGGAGTTAACTCGTTGCACATCCTGCTTGCAATATTCTCCCGCCCTCATCCCTCCAACATTCCGCCACCAAACCACTCCGAAGCCCAACTTGAGAACAACCTCCGGCGCCAATGCGGCCGTATCGACGACTAGAATGGTGATTAAAGCACGCGGGGGAGGAGGAGGAGGAGGAGCGGCTGAGGGCGAAACTGCAGTGGTTGAGAAGCCCAAGGTGATTAAGAGATTTCAGGTGTCGGAGGGCCATCCCGCTCCGTTTGGTGCCACTCTTCGAGACGGTGGCGTCAATTTTGCGATATATTCGGCCAATGCTGTTTCCGCTACTCTCTGTATGATTGCTCTCTCGGATTTGCAGCAGGTTTGTCAATTATTGATGTTACATTACATTTTGTTGTGTATATGTTCAGTAATCGGTATGATAAACTTTGAAACTTTTGGGTGGTTCCTTTGATCGTTGAACCGTAACCAAACAGTTCAAATGTGATAGTTTTTCCAACACGATTGTGCCATATCTTGCATTTTTATTCTCATTAAATTTGAAGATTTTAATTGGTTAGCCATGGTATTTACTTGTCTATTCATATCTTTTTGCGGTTGGGCAATTTCATGGGTTGTTTCATTTTAGAATTAGCCGCTAAAAGAATTGGCTGTTAGAAAATAATTTCGTAGAGTTTGAAAATTTAAGAGAATAACCTTTGTTTTTAGTGATTAATTTGAATAAAATGGTTGTTTTCACATCCAGAATAAAGTTACAGAGAAGATACCACTTGATCCATTGACTAATAAGACTGGAGATGTCTGGCATGTACTTTTGAAAGGGGATTTTAAAGATATGCTATATGGCTACATGTTTGACGGGGAGTTTTCTCCTGAAAAAGGTCATTGCTATGATGCTTCCAAGGTTCTGTTGGATCCATATGCAAAGGTAACATAGGGCCTTTTACATAAGTTTTATTAGAGAATATTTCAATAGTGACCAAGATTCATTTATTTTTTTCTTGTGAAACTGACCTCTGATTTACTTGTCGTCCCTTTTCTAGGCAGTAATAAGCAGAGGGGAGTTTGGGGTTTTAGGGCCTGGAGATAATTGTTGGCCCCAAATGGCCGGCATGGTGCCTACTTTTGAAGATCAGGTACTTAATCGGAATTTGCTCCTATACTTCAGTGAATGCTGTTTGCTGATGTGAGGGGAAATATAGATGTGTTATATAGTGAACTTTTGGAGAGGGGAATGAACTATCCAAGTATCCATTGTTATTTCATTGTTCTCTATTTATGATAGAAGTTCATGCGTAATGAAGCATGGTTTGCTCTGTTTGTGAGGTTTCACTTTGGGAACTAAATCCTTCCTTTGTAGGTTTACTTCAAAATACCGGAGGAGAAAATGAAAACCTTTGAAGGGAAATTAAGTAAATAATGATATTTGATATAGCTTCGCCATCTAATAGACTCTAAAATTATAAATCTCCAAATTGCCTATTTCATCTCAGTTGCTTCCCCTATGAGGATTTCTTTTTATAAATGTGGGTATGTTTCATTCCTCTTGTCTTCTATAAAATGAGAGTACTTTGTACAATACATGTTTAGATTGGTTAGAAATAGTGATATATTTACAAAATCCTGTCTTCTTCCAGGAAGTACACATTTCAGCTTGAGCTCATAAATCATAATGTATGATGTTTTCTAAAACATCCCGATAATACTTATGACTAATTTAGACTTCTGCCATCTTTTTGAGAAGTAATCCCTAATAATCTTATGAATATATATATTTATGACACGAGACTGATAGACGGCTCAAACTTTTGATGCATCCTGACATGCTTGATTAATATATGTATATCCATTTGTTGCACCTTTGCATTTGGATGCCAAGCCAGCACTGAGAGTTTGCAACTTTGACTGAAAGCCTAGAGAAGAGGACCTAAGCCATGAAGTTTCTGTTTAATTTAATGCTGCTGCAGATTCTATGAGCTTCAACTAATTCATCTGCCTTAACCGAGTTTCTGTTTAATCAGTTGAAGCGCATAGCATCTGCAGCAACATTTAATTAAACAGAAACTTCATGGCTTAGGTCAACGCCTTTATGGGCTCAGTTAAAGTTACAAACTCTTAGCGCCAGCTTGGCATCCAAATGCAAATGTGCAACAAGTGCATACACATTGGAAACTTCATGGCTTAGGTCAATCGCCTTATGACTTGATCTAGACAGAGCCATGAAGTTGAACCAATGCAAGTGCATACACATTCGTAACATGCTTGAAGCTTCAACTATTTCATCTAGACAGAGCCCAAACATGGTGGGACTTAAACCAGCATAAATCTAGACAGAAACCCACACATGGTGGGGCTTGAACCTGGGATCTCAAAGTTCCCAGGCCTTAACCTTTCCATTAAGACAAGGCTTCATTGGCCGAGCTAACTACTATCTATACGCACTTGCATTGGTACATTTATTTATTTACTGGTTTATAAAAACATATTACCTCATTATCTATGAAAAGGATTATTGGGAAAAAAAGAATGCCGTGAATGTATTTATATGCATATTACCTCATTATCTGTTTGCAAATACATGCATATGTACATATATTTCTATACTGGTTTGTAAAACATATTACCTCATTATCTATGAAAAAGATTTTTGGAATAATAGAACGCTGTGAATTGAAAGAAATATAATTTGCATATTATCTTATCATCTATATGCATATACATACATTTATATATACTGGTTTGTCAAAACATATTTATATGCATATTACCTCATTATCTGTTTGCAAATACATGCATATGTACATATATTTCTATACTGGTTTGTAAAACATATTACCTCATTATCTATGAAAAAGATTTTTGGAATAATAGAACGCTGTGAATTGAAAGAAATATAATTTGCATATTATCTTATCATCTATATGCATATACATACATTTATATATACTGGTTTGTAAAAACATATTACCTCATTATATATGAAAAAGATTATCGAAAAACAGAATGCTGGGAATTGAAAAAATATATAATTGCAAACTGTTGTTCTTTATAAGATATGTATGGTTATTTGAACTCTATTATGGTTTTTAAATGCTGAACTGTATTATTCATCCATTCCTCACTAAGGCTGTTAGGTATTTCTGCAGTTTTAACATTTTATTTCCTTGACTTGTGTATTTGGTTATTTGATGTTTCCAGTTTGACTGGGAAGGTGATTTACCTCTGAGGTATCCACAAAGAGATCTCATAATTTATGAAATGCATGTGCGCGGATATACGAGGCATGAATCTAGTGGGACACAATGTCCTGGTACTTACTGTGGTGTGGTGGAGAAGCTTGACCACTTGAAGGTAGAGCTTATAGCATTATATAGAACAATTTGTGGTGTTTTCTCTGATAGTTTTTCGTTTTTCACTCTAATCTGCCACTGTCTTGGTGGTAAATATAGCCTTTTGTTCTTTACGAGTGATTAAGTATATTCTTTGCATAATGGTTATCTGAAGGACCAAGGAGTCGTATCTAAACAGAAAAACCCCACAAAGTTAGGGATTTTTTTTGGTAAAAGAAAAGAGGGCTAAGCTCTAGTTACATAGAACTGTTTCTAGAAACAGACAGTTCATGCATATCATCAAGATAAATTTTCTGAATCGTTGTGGGAGGAGTGGTAAATCTTCTAAGCTGCATCTGGTTTGCTGGAGTAATCTTGGCCAGGTTATCAGCAACATGATTGGCCTCCCTATAGACGTGAACAAACTCAACTTGGCCTCCCTAATGTGAACATAGTTGGAGATTTTGATTGACCATCACAGATAGTTATGTAGCTTTCGGTAGGAAAATTTTCATTTACTGTTTTTCCATTAAGACTAAAATTCATATGATTGCTGATGCTGCTGAATATAAACAGTTTAGGTGCACTTATTGATTGCAGCGTCCTTCTGCCTTAATTTTGTTTTCTTATTCTTTATAACATACATGAATATTCTTAAATGATAATATATATGAGTGCACGCATGCACACTTGCGCAGGTGTGTATTGTTGGAGGCCTTATGACCGGAAAATGCCCAAGGTCGAGATGCATGGTTTCAGTTGATCCAAATATGAGATTGATACTGCTATTAAATCTTTAACTAAACCATAATAGGATGTATAAAAAAGGAAAAGATAGCTTAGTAACATATGTCACATTTGAATTGTTTCTAGAAAGTATTTGGATTCAAAATGACTTGGGGCATGAAATAACCTGAACTCGAAGTCGCTGAAGTTAAAAAACTTGATAGATGAAACAGGATGAGAAAACTGAATCAACCAGAACTTCAAAATTTGAGAAGACCTGTACTTGAATGAAGTAAAGCTGAAATGATTGACCTACCCCAATTGTCCTCTGCTTTGCTAGAACTACAGTGATTTTTGTTAGATTACCCGATAGAGTTAGAGTCCTTATGTAAATAGTAGTTTAAATTAAAGTTTAAAGATAGAGTTAGAGTCCTCATGTAAATAGTAGTTTAAATTAAAATTTACTTCCTAAAAGATAGAGTTAGATGTCTTGTGTACTTAGGACTCCTAATTGTAACTAAAGTCCAATACTTGAGTCTATAAATTCACTGTAAAGGGATGTAATTTTTTGAAAATATTCAATAACAGAAAATCAATTATGTTTTCTTCTTCTTTTCTGCAGAAACTTAAATTCTGCTTTATTTTTATGCGTTAATTAGTTTTTCCTAAAGCTAGAAAATTGCTTTTCTACATGGTATCGATCTAACATCGATCCTAGTTAGAATTCTTAATGGGATCCCCTTCGACAACCTTTGAGATGCTATCCATAGCAGAGCAGTTTCTTTGGATTGGAGTTTTTTCCGAAATTTTGTGTTCGACAAAGAACTCTGTGAAGCGATTTAGCCCTCGTGGAGGATACAAGCATCTGACTGAATACTTGTTCTCCTCTGCACTTTTTCTACCAAAGGTGCATCAAGATGGATCATCGACTCGGAGCATCCGATCACATGACTCGGGTAACAGGAATTATTCCTTAGTTTTTGATTCATCTTCTACAAGTTCTATTAAAAAAGTGATGGCTCTTTCTCTCCTATCAAAGGAAGTGGCTCAGTCCTCATTAACGATAATTTGTTGCTTGAAGATGTTTTGTTTGTGCCTAATCTACTTTGCAATCTCATCTCTGTTAGTAAACTCTCCAAGAATTTGAAGTGTTCATTGATTTCCATCAATCTGGTTGTTTTTTTTTGCAATGAATTCGAGGAAGATGCTTGGCACTGCTAGCTTGCGAAATGGTCTTTATGTCCTCGGAAATCAACCATCTACCCTACCAAATACTTCTTGCTCTTTGACTTCTTTAGGGCAAATTGATAATATAATGTTATGGCATTTTAGGTTAGGGCATCCTAATTTTCATTATCTTGCTAAATTATTCCCTGAATTATTTGTTAATAGAAAACCAAGTTCTTTTAAATGTCATATATGTCCTCTCGCTAAACAGACAAAAGCATCCTATTTACTATCTTCCTACAAACCTTCCCAACCTTTTTCATTAATTCATAGCGATGTTTGGGGTCCTTCTCGAGTGAAGAATGTAACTGGTAGTAGGTGGTTTGTCACTTTTATTGATGGTCATAGTAGAACAACTTGGGCATATTTGTTAAGGGATAAATCTGAAGTAGCCTCTGTTTTTGAGAAATTTTACAATATGGTTGAAACCCAATTTGGAAGTAAAATTCAGATCTTCAAATCTGATAATGAGAGTGAATATTTTACCAAGTCCTTGGGGGAATTTTTTAACAAAAAAGGGATTGTTCAACTTAGCACTTGTGTGGATACACCACAACAAAATGGGGTTGCAGAAAGGAAAAATAGGCATTTGTTGGAGGTAACTAGGTCTTTGATGTTCACTAGTAATATTCCTAAGTATTTGTGGGGTGAGGCTTTGTTAATCGCAACCTATCTCATTAATCGAATGCCCAAGAAGGTTTTGCAATACTGTAACACCTAGAGCTGTTTTTTTGGAGAGTTACCCCAATTTTAAACCTTTGTCCTCTATTCTCCCTTTCAAAGTTTTTGGTTGCACTTTGTTTGTGAAAGATTATGTTCCCTCTAGGTCAAAACTTGACCCCAGATCCTTGAAGTGTGTCTTGGTCGGGTATTCTTCACTTAAGAAGGGCTACAAATGTTATCATCCTCCTTCTCAAAATTTTTTACTTCCTTGGATCTCACCTTTTTGAACAGAACCTTATTTCCTCTGGGCTGCAAATCAGGGGGAGAATTGTGATGTTTTTGACCTCCTACCAATCAGGTTTATCCTTCTTTACCTTGAGTTATTACCTACTAATAATCCTTTGTTATTTGAACCTCATACTCCTTTAAACCCTTCTACTTCTTCACCTATTATTACACCTACTGACTTCCCATCCTTCACCTATTGTTACTACTCCTCTAATTCACCCAAACCTTCCTCACAAACCCCTCACCTCCTAAGCAATTGAAAGTTTATACGTAAAATGTAAAACTATTCAGAGACTGTTTTGCAATCCGACACTTGCCGAGAATTGGACTTGAATTGGTTGCCAATGAAAATGATGGAGGTAATGTTCTAGCCGAGATTCCCTCTCATTTACTTGAATTTGATTATTTGCCTATTGCTAAAAGGAAAGGGGTAAGACAATGTACAAAACACCCCATTCAGAGGTATGTTGCTTATGGTAATCTAATGCCATCATTTAAGGCTTTTACTGACTTGCTTAGATAAAGAAATGATACCTAACACTATTGAGGAGGCGCTAAAAGATTCTAAGTGGAGAAGGGTCATTAAAGAGGAGATTGAAGCACTTGAAAAGAATGATACTTGGACCATTACAGATCTTCCACAAGGCAAGAAACCAATCGGATGCAAATGGGTGTTCGCCATAAAATACAACTCGATGGCGAAGATACAGAGGTATAAAGCAAGGTTGGTGGCCAAGGGTTTTACTCAAACCTATGGAATTGATTATAATGAGACCTTTGCTCCCGTAGCTAAACTAAATACTGATTAGAGTTCTCTTAAGCTTGGCTGTAAAAAAAGATCTGGAAGTTTCATCAACTTGACATTAAGAATGCCTTTCTTAATGGAAAATTGAAAGAAGAAGTGTACATAAGAGTACCTTCGGGCTTGAAGTCAGTAAAAAGGAGATCGTAAGTTTTTGCAGACTTAATAAATCCATCTATGGTTTGAAGCAGTCACCTAGAGCCCGGGTTTGACAGATTCACCAAGGTGATTTTAGAAAATGGATACAAACAATCCTTGACAGATTACACTCTCTTCATTAAGGTAACCTCTAGCAGCAAAAAGGGTTATTTTAATAGTATATGTGGATGACATTATTCGACGGTGTGATGATGATGAAGAGATAAGTCACTTGAAAGGGTTGTTAAATACACAGTTTGAAACAAAAGACCTAGGAAAGCTCAGATACTTTCTAGGCATGGAGGTTGCTAGGTCGAGCAAAGGTCTAGTGATAAACCAGAGAAAATATGTTCTTGATCTACTTAATGAAGCAAGAATGTTGGGATGCAAACCAGTTGATACTCCCATGGAAGCAGGCTTTAAAATTCAATAGAGAGGACACAAGCCCTAAAGGCGATAAGGGTAAATTTCAGAGGTTAGTGGGAAAAATAATTTATTTGTCATTAACCAGACCAGACATTGCTTTTCCAGTTAATATTATCAGTCAACACATGACTGATCCAAGGGAAGATCACATGGAAGCTGCAATTAGAATTTTGAGATACTTGAAAGGGACACGGGGCATGGATTGCTATTTAAAAAGACTCAAGAAAGGACTGTTCAGATTTATTGATTCAAGTTGGGCAAACGAATCGTGAAAGGAGATCAACTAGTGGTTCTTGCTCCTTTGTTTGGGGAAATCTAGTGACTGGAGGAGTAAGAAATGCATAGATTGTATCTAGAAGCGATCTTTGAAGCGAGAATATAGGGCTTTAGCATTGGGAATGTGTGAAGGAATTTGGTTGTTAAAGCTATTGAAGGAGCTAAATGTGAACCAAGATGAGAAGTTTGAGATTTTTTGTGATAATCAGTCCACCATACAAATTGTTCAAATCCAGTCCACCATGATAGGACTAAACATGTGGAGATTGATGGACATTTTATCTCGTAAAAGATTACTAGTGGGACAACTTCTTTATCTTATGTTCCTACAGAAGAACAAGTGGCAGATGTACTTACAAAAGCACTACCAAAAGCTTCTTTCGACAAGTTTCTATTCAAGTTGGGATTATACAATGTATATTCTCCAACTTGAGGGGGAGTGTTAGATTACCCGATAGAGTTAGAGTCCTTATGTAAATAGTAGTTTAAATTAAAGTTTAAAGATAGAGTTAGAGTCCTCATGTAAATAGTAGTTTAAATTAAAGTTTACTTCCTAAAAGATAGAGTTAGATGTCTTGTGTACTTAGGACTCCTAATTGTAACTAAAGTCCAATACTTGAGTCTATAAATTCACTGTAAAGGGATGTAATTTTTTGAAAATATTCAATAACAGAAAATCAATTATGTTTTCTTCTTCTTTTCTGCAGAAACTTAAATTCTGCTTTATTTTTATGCGTTAATTAGTTTTTCCTAAAGCTAGAAAATTGCTTTTCTACAATTTTGTATGTGGGTTTAGTTTGGCTGCTCCTCCCCTGAATTAGAGTTTTTTGGTACCTTTTAGGTCATATTAAGATCTATTTGTTTTTCTTTTCTTTCTTTTGTCTACTCCAGTATAATTTATTAAATATGGAGTTGAGCTCTCTTTCTCGGTCCCTTGTTTAACACCATTTAATTTATTCATAAAAGAGAAAAGGAAACTTTTTTGTTGTATAGCCTAATTGAGTTTAGTTTTGTCAAAATTGCAGTTTGTCACCCTTTGGAATTATGAACAAATGAAACTAAATTACTTTAAAGTGGAGCACTGACAGAACCTTGGCTGTGCCAAATAGTCATCTCTAAATGATTTTTGGACTTAAAACCTTTTCATCTAGTAAACTCCATACTTAAGGTATAGATTAGGTTTTTGTCACGACAAGTCAAGGAAGCAGTAGGATTCTGATTTTAAAGTGTTGATCTAGACAATTAATATCGGGTTTTTGATTTGACCATCTCTCATGGAGGTGGTATTCATGAGAATATGGTTAGGAAGCATTCTATTTATCCAGAGCAGTTTTTTTAGAACCATATAATTTTGTTAAAGAGATTGTGCCTTATATCAGTTTACTAAGAGCAATTATATGAATTGTTTGTTCTTAAACGGAGTACAGGTTAACTACTAACTGCTGTACACTTTAAACTTCAGATTTTGAGTTTCTGTTCCCAACATGTTTAGGATTATGACATTATCAAATGAGATAATATGATTAGAATTATTATTTGCTTTGTGTATTTATTACCCGTTTATTTGGTTTCAGGAACTTGGAGTCAACTGCATAGAATTAATGCCATGTCATGAATTCAATGAGTTGGAGTACTACAGCTACAATTCTGTCTTGGGTGATTATAAGTATGAAATTTCAACCTTTGATTTAGAGCTATCTTCAGTTACCATGCCAGATTTAATTAACCAGTGAAAGATTTTGAAAATTGGTTTTATTATTGTGTGCAATTAAACAAGCTCCTAGCTAACTAATTAGTCATGATAACTTTTTTATTTCCTCAAAGTTTCCCAGATGGTAGAATACTATCAAATTTGCTAAACTATTTTATGGTGTATTAGACTATGCTAGAAAGAATGTCAAATTTGACATTCTCTTAGCTACTGGTTCTATGAATCTGTTGATCGTATTCGAGCTCAACAGAATCTCATAAATTCAGTGTCCTATGAATGTCTCTTAGTACAATTCTCTCTAGCATCATCGAAACACACCCTTCTTTTTAGAACAATGCATAAAGAAGGGAAAAATTGGACAAATTGAGCAAGGACCAGTGCAAATTGTCACTACAGTACCTTGCCCGCATTCAGAGACAATCGTAAGGTTGATTTATGGGATTTAATAGCTAAGAGACATTCATAGGACACTGGACTTATTCAGTTGCCAATTTCTTTTGCATTGACGAAATGTTTGGCATCTTACTAACTAAGTTAAGTTTGATAAGTTGTGCTTTGGCTACATGCTGTCTAACTTAAAATTTCATGTTGGTAATTTCATGTCATACTTACACCTATGTACTTTCTTTTCAAGGGTGAACTTTTGGGGATATTCAACAATCAGTTACTTTTCTCCCATGATAAGGTATTCATCTTCTGGTATTAGTAACTGTGGTCGTGATGCAATTAAAGAATTCAAATATCTTGTTAAATCAGATCCGATTCTAATCTCAATAAGCAATTTCATTTGAGAAAATATTTTGTTTTTTCTCATTGAATTTGTTTGAATAGGTTATCATGGATGTCGTTTTCAATCACACAGCTGAAGGCAATGAGAAAGGTCCCATTTTGTCTTTTAGAGGTGTTGATAACTGTGTCTATTACATGCTGGCACCGAAGGTATAGCTGTTCCGAGACTTTACTATGTATAACACACAGAGACTCGTGTTGTATTATTGTCGTTGTATCATATGCGTCGAGAGGTTATGAAATCTTTATAGTAGTATTATTTTCCATGTTACTCCTTTATTTAGACTAGTGATATTACTGTCTACATGTTATGATAAATTTTAATTTATTTAGCTTACATGTTGTCTGTTTGTGGTATCTTTGTTAACAATGATGATGGATATTTCATATGGTGGGGAACTCACTTTATATTGTGCCAATAAAATGGAAGTTTTTAAGGGCTAAAAAGAGCATTATCCTCAGTCATATTGATCATGCTTGTTAGATTTTCAATAGTTGAATTTTCTAATCTTTTCCATTGGTGTCGTGAGAATCTTAATCACAAATAGAATAGAAACAAGCTTCAGCAATGGAATGGTTATAGATAAATATTGGCTGCAAAAGAGGCTTGGAAGACATATACGAACTAACTCCAATAGTTGGGCGTATAGCCAAAAAAAAACAGTTTGTGCTGATGATCAATTGAACTAAACACAGAACTACAGCAGTGCGAGTTGCTAAGGAGATATTTACTGCCAGTTGATCCTGCACTTCACTAACTTTTCGCTCCTTATTATGATATCATTTCAGGTCAATGATCACTATGACTTCAATCTCATTTTTATTGTTTTACAGGGTGAGTACTATAATTATTCAGGCTGTGGAAATACATTCAACTGTAATCATCCTGTGGTGCGTCAATTTATATTAGACTGCTTAAGGTAGATGCCAATCTTTTTTCTATGCCATGCTATTTATTGCTTGCTACTTCCTCATGTTGGTCTTACCTGTTGGGTATAGTTGTTCCTGGAAAGTTTCTTATATGAAAAGTCATTACTCTCAAGTGGAAAAGAGAGATAGGAACAAAGATGAGGGATATGATAAACACTGTGGTAGCCTCTTTTATTTATAAGAATACAAAAGGCCATTCACGCTTTTGCATAAGACATCAATAACACCCCCTCAAAAAGGCTGGTTAATATATTTTATTTGCTACTAGCTTTTTACAAATATAAATCAGTCTTGGACTTTCTAAAGGACTTGTAAGCATGTCCACTAACTTGCAGATTTATTAGTGTTTGAGCTATTTCCTTATGTTAAAGTCTGTGTCTAACTGAATCAAAATCAACTTAATTTGTGGTTCATTCAAGAAAGCTTAGATTAGATGCAATACATATCTTTATATGTGCTTGGTGTCACAATGGAAATCTAGAAACTCCAAAGTCCAAACCCTTACTCTTCTTTCAATTCTTTTAACCAAACTAATTCACACATTGTTAGAGCCTTAGCACTTAGATTCAACATTCAATCTTGTACCAGCTATTATGTGTAGAAAATAGGGTTAGAGAAGTTTTCTACTCTTGTTATTTTGATTTACAGAAAAATAAAGTCTACTTATAGACTTTTACAAGGAGTTTTACATTGAGTAGAATTCTCTCGGCTAAGACTCTTATCCCTTATATGGATAGAGTTAGACTCTAACTAAACTACTTAGTTAGGATAGACTTACAACTCTTCTAAACTACTTAGTTAGAATTGACTTACAACTCTTATTATTTACATATTAACCTACACTCCCTCAAAACGGGTGTGTATATGTTATGTACACCCAGTTTGGATGACATTTCTTCAAAGCTCACTCTTGGAAGTGCTTTGGTGAAAAATATCGCTAGCTGGTCTTTAGTAGGAATATAGTGAAGTTTTACAACCTGTTGTTGACCTTCTCATAGATGAAGTGTCTATCAATCTCAATGTGTTTGGTCCCGTCGTGTTGTCTCGATTTCTAGCAATGCTCATTCTTGATCGGGTCTGTCACTATAAACTTCAAATTCCGCCTTTCCATCCAATTCTATCTCCATAAGAAGTTTCTTGATCCATATTCCTTCACATATCCCTAGAGCCAAGGCTCAATTCGCTTCGCACTACTTCTAGAAACCACGACTTGCTTCTTGCTTCTCCAGTGACCAAATTTCCCCATAAATATGTGCAATAGCCACTAATGGATCTTCTATCATCAATTCTCCCGCCCTTGACTTGAACGTGTAGACCTTTATTGTCCTATCCCGATGTTTCTTGAAAAGTAGTCCAGATCCAGTGTAAATTTCAAGTATCTCGAATTCTATTGATTGCATCCATGTGCTCTTCTTCTCGAGGGTTACTCATATGTTGACTAACTATGCCCACCGAGTATGCAATATCGGGCCGGTAAGTGAGAGATAGATTAGTTTCCCAACTAGTCTCGATAGGGTTCTTTATTCTTTGGATTCCCATTTCACCTTTCTTGAACTTTAAACCTGGTTCCATTGGAGTTTCAATTTGGTCTACTTCCAAGCATCCCAGTTTCTATAAGTAGATCTAGGATGTACTTTCTTTGGTTTATAACAATCCCCCTTTCGATCTTGCTACTTCCATTCCTAAGAAGTACCTAAGGCTTCCCAAATCCTTAGTCTCGAACTCCTTAGCTAGAACAGTTTTTAGCACTTTTATTTCTTGATATTATCCCTGTAATGATCATATCATCAACATAGACAATTAGAAGGGTCTTCTTACCATCTGGAGCAACCTTTCAAACAATGTATGGTCCGCCTGACTGCTTGTACCCATTTTGAACCATAGCCTTAGCAAATCTGTCAAACCATGCTCTAGGGGATTGCTTTAATCCGTACAAAGATTTATTGAGTTTGCACACTTTGTCCTCTTCGTGGTCTTTTCCTCCAAACCTGGTGGAACCTCCATGTATACTTCTTCCTCCAAGCTTCCATTGAGGAAAGCATTTTTGATGTCCAATTGGTGTAACTTCCGGTCCTTGTTAACAGCTATCGATAATAACACTCGATGGTATTCAACTTAGCTACTGGGGCAAAGGTTTCTTGATAATCTACTCCATAGGATTGAGTAAACCCTTTAGCCACTAGCCTTGCTTTGTACCTCTCAATGCTCCCATCCGAGTGTGATTTATTTGTGAATACCCATTTGCACCCAACAGCCTTTTTCCCTTTCGTAACTCGGTCAAACACCAAGTATTATTCTTTCAGAGTGCTTTGACCTCTTCTTCAACAGCCTTCCTCCATTCGGGACTTTCAACGCCTCTTCTCTTTGTCTTGGGATCTTCACACTATCAATGCTGGTGTAAAGGCTTTGAAACCAGATAATAACTTCCCATAGGCAACAAATTTATTGATAGGATGAGCAACACATTTCCTTATCCCTTTTCTAATAGCAATAGGAAAGTCATCTAAGTTTCTGATGAGAATCTTGTGAAATAATATTACCTCCTGTCTCAATAGCATCGTAACTCAAAACTGGTTTCTGGCAAGTGCTAGGCTGACCAACATCTTGATTTGATTTCTTTTCCTCCTTGTATAGACATTGAGTTGTTTCTCTGGGTGGTTGTGGAGTCAGAGTGTGATATATAGTTCGAGTGTAGGAGGAGGTGTTTGTATAGGGACTGGAGGGTTTAGACTGTGGAGAAGGTGTATTGGACTGTGGAGAAGTTGTGTCTACAGGATTGGGGACAACAGTTTCAATGATATCCAAGGCAGGCTCAGGAAGGATAGGCATAGGAATAAAGGACTGTATGGACTGAGATTCTTTAGGTCTCTCCCCGAATGTCGCCCCGCAAAGTAAGGTTGATTTTCAAAAAAGGTAACATCAAAGGAGATATAGGTTTTCCTATTAGTGGGGCAGTAACATTTGTAACCCTTTTGACTCGAGGAGTAACCTATAAATACACACTTTAATGATTTAGGATCCAGTTTACTACGATTGTTGTTGTGCACATGAATAAAAGATGTGCATCCAAAGACTCGAAGAGGAAGAGCTGAGGACAATGGTTTAAAGTGTGGAAAATGTTGAAACAGAACTTCAGTGGGTATTTTGAATCCTAGAGTCTTGCTAGGCATCCTATTGATAAGGTAGGTTGCGAAGAAGAGCTTCCCCCAAAGATATTTAGGTGCATTAGCTGAAAACAAAAGGGACCTAGTTACTTCCATTAGATGTCTATTCTTCCTCTCACCACTCCATTTTGTTGAGGGGTATTGACACATGAGGTGAGATGAACAATTCCCTTTTCTCGAAAGAAACACCTAATAGACTTGCTAAGATATTCACTCCCATTATCACTCCTAACCATTTTGATATTTCTATCGAACTGTGTTTTTATCATTTGATAAAAAGTTTTAAAAATTACTTCAACCTCAGACTTTTCTCTCATTAAATATGTCCAAGTGGTCCTAGAGAAATCATCAATGAAAGACACAAACCACCTAGACCGTAAATGTTTGAACTTTAGAAGGGCCCCAAATATCACTTTGTGTATAATAGCAAATGGTGAAGTAGGTTTAAAAGGAGAAGAAACATATGGTTTTTTGGTATGTTTTGCCATCTGACATACTTCACAAGTAAAAGAAGAGGGATTTTTATTGATAAAGAGATTTGGAAACAACTTTGCAAGGTAATAAAACTGGGATGTCCTAATCTAAGATGCGAGCATAATATTATCGAACCTAAGCTTGTGGATGAAACGATGTTTGAAGGCAACTGGGAATGAAGGAGTTCGTAGGATATTCCATCAAGGATATATAAGCCATTAGATAGCCTAGCACCGCTAATCATCACCATCTTGAGCCCCGTGCTCTAAAAAAATACATCCATCAACCCCAAAATTAGCATTACAGTGAATATCCTTAATCAACTTGCTCACTGATAATAAATTACAAGCTAATTTAGGAACATAAAGTACATCAGATAATACTATATGTTTGCTTAATTCAATAGAGCCACTCCCTTTAACTGTTGAGAGGGAACCATCTGCTATCTTGATCGAGGAGGGAGAACTGTGATGGCTATACTTTCTGAACAGACTCATATTTCCTGTCATATGGTCAGAGGCACCCGAATCTACTATCCAATGTAAGGAATTAATTGTTGCTAAGCAAGAAATTCTACCTTCAGATGTTGTTAAGGCAGTAGTATGAGTTTTAGACGATAGTTGGCTGAGTATTTGTTGAAGTTCTGCAATCTGCTGTGTACTGAAGCTGCTGGAATTATGTTCTGTAGATGCAACATTTGCTTCCTTCTGAAATCTGGATTTAGAGGGTTTCCAGTCTGCTGGTTTTCCATGTAGCTTCCAGCACTGCTCCATCAAATGTCCAGCCTTTTTACAGTGTTCACACCATGGTCTCCCCCTCCTTTGTTTATTCCCAGGATTAGAGTTTGTAATTAGTGCCGAAGCATCTGTTTGTTGAGCAGCTGGTACCATCAAGGAGAGTCTGCTTTCTTCTCTCCTAATCTCAGAAAAGGCCTCCCGAACCAATGGTAGAGGTTTAGTAGCCAAAATTCTGCTCCTTGCCCCATCAAACTCACCATTAAGTCCAGAAAGAAATTGAAAGATTCTCCTCTGATTTTTGATTCTACTATAGAAGTTAACATCATCAGAACACTTCCACTCATTGGCCTCATATAAATCGATTTGTTGCCAACACTTAGTGAGAACTCCAAAATACTGTGCTACAGACAAATCTCCTTGTCTGAGGTCCTTAATTTGGTTTTCAACCCCAAATAATTCTGGTGTATTATCCACACTGGAGTATGTATCCCTGGCTGCACTCCATATCTCTGCTGCAGTCTGGTAGAGCATGAAATTTTCCCCAACTTCAGGAACCATGGAATTAATTAGCCATGACATAATCATGTTGTTCTCACTCAACCAGTTAGAATAGGCTGGATCAGATTCTTCTGGAATAGGCATTGAATCTGAGAGATAGGAAGCTTTCCTTCTTCCTGTAATATACTGACTTTTTTGATTGAGACCAAGGGAGATAGTTGTTTCCATTTAGTTTGTAGGATGTAATTGGAGAAAGAGATGAATCTGAAAATTTGGAACTCGGAGGGACGAGGATGATTTTGAGAACTGATTTGAAGCGAGAGGGGTCTGAATGAGCCATTGAAAGCAGAAGGTTTTGATCGTGAGAGAGATTGGAAGGAAAAAAAAAGGTTGTTGGATAGGTAGGATCTTCCTAATCTGATACCATGTAGAAAATAGGGTTAGAGAAGTTTTCTACTCTTGTTATTTTGATTTACAGAAAAATAAAGTCTACTTATAGACTTTTACAAGGAGTTTTACATTGAGTAGAATTCTCTCGGCTAAGACTCTTATCCCTTATATGGATAGAGTTAGACTCTAACTAAACTACTTAGTTAGGATAGACTTACAACTCTTCTAAACTACTTAGTTAGAATTGACTTACAACTCTTATTATTTACATATTAACCTACATTATGTTCCTTATTTTTCCAGAACCCTAACCTTCCACCAACAAGCTCATAATATCCTGCAATAGACTTCTGTTCATCAAGATGTTTAATCCAATCATCATTATAGTTTTTTTTGAAAAGCATACTTATAGCTATCTGCTATAAGTATGACCATCATTCATCTAAAGTATATCATTACCCAGTGTACCATTAAGATACCCCAAATGGCACTACCTTAGCTACCAATTACTACACACCAAAAGCTAAGGCTCATATTCTTTCACTTGCCTTACTGTCAATTTGTTTGTAACAACTGATTATCTTGGGTATCCATTGTTACCTGTTCATGCAACAGATATTGGGTGATTGAAATGCATGTAGATGGCTTTCGCTTTGATCTTGCTTCCATTATGACCAGGAGTAGCAGGTTAATCTAAACAAACATATAGTACACATTTCCTTCTATTTTTGTTGCTTTTCTTCTCTTATGTGGTTTCCTTTGTTCTATGCTAACAGTCTCTGGGATTCAGTTAATGTATATGGAAATTCTTTAGAAGGTGACTTGATAACAACTGGCACCCCTCTTAGCAGTCCCCCATTGATTGACATGATGAGTAATGATCCTATACTTCGTGGAGTGAAGGTAAACATCTTGGATTTTTGCTTAATTCCTTTTTCCACTTGTCTTTTTACATGATAATGTAGAAAATAGAGAATTGCAGAGAAGAGAGATGATTCTCTGTTGATATTATTTCCTTAAAAGAAAAAATTAAAATAAATACAGAGGTAGAGTCTTTCTTATAGACTCAACACAAGAGTTTTACTTACAGTAGACTTTCTATAGAGTTGGTCTTTTATCCTTAGTAAATTAGAGTTCCTATACAAATAAACTACTAATTAAAATAGGATTAGAACTCAGTATTTACACGCTACTAACTTACACCCCCCCTCAAGCTGTTGAGTATATGTTGTATACTCCTAGCTTGGATGTAAAGTTATCAAAGTCCACTCTTGGTAGTGCCTTGGTTAAGATATCTGCAAGTTGACTCTTTGTGGGAACATAGTGCAACTTTGCAATAAATAAAGTGTCTGTCAATTTCAATGTGTTTAGTTTTATCATGTTGAACGAGATTTTTTGCAATACTCATAGCTGACTGACTATCACTGAACAACTCAAAACCATGACCTTCATCGAGTTCAAGTTCAGTAAGAAGCTTCTTTAGCCACATTCCTTCACAGATTCCTAGTGTCATTGCTCTAAATTCTGACTCTACACTGCTCCGAGATACTACAACTTGCTTTTTACTCCTCCATGTCACTAGGTTTCCCCATACAAACGAGCAATATCCACTTGTAGATTTTCTATCAGTTAGCTCCCATGCCCAGCTAGAATCTGTGTAGATCTTCAGTGATCTGTCCCGACTTTTCTTGAAAATAAGGCCAAAACTAGGTGTGAACTTCCAAGTATCTCAAGATCCTGTTTACTTTCTCCATGTGCTCTTCTCTAGGATCACTCGTGTACTGACTTACTATACTCACTGAGTATGCTATGTCTTGTCGAGTGAGAGATAAATGAGTTTTCCTACAAGCCTTTGGTAAGACTCCTTATTGGATTTCCCAACTCATCCCTTCTAATTTTCAGACTTGGATCCATAGGAGTGTTTGCTGGTTTACAACCAAGCATTCCTGTTTTTGAGAGCAAATCAAGGATATACTTCCTTTGATTGATGACAATCCCTTCAGTGGACCTAGCCACCTCCATTCCCAAGAAACACCTGAGACTTCCAAGGTCCTTAGTCTCAAATTCCTTTGCCAAGAATGCCTTCAACCTCTCAATCTCTTCTGCGTTGTCACCAGTAATAATTATATCAACATAAACAATTAAGAAGGTTTTCTTACCATCTAGTGCAATCTTTTTGAACAAAGTGTGATCTGCCTGACTTTTCTTGTATCCATTCCTTATATCAGCCTTAGCAAATCTGTCGAACCATGCTCTTGGGGACTGTTTCAACCCATACAATGACTTATTCAATTTGCACACCTTCTGCTTTGTTGAGTGATCTTCCAAATCTGGTGGAATCTGCATATATACTTCTTCTTCAAGATTCCCATTTAAAATGATTTTTTTTTTATGTCCAGTTGATGCAATTTGCACTCTTTATTGACAGCCAACGAGTGCAACACTCTGATAGTGTTTAATTTAGCTACTAGTGCAAAGGTTTCTTGATAGTCTACCCCATAGGACTGAGTAAATCTGGCCTTAAATCTTTCTATGCTCCCATCTGAGCGATATTTAACAGTAAAGACCCATTTGCAGCCTACCACCTTTTTCCCTTTAGGTAACTCTGTCAGGCTCCATGGATGATTTTGTTGAAGAGCTTTAATTGTGGAGGAACATAATATCTTTCTGTTTTATTTAGAAAACCTTAAACATCTTGTTTTACAAGCTTTAAAAACTCTAGTATAGGACTTTTGGTACATTATGGAGTCCTACTTGCAATGAACTTCTAATTCTAGTCCTCTTACGAGATAGACTTTAAATAAACTATTAACTCCTAATTACACATTAAGTATAACACTAGTACTTCTCTCGGATAACTTACACTCCCCCTTAAGCTGGAGAATATACATTGTATAATCCCAGCTTGAATAAGAACTTATCAAAAAGAGCTTTTGGCAGTGCTTTTGTAAGAATGTCTGCCACTTGTTCTTCCGTAGGAACATAGATTAAGGAAGCTATTCTACTTGTAAGCTTTTTTGCAATAAAATGTTTGTCGATCTCAACATGTTTGGTTCTGTCATGTTGAATTGGATTTTTAGCAATTTGTATAGTAGACTGGTTATCACAAAAAATTTTGAACCCTTCCTCTTGAACCATTCCTAGTGAAGATAAATAGAAAACTGTTCTGTTTATTTGATTACTGAGTAAATCTTACTCGTACATAGAGTTACATACAATACATCTTTTTATAGCCTAGGACTTTAGGTTACATTAGGAGTCCTACTTTAGATTAACTACTAACTCTATCCTTAGGTATACAACTTTAATATAAACTCTACTAATATAATTTAACTACAAAAATAACTCTATTGTTCCACTCAGGATCACCTAAAGCCTCCAAGTTTAATATAAACTCTACTAATATAATTTAACGAGTACATTAGGGCATTTATTTCTTCCTCGACCGCCTTCTTCCACCTAGGATCATCTAAAGCCTCCTCTATTGTTCTTGGAATCTGAATGTCATCAATATTTGTCGTGAATGCCTTGAATGATGGCATTAAACGGCTATAAGCAACATACTTTTCTATCGGATGAGCAGTACACTTCCTCACACCTTTCCTTTGAGCAATCGGCAAATCATCAATATTAACAAAAGGAATAGGATTTTCATTAAGAGGAGAATTCGTACCTTCCAAGTTTTCCATGGTAATTGGACTCAGTTCCAATTCTTGGCAGCGTCTAGGTTGCAAGGTGGACTTCTCTCTCCTTTTGTAGACGCTAAGTTCTCTCCCTTCTGGTTGGGTCTTTTGAGGAGTTTTGGAAGGTGATGGATAGGTTCTTTGTGGAGTTTTAACAGGGCTGGAATTTTGTCTAGTAGGAGAAGAATGTAGAGATGGTTGTAAAGGAGATGAAAGCTCGAGTTGTGGGATAAAAATGGATTGTAAATTAGAAGTCGGTTGTGATGATAAACTTGACGTGTTCTGAAAGTTATCAAAAAACTGAAATTGAAATTCATCTTGAATCTCCCCCTGAATTTCGGTTTTAGAGAAATAAGGTTTATTTTCAAGGAAGGTAACATCCATAGTAATGTAAGTCTTTTTTGTAATCGGGGAATAACACTTGTAACCCTTCTTAGTGGATGAGTAACCTAAGAAAACACACTTGAGTGACCTTGGATCCAACTTAGACCTATGTTGTTGATAAACATGAACAAAAGTGAAACACCCGAAAATCTTTAGTGGAAGATCACATGACATAGGTTTGAACCAAGGAAATTTTTTAAGAACATCTTTAGGAGACTGGAACTTTAGTGTTCGACTAGGCATCCTATTAATAAGGTGAGTGGCAGTTAGGACAGCTTCCCCCCAAAAATATTTAGGAACATTGGAAGAGAATAAAAGAGACCTAGCTACTTCTAAAAATGTCTATTTTTTCTCTCGGCAACCCCATTCTGTTGAGGACTATCAACACAAGAGCTAATATGAACAATGCCCTTTTCTTTAAAATAGGATCCTAGACTCTTGGAGAAATATTCACTCCAATTATCAGTTTTAAAAATGTGGACTTTACTTTGAAACTGATTTTCGACCATATTGTGAAAGGTTTTAAAATTTTCACTAACTTCAGATTTTTCTCTCATAAGAAAGGTCCAAGTAGTCCTACTATGGTCATCTATAAAGGTTACAAATCATCTAGATCCACTAACATTTTTAACTTTGGAAGGGCCCCAAATATCACTATGGATGATGGAAAAAGGATGAGAAGGTTTATAAGTGGATGGATGGTATGTAGTTCTTTGATGTTTGGCAAATTGACAGACGTCACAATGAAAGGATTTGGTCTTTTTATTGGTGAACAAATTTGGGTACATCTTGGCCAAATAAAAGAAATTGGGATGACCTAGTCTAAAGTGTAGTAACATAATCTGACTGGAAATAGGGTCTGATGTGGAAATAGATTCGGAGATACAGCTGGAATAGGCTTGTTTTGGTGAAGGCAAAGAACCTTGAAGAATGTAGAGTCCACAGTGCAACCTAGCATTACCAATTATCTTCCCTGAATCCAGTACCTGGAATTCACAACCATGTAAATCAAATTTAGTATAACATCCCAAGTCACGAGACAATTTACTAACATATAACAAGTTGCAAGCTAATTTTGGAACATAAAGCACGGAGTTCAATTTGATATCCTGATTTACTCGAATTGTTGCACTTCCTTCAATGGCTGCTAAGGAGCCATCTGCCGTCTTTACATTGGATTGGGCCCCAAGCTGGCTGAATTCTGTAAATAAGCTCAGATCTCCTGTCATGTGGTCAGAGGCTCCACTATCGACAATCCAAGTAGTGAAGTTTGTGTTGTCAACAGTATTTGCAGAAGAAAGATTACCTCCATGTTGCTTGCTAAATTGGCCGCTAATATTTCTTACATAGGTGACCAAATGTGATTGATTGTCCCTCTGTGGCCGTGGGGATGGACTAGCTTTTGAGCTAATCTCGAATGTTTTTCGCCAGCCATTAACCAAGGATTTTTTTTGGATAGGATCTGAAAAACCTAGACTGATACCATGTAAAAAATAGGGAAAAGTATTTTGGTCAGTGATCAATCTGATTCACTGTTTTTCCTTGAATTGATTTGAAGAGTACATACAAGCCAACTATTTATAGATTTAGTACAGAGAGTTCTAATAAAATTCAAACTAGTCTAGATAAAATATGATCTTATAAGATAAGAGATAAAGGTTATCTAAACTACTTGGTAGATAAGAGTTATATGTTATCTAAACTACTTTAATATATTAGAGTTATAGGATATCTAAATTACTTAGATATTTACAAAAGAATTATCTCTATTTACATGACAATTATCTACAAGTACTGAAATTTAGGGGGAGAATTTTAGAGAATTTCAGCAATCTAGCTCACTACAGTTCCTCTCTCCTATTTCTTTCTTACCTGCTGTTGATAACACTTTGTTGAACCAAAACCAGGCTACTATAAATCCTGAAAATCCAGTAAGCTTGTCTTCACCAGCTCCTAAAACTCCCCGTTCTCATACTACACCTATTTCTACACCCGAGTCTACACCGAATGCACCTCAGCAACCTATGACCTCACAACCTGAAAGCAAACCTCTGAGTGTTTATACAAGGAAAAGAAAGACTATCACAGAAGCTATTAGTCAGCCTATTGCTTGCCGAGAACTGGAACTTAGTCCTGCTGTCATTGAGGAAGAAACAGGTAATGATCCCTCTCAAATTCCTGTCTCTATTGATATCGATGATCTTCCCATTGCCCAAAGAAAGGGAGTGAGAAAATGTACTAGTCATCCTATTGAAAGATTTGTTGCCTATGGAAAACTAATGTCTGGTTTCAAGGCATTTACAGAAAATATTGACAACATAAGGATTCCAAGGACAGTTAATGAGGCGCTTGAGAATCCAGATCGGAGAAAAGCTGTTGAGGAGGAAATTAGTGCACTGCAGAAGAATAATACCTGGAGCCTAACCAAACTACCTGAAGGGAAAAAGGTGATTAGGTGTAAATGGGTATTCACAGTGAAATACCACTCAGATGGGAGCATAGAACGGTTCAAGGCAAGGCTGGTGGCAAAAGGCTTTACTCAGTCATATGGAGTTGATTACCAAGAAACATTTGCTTCTGTGGCAAAGATAAACACCATTAGAGTGCTATTGTCCCTAGCTGTAAATCAGGACTGGAAGCTGCACCAATTGTATATTAAAAATGCCTTTTTAAATGGAAATCTCGAGGAGGTATACATGCAAATCCCACCTGGATTGGAGGCTCAGGAAACAAACCAGAAGGTTTGTAAATTAAACAAATCGTTGTATGGACTAAAACAGTCCCCAAGAGCATGGTTTGACAGGTTTGCAAAAGCTATGGTAAGGAACGGTTACAAACAATGTCAGGCAGATCATACCCTTTTCAAGAAGGTTGCATCAGATGGTAGAAAGACTTTTCTAATAGTCTACGTTGATGACATGATTATTACAAGTGATAATACTGAAGAAATCGGAAAGCTGAAAGCCGATTTGGCAAAGGAGTTTGAAACAAAAGACTTGGGAAGTTTAAGATATTTCTTGGGGATAGAGGTGGCAAGATCATCTGAAGGGATAGTCATAAACTAAAGAAAGTACATCTTGGACCTACTCTCAGAAACTGGAATGCTTGAGTGTGTAAATAATAGAGGTTTTGTAGCAGAGAATAAATATTTTCTCTGTTTTAATTCATAATTTACAGAAAAGAAGTGAGTCCCTTTTATAGGACTAAATTACAACAATCCTAGCTAAGTATGACTCAATCTCTATCTATTATTTAAAAGATTAGAAATTTAAATTTAGATAAGATAAGATAAGATTTAACTTATCACTAAGTTAGATAAGACTTAGCTATTTAGTTAAGTTAGATAAGACTTAGCTATTTAGTTATTTACTAGGACTAAAATACATAAAAATATATTTACAATCTACACTCCGCCTCAAGCTGGTGAGTATATGTTGTAGAGTCACAGCTTGGATGTAAGCTCATCAAAGGTGGTTCTTGGAAGTGCCTTGGTGAGTACATCAGCTAGCTGTTTGTGAGTTGGAACAAAGATTTGCTTGACTGTTCCATTAGTAACCTTTTCTGAGATGAAGTGACAGTCTAGTTCCACGTGTTTGGTCCTGTCATGGTGAACTGGACTCTTTGCAATGCTGATTGCTGACTGGCTATCACAATGAAGTTCAAACTGTTCACTGTGATTCATTTGTAATTCGGTCAAAAGTCTTTGTATCCAAATTCCTTCACAAATCCCAAGTGCCAATGCTCGAAATTCAGCTTCTACACTGCTCCTTGAAACCACTGATTGTTTCTTGCTCCTCCATGTCACTAGATTTCCCCAAACTCGAGTACAATATCCAGTAGTGGATCTTCTACTAGTCAGTTCTCCTGCCCAGCTTGCATCTGTGAAGACTTCCACTTTTCTGGACTCATTCTTAGAAAAAATCAGTCCATGACCTGGTGTCATCTTTAAATATCTCAAGATTCTGGTTACTGCCTCTAAGTGTTCCTCTCTAGGGTCATTCATGAACTGACTTACAATGCTAACAGAATAAGCAATGTCTGGTCTTGTAAGTGACAAGTAAATCAGCTTACCTACCAGTCTTTGATAGTGTTCTTTGTCCACTGGAATTTCTTTATCATCAATTCTGAATTTCACAGATTATACTCCATAGGTGTCTCAGCTGGCTTGCACCCCAACATTCCAGTTTCTGAAAGCAAGTCTAGAATGTATTTCCTTTGATTGATTACAATTTCGGTGCTTGATCTAGCCACTTCCATTCCTAAAAAGTATCTCAAGTAACCCAAATCTTTAGTTTCAAATTCAGTTGCCAAAAACTCTTTTAACTTTCTGATTTCCATAGAATCATCACCTGTGATGATTATATCATCAACAGACTATTAAGATAGCCTTTTTGTTCTCATGAGAAGTTTTGACAAACAAAGTATGGTCAGTTTGACATTGTAGATGGTCAAATTTTAGAATGGCTTTAGTAAATCTATCAAACCAAGCCCGAGGTGATTGTTTGAGACCATATAATGATTTCTGTAGTTTACATACCTGACCAGAATTTGAGTCTTCATTTAAACCAGGTGGTTTTTGCATGTACACCTCTTCTTCTAGAGTTCCATTCAGGAATGCATTTTTGATATCAAGCTGGTGAAGTGGCCATTCTTGATTTGCAGCAAGAGATAATAAAACTCTCACGGTATTAAGTTTTGCCACTGGTACGAATGCCTCCTGGTAGTCAATCCCATAAGACTGAGTGAATCCCTTCACCACCAGTCTAGCCTTGAACCTTTCTATGCTCCCATCGACGTTATATTTGACTGTAAATACACATTTACAGCCACTGCCCTTTTTCCAGGTGGTAAATCAGTCATAACCCAGGTTTTGTTTGCTTCCAGTGCCTTGATCTCATCTTCTACAGCCTTCTTCCATTTTGATCTTTCAAGGCTTCATGTACAGATTGAGGAATATGCACCTTATCAATTCTGGCAGTGAAGGCTCTAAATGAAGGCATCAGCTTCCCATAAGCCACGTACTTTTGTATCGGATGACTGGTACATTTCCTGACACCTTTCCTTTGAGCAATAGGTAGATCAGATGTATCAATTGAAGGGATAATAATATCATTACTCACAGATTCCATACCTTCTTCATCCTCTAGGGATAATGGAATTGGTTCCAGTTCTTGAGCAGTCCTAAGCTGTGTAGTTTTCTGTGAAGTAAGCCTTTTCTTGTATAGACACTTAGTTCCTTTGTCCCAAGTTGAGTTTCTGAAGAAGGTTTTTGTGGAGTTTTAGGTAGTGAATCTGGTATTGGAGATGCGGGTTTTGCATGGAGTATTGGAGGAATAGGATCTGTTATGGATATAGGAACATTTGTGGTGGATAAAGGAATGTCTTTGGTACATATAGGACTGTTTATGGTGGATGTAGGAATATATATAGGTAGCTGGGCTGGTTGTGGCTGAAATTCATCCAAACTCTCCCCCTAGATTTCAGAATTTGAGAAAAAAGGTTGTAATTCATGAAAGGTAACATCCATAAAAACATAAAATTTACGAGTGACAGGGGAATAACATTTATAACCCTTCTGAAGAGGAGAATACCCAAGAAAAATACACTTGACAACCCTTGGATCCAATTTACTTCGAAACTGCTTATGGATATGAACAAAAGCAGAACACCCAAATATTTTAGTAGGTAATGTACAAGACATAGGTTTAAAAGAAGGAAACTGTTTAAGAAGAACTTCCTTAGGAGTTTGAAATTTTAATACTTTACTGGGTAGTCTATTAATGAGGTATGTAGCAGTAAGCAGGGCTTCCCCCAAAAATGCTTAGTAACATTAGAAGAAAACAACAATGATCTAGCAACCTCTAAAAGGTGTCTATTCTTCCTCTCAGCCACTCCATTTTGCTGTGGAGTATCCACACAAGAACTAATGTGTATAATACCTCGCTCTCGAAGAAAATTTCCCAAAGTAGTAGTAAAAAATTAACTCCCATTATCAGTTTTCAAAATTTGAATTTTGCTGCGAAATTGAGTTTCAATCAGCATATAGAATTTTCTAAATATACCCTCAGTTTCATATTTATCCTTCATTAAATACATCCATTTAGTTCTAGAATGATCATCAATAAAGGATACAAACTACCTACTCTCAATAATATTCTTAACTTTGGAAGGGCCCCAAATGTCACTATAGATGAGGGAAAATAGTTGAGATGGTGTGTAAGACGATTGAGGATAAAGGTTTCAAATATGTTTTGCAATCTGACATATATCACTAGTAAAAGATGATGGTTTTTTATGAATGAATAATTTGGGAAACAATTTTTGGAGATAAGAAAAATTAGTATGTCCAAGGCGAAAATGCCATAACAAAATTTCATTGGAACTTAAACTAGAAATTTGGGAGGAAAAACAAATAGAATTGAGAGTGCAACTTGGTAGGACTTGTCCCTTGGGAAGTGCCACCTCAGTCAATGACCCATTTGCAGTCTTCACATGCTTCTTGTGATGCTGTTTTGTAAGAGTCAAAAACACATCTTTGTTTCCTGTCATATGATCAGTAGCACCAGAATCCACTATCCATAGAATTTGAGTAGTGTTGGAGAGAAATGAAATACTACCATGCGGAATACTGGATGTTGTAGGCTGATCAGCAAGACAAGCATTCAGTTCAGATCTTGAACTGATTTCTGATGTGGAAGTGGTATGCATTGCGCAAGATTTTAGAGGATCTAAAAAACTCAAACTGATACCATGTAAATAATAGAGGTTTTGTAGCAGAGAATAAATGTTTTCTCTATTTTAATTCTTGATTTACAGAAAAGAAGTGAGTCCCTTTTATAGGACTAAATTACAACAATCCTAGCTAAGTATGACTTTATCTCTATCTATTATTTAAAAGATTAGAAATTTAAATTTAGATAAGATAAGATTTAACTTATCACTAAGTTAGATAAGACTTAGCGATTTAGTTATTTACTAGGACTAAAATACATAAAAATATATTTACAATCTACAGGGTGTAAGCCATCAGACACTCCAATGGACCCGAATTTGAAGTTCAGTAGAGAAGATGGTGGTAGTCCAGTTAATAAAGAATCCTACCAAAGACTTGTTGGTAAATTGATCTACCTGTCACTTACAAGGCCTGACATAACATACTCTGTAAGTATAGTGAGCCAGTATATGAATAATCCCAAGGAAGAACAATTAGAAGCTGTTAATAGAATACTGAGGTATTTAAAGTACACTCCTGGTTTTGGGCTTATCTTCAAGAAAAGTCAAGACAGATCAGTGAAAGTTTACACTGACTCAAGCTGGTAAGTGTGTTGTAGAAAAGAGTGATGCTCATCCCTCCTTGTTGTACGTTGGAGGTTTTACTCTCAATCCCAAACAGTTTTGAAATATTGTTGGTGCTGGAGTATGTTTCTTAACAGCACTCCAGATATCGCTAGCTGTCTCATAGAGAAGAAAGGGGGTACCAACTTCAGGGGACATGGTGTTAATGAGCCAAGATATGATCTTTCCATTCTCTCCAAAGCCCTGATCATCAGCAGAGGGTTTTTTAATTTCCCCTATAATATACCCTAATGTGGCTCTTCCAATAAGGAAAATTTTGACAGATTGAGACCACTGGAGATAATTGTGGCCAACCAATCTATGACAGGTAACAGCCGAACCTGGTACCTCTGAAAAATCTGCCAAACCAACAACGTTCTCTGTTGCAGATTGCATCTCACTGGAAATCTGAGGAGTCTCCATGAAAACTTGCGAGAAGGATCGAATTTAAACTGATACCATGTGGAGAAACAGAATATCTTTATGTTTTATTTAGAAAACCTTAAAGAATACATCTCGTTTTACAAGCTTTAAAGACTAGTATAAGACTTTTGGTACATTAGGGAGTCCTACATACAATGAACTTCTAATTCTAATCCTCTTAGGAGATAGACTTTAAAATAAACTATTAACTCCTAATTACACATTAAGTATAACACCTAATACTTCTCTCGTATAACTTACATTAATTTCCTCTTCAACAGCTTTTCTCCATTCAGGGCTTTCAAATGCCTCCTTTACTATTTTAGGAATCTTTACACTGTCAACTTTAGCTGTAAAGGCTTTAAAACCAGGCATTAATTTACCATAAACAATAAATCTTTCAATAGACACTTTCTTACTCCCTTTCTTTGAGCAGCAATGGGGAGATCATCAATATTAATACGAGCAGAAATTTGAGAGACATCATTACCTACTTCTTCCTCCATGGTAGCAGGATTTAGTTCCAGCTCTCAACAAATGCTAGGCTGAGTAATAGCCTCTGTAATAGACTTCTTTTTCCTTGTGTAAACACTAAGTTGTTTGCCTTCAAGTTGTGGAGTTAGAGGTTTCGGAGAGGTGTGTGGTATAGATTTAGGAGTTGAAACTGGAGAGGTATGGCAGCTTGGAGTTTTAGGTTCTGGAGAGGGTGTTAGAATCAGAGAACATTTTAGAGTGTTTCTCTGTTAAATCTTATTTTGAAAAATGCTGTACAAGAGTACTCCTTTTATAGGCTTTACAAGTAGTTAACCTAGAGTAGTCTACCTAAGAGATATAACTCTTATCCTTTAATGAGATAGAGTTTAGACTTTTAAATTCAAACTATTAGATGAGATAAGATAAGATTACAACATTTAATTTATATCCAATATCCTACACTCCCCCTCAAACTGTTGTGTATATGTTGTATACTCCAGTTTGGATGAGAAATCGTCAAAGGTCACTCTCAGAAGTGCCTTTGTAAAGATATCCGCCAGTTGACTCTTTGTAGGAACATAGTGTAGCTTTACGACACCACTGTTTACCTTCTCATAAATAAAATGTCTGTCAATTTCGATACGTTTAGTCCGGTCATGTTGTACTGGATTTTTAGCAATATTCATTGCTGATTGGCTATCACTCAGTACCTCGAACTCCTATTTTTCATCCAACTCCAGCTTAGTGAGAAGTTTTTTAAGCCACATACCTTCGCAAATTCCTAGGGCCATAACCCTATATTCTAATTCTGCAATACTTCGAGACACCACAGTTTGCTTTTTACTCCTCCATGTGACTAAGTTTCCCCACACAAACGAACAATAGCCACTCACAGATTTTCTATCTGTTAACTCTCCTGCCCAGCTAGAATCTGTATAAATCTTCACAGATCTGTCTTGATTTTTCCTGAAAATAAGTCCAAATCCTGGTGTAAACTTTAAGTATTGCAGCACTCTATTGGCTGCCTCCATATGTTCTTCTCTAGGATCGCTCATGTGCTGGCTGATTATGCTTACTGGATAAGCTATATCAGGTCTGGTGAGTGATAAATAAATCAGTTTCCCAACTAGCCTTTGGTAGGATTCTCTGTTCACGGGAGTACTCGTGCCATTTTTTCCAAACTTCAAGGCTGCATCCATTGGAGTGTCTGCTGGTTTACATCCAAGTATTCTAGTTTCCGAGAGCATGTCCAAGATGTACTTTCTCTGATTTATGACTATTCCCTCATTTGATCTAGCCACCTCCATTCCTAGAAAGTACCTAAGACTTCCCAAGTCTTTAGTCTCAAACTCTGTTGCCAAAAAAGTCTTTAGTTTCTCAATTTCCTTTGTGTCATCTCCTGTAATGATCATATCATCAACGTAAACAATAAGTAGAGTTTTTTTACCATCTGAAGCTACCTTCTTAAACAAGGTGTGATCTGCCTGTGTTTGCTTGAACCCGTTCTTCACCATGGCCTTCGCGAATCTGTCAAACCAGGCCCTTGGTGATTGCTTCAGCCCATACAAGGATCTATTTAGTTTGCACACTTTTTGTTTCGTTGAGTCATCCTCTAAGCCTGGTGGAATCTGCATATATACTTCTTCTTCAAGCTTTCCATTCAAAAAAGCATTCTTGATGTCCAGTTGGTGCAACTTCCAATCTTTATTAACAGCTAATGAGAGCAGCACCCTTATTGTATTTGGTTTTGCCACACAGTGCAAAAGTCTTCGATAGTCTACTCCATTTGGTGAGTAAATCCCTTTGCCACTAACCTTGCCTTGAACATCTCGATGCTTCCATCAGAATGATACTTTACTGTGAAAACCCACTTGCATCCGACCACCTTTTTTCCTTCTGGCAGTTTAGTTAAACTCCATGTGTTATTTTGTTGTAGGGCTTTGACCTCTTCTTCAACAGCTTTCCTCCAATCAGGATTTACAAATGCCTCTTCCCTTTGTTCTAGGGATCCTTACACTTTGTTAATATTAGTTGTAAAAAGCCTTGAAACCGGACAATAGTTTTCCATAAGCAACAAATCTATCAATAGGATGATTAGTGCATTTTCTTACCCCCTTTCTGATTGCAATCGGAAAATCATCTAAATTCTCATGAACTGGACTTTTTGAGACATCATTGCTTACCCTTTCCTCCATGGCAGCAAAACTTAAGATCAGTTCTTGGCAAGTACTAGGCTGATCAATGGGTTATGTGACAATTTTCTTTCTTCTGGTATAGGGAGTAAGCTGTTTGACTAGAGATTGTGGGGTTTGAGTAGTGTGAGGGCACGGGAGATCTAGGTTCGGAGAAGGTCTTCCCTCTTTGGAACATTAGAAGAGATGGGAGATGTAGGCTCTGGGGAAGATCTTTCTACTAGAACACTAGGAGAGCTAGGAAATATAGGCTCTGGAGAAGTTGTAGGATCATCAGAGTTGCTAATTGTTCGTCCTGTGTTTATTCAAGGGTCGGAAAAGGAGACAACGAAGGAAGAATATGAGTAGGAGTAATAGGCTGAGATTCCTCACATCTCTCCCCCTGAATCTTAGTCCCTACAAAATGAGGTTGATTTTCAAAGAAAGTAACATCAAATGAAACATAGGTTTTCTTGGTAATAGGTGAGTAACATTTGTAGCCCTTCTGACTTGATAAGTATCCTATAAACACACACCGCAAGGACCTAGGATCAAGCTTACTCCTATTGTTGCTATGCACATGAACAAAAGCTGTGCAGCCAAATACTCGAAAAGGAATAGTAGATGACCATGGTTTGAAATGTGGAAAAAGATGTAAAAGGGTGTCAAAAGGAGTTTTGAAGCCCATAGTTTTGCTAGGCATCCTATTAATTAGGAAAGTAGCAGTAAGAAGTGCTTCCCCCCAAAGATACTGAGGAGCATTAGCAGAAAGCAGAAGAGACCGAGTTACCTCAAGTAGATGTCTGTTTTTTCTTTTAACAACCCCATTTTGCCGAGGAGTGTTGACACAAGGTGAAAGATACCTTTCTCTCGAAAAAAGAAACCAAGGGATTTAGTAAGATACTCCCATTATCACTCTGAACTATCTTTATTTTGCGTTCAAATTGGTTTTCGATCATGTGATAAAACGTTTTAAATATCGTTTCAACCTCCGATTTTTCTTTCATGAGATAGGTCTAAGTAACCCGAGAGTGATCATCAATAAAGGACACAAACCAACGAGCCCCAGATACATTTTTAACTTTAGAAGGACCCCAAGTGTCGTTGTGTATGATAGAGAAAGGAGAGGTAGGTTTAAATTTAGTGGGAATATATGATTGTCTTGTATGTTTGGCAAGTTGACATGCATCACAGGTGAATGACGAGGGATGTTTATTCAGGAACAACTTAGGAAACAATTTCTCAAGATAGTAGAAATTCGGGTGTCCTAATCGAAAATGCCATAGCATGACATCATTGGAAAGAAGGGAAGTGGAAAAAACTGTAGACGTAGGACAACTGGGAATAGTTTTGTTTCGAGGGGATAGGCCAGCAAGAATGTAGAGTCCATTGTGTCGCCTAGCATTGCCAATCACCGTCCTCGAGTCTTGTGCCTGAAAAATACAACCAGACAGCCCAAAGTTAACATCACAATTCTCATCTTTAACAATTTTGCTAACAGACAGAAGATTGTAGGCCAGTTTTGGTACATAAAGAACACCAGACAGTACTAGATGATCATTTAATTTAATAGAACCACTTCCCGATACAATGGAGAGAGATCAATCGGCAACTTTGATAGATGATGCAAATGAATGTGGCTTGTACTCATGAAAAAGGTCACGATTGCCTGTCATATGGTCAGAAGCACCAGAATCCACTATCCAACTCCAGGGATTGATTGTGGCCAAACAAGAAATTCTACCTTCTGTAGCAGGAAATGCAGTAGAATCTGATTTGGAGAATATTTGACCAAACATCTGTTGGAGCTCCACAATCTGTTGCTTACTGATTGCTGGAAGAACTGTCATGCGCAGTAACATGTGCTTCTCTCGGGGCTTTGACCCGTTGGGATTTTCACTCTGCTGGTCTCACTGATTGAGACGGAATGGGAGAAAGAGAAGCATCTGAAAGGGTAAAATCAGATGGACGAGAGCTTACTGGAGAGCTAATTGCAGAAGCAGCAGGTTCTGCTGTAGCCATGTTTTCTAAATAGGGAAGAAAGGTCGAGAGAAGAGAGGAAAAAAGAAAAAAAATTGAAATTTGGAAGAAAGGATCGACCTAAACTGATACCATGTTAGAATCAGAGAACATTTTAGAGTGTTTCTCTGTTAAATCTTATTTTGAAAAATGCTATGCAAGAGTACTCCTTTTATAGGCTTTACAAGTAGTTAACCTAGAGTAGTCTACTTAAGAGATATAACTCTTATCCTTTAATGAGAAAGAGTTTATCTAGATTTAGACTTTCAAATTCAAACTATTAGATGAGATAAGATAAAATTAGAACATATAATTTACATCCAATATCCTACAGAGGGCATATTCACTGGGTCAATAAGTAAAGTGGATTTATGCAAGGGTATTTGAGTAGGTTGGTCATGTGTTTCATTAAGGATAGGTAAAGAAGGTTGAGGAGAAGACTGGAAATTATTTAAGGACTGTAATTCCCTAATCTTCTCCCCCTGAATTGCAGGCTGATCAAATATGGTTTATCCTCAAAGAAAGTAATATCAAGGGAGGTATAAAATTTCCTTGTAATGGGTGAGTAATATTTGTAACCCTTCTGACTCGATGAGTATCTTAGAAACACACCGTAAGGACCTAGGATCAAGCTTACCCCTAAAATTACCATGCACATGAACAAATGATGTGCATCTAAACACTCGAAATGGAAGAGTCGAAGATAGAGGCTTAAAGTGTTGAAAATCATGAAGAGTATCCCTAGGAATTTTGAACCCAATAGTTTTACTAGGCATATGATTAACCAAATATGTAGCAATAAGAAGAGCCTCTCCCCAAAGATATTTAGGTGCATTAGCAGAAAAAAGAAGTGACCTGGTGACCTCTAGTAAATGTATGTTTTTTCTCTCAGCCACCCCATTTTGTTGGGGGGTATTCACACAAGAAGTAATATGAACTATACCCTTTTCTTTAAAATAAGAACAAAGAGACGTAGTAAGATATTCACTACCATTATCACTCTTTAGTATTTTTATCTTTTTCTCAAACTGATTTTCAATCATGTGATAAAAATTTTTAAAGTTATTTCTAGCCTCAAATTTTTCTCTCTTTAGATAGGTCCATGTAGTTCTTGAATGATCATCGATGAATGAAATAAACCATCTAGACCCAGAAATGTTTTTTATTTTAGAAGGGCCCCAAATGTCACTATGGATTAGAGAAAAAGGTTTGAATTTAGATGGTGCATAAGATTGTCTTGTGTGTTTGGCCATTTGACATATATCACAAGTAAAAGAAGACGGATTTTTATTGAGAAACAACATAGGAAATAATTTTGCAAGATAGTGAAAATTTGGATGTCCTAACCCAAAATGCCAAAGAATTATATCACTAGAAAACAGGGAATTGGAAAACAAACAACTTGAAATAACTTATTTATGAGGAGATAGTCCATTGAGAATGTAAAGTCCATTACGCAACCTAACACTGCCAATCACCATTCTCGAGTCTTGTGCCTGAAAATCACAACCATGCACCCCAAAATTAGCATTGCATTTTAAACCATTGATAAGTTTACTAATAGATAACAAATAGCAAGCAAGTTTGGGCACAAAAAGCACATCAGATAACACCAAATGCTCATTTATTCTGATTGAACCACTCCCCTTGACAACTGAAAGAGATCCATATGCTGTCTTGATAGAAGTAGTTTGCATGATCTTGTAGTCATGAAATAGGCTTAGATTCCTTGTCATATGGTAAGATGCACCAGAATCCACTATCTAACAATACATATTAGATGTAGCCAAACATGAAACACTACCTTCAATAGCAGTAAAAGCAAAAGATTCAGATTTAGGAGATAAATGACCGAAAAGTTGCTGAAGTTCATGTGTAAGGAGAGTAGAGCCTTCTGATTGGACTGTAGCAGGCACCATCAGTACACGCCTGCTTTCTTCCCTTCTAATAGGATTGAACCTAAACTGATACCATGTAGAAAATAGAGAATTGTAGAGAAGAGAGATGATTCTCTGTCGATATTATTTCCTTAAAAGAAAAAATTAAAATAAATACAGAGGTAGAGTCATTCTTATAGGCTCAATCCAAGAGTTTTACTTACAGTAGACTTTCTATAGAGTTAGTTTTTTATCCTTAGTAAATTAGAGTTCCTATACAAATAAACTACTAATTAAAATAGGATTAGAACTCAGTATATACACGCTACTAACTTACAGATAATAATTATTCATCCCCCGTGAAGGTATTTTTGAATCACTTAGGATATCTTGGTATCGTGTCTAGAGTCACAGGGGAAAGATGCCTTAGTATTAGGTAAAATACATGGTTATTGAGACTAGGAATAGTTTGTTATCTCATAGGTCATACAAGCACATATGCCATGCTTTGAAGAGATGCAATTTTGTCTTCTTTCTTGTTTTTGTTTGTCTTATTAATAGAATAATGAAAGAGACATAAATACAGGCAATATGGTATTTCTATCACAATATCAATACAATTTGGTTGTCTTGTAAATGCTCATATTATGCCTACAAAGAAACATAATTGATAACAACTATTCATCTTCACTTGTAATAAAAGTCAATTACTGTACATATTGAAAAAAAATCAACTTGAATAAACAAGAACAATAACTGATGAAGTCTATCTAATGTAATATATGAAAGCTACCAAAAAATAGAAAAAAAGAGGGTACGATGCGGAGATTGAGAAGGATAAAAGTAGATGCCTGTGTTACTTGGACTCGGTTGCCAGCATTGGTACAGGTATATTTAACTCTTTTCTAACTTCTTCGATGTATTTGGCGGATCTTTTGAAGATCATATCCCATACTGTAGATAATTGTCATGTAAATAGAGATAATTCTTTCGTAAATATCTAAGTAATTTAGATATCATATAACTTTAATCTCTTAAAGTAGTTTAGATAGCATATAACTCTAATCTACTAAGTAGTTTAGATAACTTTTATCTCTTATCTTATAAGATCATATTTTATCTAGACTAGTTTGAATTTTATTAGAACTCCCTGTACTAAATCTATAAATAGTTGGCTTGTATGTACTCTTCAAATCAATTCAAGGAAAAACAGTGAATCAGATTGATCACTGACCAAAATAATTTTCCCTATTTTCTACATGGTATCAATCTAGGTTTTTCAGATCCTATCCAAAAAAAATCCTTGGTTAATGGCTGGCGAAAAAACATTCGAGATTAGCTCAAAAGCTAGTCCATCCCCACGGCCACAGAGGGACAATCAATCACATTTGGTCACCTATGTAAGAAATATTAGCGGCCAATTTAGCAAGCAACATGGAGGTAATCTTTCTTTTGCAAATACTGTTGACAACACAAACTTCACTACTTGGATTGTCGATAGTGGAGCCTCTGACCACATGACAGGAGATCTGAGCTTATTTACAGAATTCAGCCAGCTTTGGGCCCAATCCAATGTAAAGACGGCAGATGGTTCCTTGGCAGCCATTGAAGGAAGTGGAACAATTCGAGTAAATCAGGATATCGAATTGAACTTCGTGCTTTATGTTCCAAAATTAGCTTGCAACTTGTTATCTGTTAGTAAATTGTTTCGTGACTTGGGATGCTATACTAAATTTGATTTACATGGCTGTGAATTTTAGGTACTTGATTCAGGGAAGATAATTGGCAATGCTAGGTTGCACTGTGGACTCTACATTCTTCAAGGTTCTTTGCCTTCACCAAAACAAGCCTATTTCAGCTGTATCTCCGAATCTATTTCCACATCAGACCCTATTTCCAGTCAGATTATGTTACTACACTTTAGACTAGGTCATCCAATTTCTTTTATTTGGCCAAGATGTACCAAGATTTGTTCACCAATAAAAATATCAAATCCTTTCATTGTGACATCTGTCAATTTGCCAAACATCAAAGAACTACATACCATCCATCCACTTATAAACCTTCTCATCCTTTTTCCATCATCCATAGTGATATTTGGGGCCCTTCCAAAGTTTAAAATGATAGTGGATCTAGATGGTTTGTAACTTTTATAGATGACCATAGTAGGACTACTTGGACCTTTCTTATGAGGGAAAAATCTGAAGTTAGTGAAATTTTTAAAACCTTTCACAATATGGTCGAAAATCAGTTTCAAAGTAAAGTCCACATTTTTAAAACTGATAATGGGAGTGAATATTTCTCCAAGAGTCTAGGATCCTATTTTAAAGAAAAGGGCATTGTTCATATTAGCTCTTGTGTTGATAGTCCTCAACAGAATGGGGTTGCCGAGAGAAAAAATAGACATCTTTTGGAAGTAGCTAGGTCTCTTTTATTCTCTTCCAATGTTCCTAAATATTTTTTGGGGGAAGTTGTCCTAACTGCCACTCACCTTATTAATAGGATGCCTAGTCGAACACTAAAGTTCCAGTCTCCTAAAGATGTTCTTAAAAAATTTCCTTGGTTCAAACCTATGTCACGTGACCTTCCACTAAAGATTTTCGGGTGTTCCAGTTTTGTTCATGTTTATCAACAACATAAGTCTAAGTTGGATCCAAGGTCACTCAAGTGTGTTTTCTTAGGTTACTCATCCACTAAGAAGGGTTACAAGTGTTATTCCCCAATTACAAAAAAGACTTACATTACTATGGATGCTACCTTCCTTGAAAATAAACCTTATTTCTCTAAAACCGAAATTCAGGGGGAGATTCAAGATGAATCTCAATTTCAGTTTTTTGATAACTTTCAGATATCGTCAAGTTTATCATCACAACCGACTTCTAATTCACAATCCATTTTTATCCTACAACCCGTGCTTTCATCTCCTTTACAACCATCTCTACATTCTTCTCCTACTAGACAAAATTCCAGCCCTGTTAAAACTCCACAAAGAACCTATCCATCACTTTCCAAAACTCCTCAAAAGACCCAACCAGAAGGGAGAGAACTTAGCGTCTACAAAAGGAGAGAGAAGTCCACCTTGCAACCTAGACGCTGCCAAGAATTGGAACTGAGTCCAATTACCATGGAAAACTTGGAAGGTACGGATTCTCCTCTTAATGAAAATCCTATTCCTTTTGTTAATACCGATGATTTGTCGATTGCTCAAAGGAAAGGTGTGAGGAAGTGTACTGCTCATCCGGTAGAAAAGTATGTTGCTTATAGCCGTTTAATGCCATCATTCAAAGCATTCACGACAAAGATTGATGACATTCAGATTCCAAGAACAATAGAGGAGGCTTTAGATGATCCTAGGTGGAAGAAGGCGATCGAGGAAGAAATAAATGTCCTTGAGAAAAATGAGACCTGGACTCTGACAGATCTACCTCAAGGAAAGAAGCTAGTGCGATGCAAATGGGTTTTCACAGTAAAGTACAATTCGGATGGCAGCATTGAAAGATTCAAGGCCAAGTTAGTGGCCAAGGGATTCACACAGTCTTATGGTATAAATTACCAAGAAACCTTTGCTCCAGTTGCAAAACTAAACACAGTAAGAGTTTTACTGTCTCTTGCCGTGAACCAGGATTGGCCGCTTCATCAATTTTACATCAAAAATGCCTTCTTGAATGGCAATTTGATAGAGGAAGTGTACATGGAAATTCCGGAGGGCATCAAGAGAGATTCGACAGCTCACAAAGTATGCAAATTGAGAAAATCCTTGTATGGCCTAAAGCAATCCCCAAGGGCTTGGTTCGATAGATTTGCCAAGGTAATTATTGGGAGTGGTTATAAACAATTTTAATTGTTTATGTGGATGATATAATAATCATTGGGGATGATGTTGAAGAATTAAAGAGGCTAAAAGATTCACTAGCCAAGGAATTTGAAACCAAAGACCTCGACAGTCTTAGGTACTTTCTTGGAATGGAAGTGGCAAGATCAAAATCCGGTATAGTTATTTGTCAGAGGAAATACATCCTTGATCTTTTGACAGAAACTGGCATGCTTGGTTGTGAACTAGCTGAAACCCCAATGGAGCCCAACTTAAAGTTTAGAAAAGATGATGGAGGTGTTCCAGTAAGCAAAGAGCAATATCAACGATTGGTTGGTAAGCTAATTTATTTGTCTCTTACGAGGCCTGACATTGCTTTTTCTGTTAGTGTTGTTAGCCAGTACATGAATGATCCAAGAGAGGAGCATCTTGATGCCGTATATAGAATTTTACGGTACCTTAAAATGACTCCGGGACATGGCTTATTATTTAAGAAAAGTGAAGAAAGGTCAGTAAGAATTTTTACTGATTCAAGTTGGGCTGGTGAATTAACTGATAGAAGATCAACTAGTGGGTATTGTGCTTTCGTGTGGGGAAACTTGGTCACTTGGAAGAGTAAAAAGCAAGCTGTGGTGTCTAGGAGCAGTGCAGGCATGGGATTTGTGAAGGCATGCGGTTACAAAGAATGTTGACCGAAATGGGATTAGATCACTACAAGCAGTTTGAGTTGCAAATTGATAGTCAATCTGCTATTAGTATTGCGAAAAATCCTGTTCAACACGACCGTACCAAACATGTGGAGATAGGTAGACACTTTATCGCTGAAAAAATCAGCAATGGAGTTATCAAACTCGGCTATGTTCCTACAAAGCAACAGTTAGCCGATATTCTTACCAAGGCTCTTCAAAGAGTGGTTCTTGACGATCTTAAATCCAAGCTGGGAATCTACAATATGTATTCATCAGCTTGAGGGGGAGTGTAGATAATTGTCATGTAAATAGAGATAATTCTTTTGTAAATATCTAAGTAATTTAGATATACTATAACTCTAATCTCTTAAAGTAGTTTAGATAGCATATAACTCTTATCTACTAAGTAGTTTAGATAACCTTTATCTCTTATCTTATATGATCATATTTTATGTAGACTAGTTTGAATTTTATTAGAACTCCCTGTACTAAATCTATAAATAGTTGGCTTGTATGTACTCTTCAATTCAATTCAAGGAAAAACAATGAATCAGATTGATCACTGACCAAAATAATTTTTGCTATTTTCTACACATACCCATGTCCAGCTATGCGTTGGACATTGTTACTTAAAGAAAAATGAAGAGTTGGAGTAACACTAATACTTGGTGTTGCTGTTAAGTCTGCCGTAAGTTTCAAACAAGTACATTTCTTATGACTAATTTCACCACAGTAATAACAGATTGGTTTATTTTGATTATTTTGTCCGTGACCACCACTCCAACTGAATCCACAGCCACCATCATCCCTACCACCTTGAGAATTATTATCATGCTGACCACCTCTCTACCTCCACAATTTCCTCTACCATCACCAGTCCAAGTACCTTAGCTCATAAGGCACTGGTAGCATTAGGAGCAGAAGATGAATATCCCTGAACACATAACATCGAGTGCAGATTTCATAGGAGGAAATTCCTAAACCTGAAAGTAGTTGTGTTCCAGCAGCATCACATTTAGATGGCAAAACATTCAAGGAAACTCGCAATAAATAATCTGTTGGCATTGAGATTGTTGAGTTTTCACATTAGCACTAAAAGGATGAAGAGCATTTAGCTACTCATACATGCTTAAAATCCATAAAATACATAATAAGTCTTTCCGGAGATCATTTTTGCTTCTCTAAACTATAAAATCCCTTGCACACATCATATATCCAAGAAAGATTGCCTTTGCTTGAATATGAAAAAGTCAAATAATCCACAAGTTATTTAGCTAATTTATAATGATCAACTAAACCTATTATTTTGTATTCAATATAATTTTGAATCTGCAAAATTATTCTTGTTTCTTCAAATTTAAATCTCCAAACACTATTCCTGTATTTTCTCTCAACCAAACCCTTTTTGCTGCATATTTAGGTGGCATTTCATCAGTAAATATTTTGAAAAATAAAGTGACTCAGCATGGTCACAACACAAGCAGAAAAAGCTTTAGGATGAAGAGGACTGAATAAGCTTTGACACCATATTAAGCCGACCAACCTAAAACCACTTGGCAATAGATGGAGGGGCCAGCTTGAATATAAGCTTATAAGAAACCTAAGACTTAAATATTTGTGGGATGACGCTGCTCAACATTAGATAAACCTATGAAATAGTTTAAGTAGAGTGTTTTAGCAAAATTGTCAAACTACCATTTCTATTCATTTCTTTACTTTCTACCTTACATTTCTGAGGCATCTATATCCTGTCTTCCCTGCTTCTCCTTTTCTTTTTTGCATTCGTTTTTCAATGTGTTCTTGACATTACTTAAAAAGAAAATATAACTAAAGTTTTTCTTTCTATTTAGCTTATAGCTGAAGCATGGGATTCAGGTGGCCTTTATCAAGTTGGCAGATTTCCTCACTGGGGTATTTGGTCAGAATGGAATGGGAAGGTGACTGGAGATCTAATAACACTGATGAATTCAAATTTATAGCATTGTATTATTCCCTTCTCCTTATTTGTTCTCTGTTAAGGAAAGTTCTCTGTACTAACATTTGAAGTTGATTCCTTATCTCTTTGTGTAGAATGATGCATTTCGTAGTCCAGTGCATGAACTAAACCGTACTTAATTTACTGAAATGAAAATTTTTGCTATCTTAAATTTGGGTCAACACTAGTTTTCTTTTTCCACGTCTAAGATTCTGTTTTCCAGTCTCTCGGATGCGCCGTGGTTCCTGGTTGAGCTAGGAAAACCCAGCTGACATTTTAGATGCATCTATATTTTCTTTTATGGAAGTGGTTCTGTATTTATATGCGTAATCCTTTCCATTTCAGTATCGTGATGTTGTACGGCAGTTTATAAAAGGTACGGAGGGGTTTTCCGGAGCTTTTGCTGAATGCCTTTGTGGAAGCCCAAACTTATATCAGGTTTGTCATCTATAATCTGCCTCTAGAACACACTAGGCCACCAAACAAGTGGATAGTTATGGTCTCATTATCCTTCTTATAGACGTTTTTCTAGGCTTTATATGTGTGTGTGCGTGTGCATGTGTGTGTGAGTACCTTTATGGCATTCTAATAGAAATTCTCATTTTTAAAATTTCCCTTCTGTCATAGAATCCTTAATAGTTATTAGCCATTTCCGGAGCATATCTTATCATACATTTTCTCTTATGTATTTTTGAACTCCAATGAAATCATCTATTTTATTTATATTAATTTCCTTGCATCCTCACTGTGTTTGTGAATCAGGAAGGTGGAAGGAAGCCATGGAACAGTGTCAATTTTATATGTGCGCATGATGGTTTTACTTTGGCTGATCTAGTTACCTATAATAGCAAACACAATTTAGCAAACGGGGAAGACAACAATGATGGAGAAAGTCATAACAATAGCTGGAATTGTGGACAGGTATTAAACTCATGCTTCTATTTGGTTTTACTTAGATGTTGATGTTGAAGGGTGAGATGAGATCAACAACATCACCAATGAGTATATGAAATTGGCATGGAGGATAGAATGTGTCCAGCTTGATGGCTTGAATTGAAAAAACTAAAGTTGCCTGTGTACTTGGTTGATAAGACATGATTTTTTTTCTAGCATTGCCCTGCCATTTACCCTGTATCATGTCCATTTAGATACATTCTGTATTTAACTGACCCTATTCAGGCCCATATACTTGATGCATATATCTTGATTTGCACCTTATAAACTAGAATGGTAAGAAGTGAAATATGATGTTATAGTTGTTTCTAGTGTGCCCTTCCATCTTTGCTGCATACATTGTATCTTGAAATTTTTGTTTGGACAACTAGAAGTTTGACTCTGGCCTATGATGATTCTTTCTTCTACATGCATAGTTCCTATTTCCTAATTCTTTCCCCATTTGTCAATTTTGCAAAATAACAAAAGCAAGTGAAAGATACCATGTTTGATAGTCCCCCCAAAACAGATGATATCATGCTATTTTCTGTTTCAGTATTTTTAATGCAGATTTGACCAAATTTGGAGCGTAAAGCAATTTGACCATTTCTTTGACCAAAAAGGTTCAAAGAGAAACACTTGCTTTTGATGATTTAAATTGCATGAAGAAATATAGCTAGTGAAAGCACGCCATGCCCATCTAATTAATTCTTATGAATTTGATTACTTGAGGACTCGCAATGTTGACATTAGATAGGTTGAGGAAAAACAAAAGAAAAAAAAATCTGGCTAGTGAGATTAACATTATTGTTCCTTCATCGTAGTTGGTTAATTTAGAATTCATTGAAAATGTGATTGCGCCTTAGCAAATACAAGCATATGTAAATGCTTTGGCAACTTCGAAAGAGAATTAGGCTCATTAAAGGTCATTCATTCTGTAGATTTTATATGGTTTGAATCTCATGTCAAAAACTTTTTTGTAAATGCCATCATCTATATCCGTTACCAAAATATTCTATTTACACTTTTAGCTTTGATTAACTCGATTAACTTGTAGACAATGGTTATTTAGGAGGGGGAGTTTGCAAGAATTTCTGTGAAGAAACTGAGGAAACGCCAAATGCGAAATTTCTTCCTCTGCCTTATGGTTTCCCAAGTAAGGTTAAATCATTGTTATGCACATTGGATTGCTTTTTTGTATGGTATTGCGATTACACTATAACTGTAAATTCTTCTCAGTTGGCTACTTCTAGTCCTTAACATGATATGCTTGAACACTTCACTCTTAAATTCATTCTCGCTATGTTTCAGGTGAAATAAAAGAGTGCCTTAAATAAATTGACCGATGATGCTAGACTTTTTAAGTCACCTTTTTGTATGTTCTTTCAGTTTTTGGTTCAAAGTTGCCATGGTAGATGGCAAGTTTGTTGAACATCCTACTTATTTTTACTTTGTTTTGATTGAATTATTTCTACTGAGGTACTACTTTCATTCTCATTACTAGTTCGTCTAGGAAGGAGAAGAATTTTATCTAGTTATTGATATCTAAAACCATATTCAGGAAATCGTATGGCTTACAAACATGTTTTAAAGTGAGCTATGGCAGTGTAGCTGTGCAAATTTTCTGTGTGTTGAATTAAATTCAATGGAAGTTACAAGAATGCTATAATTATACTATTATTTTAAAGGTGAAAAGGATTTTGTTTCACAAGGCAAATAGATGGTTTAACTCAAGTACTAAACCAAGATAATATATGGGGCCTAGCTTAAACGGAAATGGAAATCTCTCTAGCAACATGGTTTAATGATGTATGAGAGACCACCCCACAGACACACTACAATGAATGCCATCAGCATTTGAAGCTTCTTGTGCTAATTGATGATTATACATCCTTCTAATCCTCCCAATCAAACGCCTACTAAGCCACTTCATATCTTCTTTTGGTATCTTCATTTTGAACTTGAAGTTTCTACCTGACCTTTTTACATTTATGATCTTGTCAATATCTTGAACCAGGCCAAACCCCTCATTTCCCCCTGAATAATGCAATCTTGGGTACCTCAGCAGTCATTCCTCTCACCAAAACATCCTTACATGTTCTCTTATCCATGAATGCTCCCAGCGAGGCAATCCGGGTTTTTGAAACTGCAGGCTTGCTATTGCATCCATACGGAGCTTTTGAAACCGTAATATATTTGATGGCTTTCCACATTTCGTGTTCTGCTCATACCTGATGAATGCGAAAGTCGTTTGAGAGTAATTATTCTTATGATTCTGGAACACCACATAAACATCCATTGTAAGTTATCCGAGAAGTGTTAGAGCTTGAGGGGGAGTGTAAGTTGACGAGGAGTGTTAGAGTTTTTATTTAATGTGTAATTAGAGTTTATTCCTAATGAGTAGTTTAGATTTACTAGAAGTCTTATTTAAATTAGGAATAAGTATTATTTAAATTAAAGATAAAAGTATAGTTTTAGTTATATTAAAACTCTATATCAGCCTATTTAAAGGCTTACTCTGTATACATTTGATAATTAAGAATAATAAGAAGATACAGAGAAACACATTGTTCTCTCTGGAAAATATCTTGTTCATCTTCTTCAAACAACAAATCCCTAACCACCGATCACACACAAACCACCATTATTCATTGTTTCTCCGGCCATCATGGCCCCTTTCTAACATGGTATCATGAGCCACCAACGGCCTTGATGCCGTCACCACTGCTGCCATCTGTAATCTGAAACAGATCGACGATCTGATTTTTCAGATGCACATCGTTTTTCTTTTCCGTTGCTGTCATTAGGCCACACTCGTTCCTTGGCTTCTCCCTCGTTGGAATCTTACATATTTGGTAAAATTTCTACTCGTTTAATCTTGTTGTTTTGTTCTCTATTTGATGGTTCTATCTTAGCCAATCAAAAAGATAGATGAAAAGGTTATAGTTTAGCCTTAAAAACTATTTGGTTCTATCTTAGCCATCCATCCTAAAAGAAAGGAGAAGAGGTTCTAGTTTAACCTTAAAAACTAGATAATATTTTTTTAAGGGATTCTACATCAAAGATCCAAGCTGGAATTCTAGTCTGTGTAATTGCCAGCTTGAGGGGGAGTGTAGATTCCTCTGATCACTTCCTACATCGTTCGCATCAGACCTTTTAGTCAGGAACTGCATGCTGGAGCATTCTTAGGAGCAGTCTTGATATTCCAACTGATGCATCAACCATCTCAAGCGTACCATAAGTTGAATGGCATCAACAATTGCTGCGCAAGAACATCATGGTTTTGTCCTCACTCTTCAAATCAAAGACTCCCGAGAATAAGGAGTATTGTTCTCTAAGAAACAGCAGAAGAAATATGAGTAGGGCATCACATCCAAGATCCAAGCTGTTTGCTCACCAGCTTGAGGGGGAGTGTAGGTTATCCGAGAAGTGTTAGAGCTTGAGGGGGAGTGTAAGTTGACGAGGAGTGTTAGAGTTTTTATTTAATGTGTAATTAGAGTTTATTCCTAATGAGTAGTTTAGATTTACTAGAAGTCTTATTTAAATTAGGAATAAGTATTATTTAAATTAAAGATAAAAGTATAGTTTTAGTTATATTAAAACTCTATATCAGCCTATTTAAAGGCTTACTCTGTATACATTTGATAATTAAGAATAATAAGAAAATACAAAGAAACACATTGTTCTCTCTGGAAAATATCTTGTTCATCTTCTTCAAACAACAAATCCCTAACCACCGATCACACACAAACCACCATTATTCATTATATCTCCGGTCATCATGGCCCTTTCTCACATCCATTACCCTACCATAAGCATTGAATGCCTCCCTAAGAGCAGATCTATGGACCCCTTTGCCGATATTCTCGACAAAAACTGTGAAGAGATGCTGGTGAAGATCCTTTCTTGCCAACCCCACAGTGTCTTCAAGTAGCTTTTGATTGTTTTCACCAACATCAAGCATCTTAAACATCTATTTCATCCAATTGAGCCATCATATTTTTTCACCCTCAAACCTTCAATTGACCTTTACCAATGTTCATGCAATCAATGGTTCAACTGGGTGAAAATAGATATGAGTGTTCATTTGATTGCAATAACAATGGGGGTTTGGTTGATTATTTAATTTTAGTTCAAGGGCTTTTTCTTTATTTAAACCATTTTAATCTAAGTTGTGGGAGATAAAGCTGCAATTGGCCATCTATTCACCCCGCACTTAAAGCTGATATTACCTTTGTGGAAATTGCTGTTACTATGACTAACACAGCCTAAATAAATGATGATAAAATGCTTTCAGGGTCCCATTTTATCAAAGATGTAAAGATTGGGTCAAACTTTGGAGCCATTTGTTTGTGTTACTTTCGACTCGTGTAGCTTGTGAGTGAGATTTCATAATTTTTACTAACTATGATCTTCATTTAACCAGGGTGTCCCAATGATTTGCATGGGTGATGAATATGGTCACACTAAAGGGGGAAACAACAACACATATTGCCATGATAATTATGTGATCCTCTATACCCTCAATAGGTCCAAATTTATGTTGACCCTTATTGTTCATTTTGTTAATTAGTGCCGTGATACAGATCAACTACTTTCGGTGGGATAAAAAGGAAGAGTCTTCATCAGATCTCTTCAGGTTCTTCTGTCTCATGACCAAGTTCCGCCGGTGAGCACCTTTTTTTGAGCGAGCCCTCATAATTCCTTCTTGTTCTGCATTTGGATCATTTGATTGTGCTGAAATCATGCAGTGAATGCGAGTCACTTGGCTTAAATAACTTCCCAACATCAGAGAGGCTACAGTGGCATGGTCATACTCCTGGAAAGCCAGACTGGTCTGAGACAAGCCGTTTTGTGGCATTCACATTGGTACTTTCTTATAAGACCTTCGTATCATATTTGCAAGTTTGAACTTTTACTCACTGGTGTTTGGGTTTTTATTTGCTAGGATAACGAATAGTCCTGTCTCTAGCTGACTATTTCGACTGGAATTAGGTTACTCCATTTTAGAACCTCACATGCTATAGAACCTGTTAACCTGCATTAGTCAGTTTTAATGAAACATGATAAAAAAATGTAGAAATTTAAAGTCTTGTTGGAAGTTCATGGAGAACTTTCATAAAATAACACATTATTAGACCCATTTGCATGGAATGCAACATTTATTCTCTCGAAGAGGAAGAACAGTAACGTAAACCGGAATATTTCCGTTGGGTTTGTTATGACGAAAGAGTTGCATGGCCTTTTAGTTGATATGTAGTTCTTCAGACCAACTTGTTCATTGCATTCTCACTTTCAAAATCTTGTTGCTTCTATTTCTGTACGTTGACTGGATCGAGTTCTATCATTATCAATTGCTTCTTCCCAGGTTGATTCCGTGAAGGGAGAAATCTATGTTGCTTTCAACACCAGTCATTTACCTGTCACGATCACGCTGCCGGAGCGTCCGGGATATAGATGGGAGCCATTGGTGGACACAAGTAAGCCTGCACCATTTGATTTTCTATCAAAAGAAGTCCCGGAAAGAGATATTGCCATCAAACAATATGCTCAATTCCTTGATGCCAATCTATACCCTATGCTCAGTTATTCTTCAATTATTCTCCTACTTTCACCTGATGAAAATGCTTAAGAAAATACCATCAATATTCAATCTCCTGAGACCTAAATAAATTAAATGGGTAGCATTATATGTATACCCCTAAAGTTTGCAGTAAATAAATTATTCTCAGATCTGTACAGTATGTATACCCCTAAAGTTTGCAGTAAATAAATGTTGATTGAAGGTGCTTTTTATTTTATGTAGGAAGGAAAATGTACTTTTGAGATGCAAAATTAGTACCGTCTGTGTTTTTTTATGGGAATTTTGTTGGAAAAAAAGGTGAAAATTAGTTTCTAAATTATTATTCTTTATTCACAAAATACTTTGGTCTGTAAATCTTAGAACACAAAATTTGGAGCTTATATACAAAATTTACCCATACAAAGCTCGATCAAAAGTATTTGATTCTAAACTTTGTAACCCTTTCAAAATAATTGAAAAGGACAATCAAATACTTCTCTATTGTTGAAAATTTATGAGAAATGTGAAGGAAGCAATAGGGAGAAATGGGGGGCAAGTGTTTGTGGAATCGGAGTGATTTTTTTTGACTGTTTATATTTTAGCGATTATGTTTCGTTTAAAATATTACGAAAGAATATATTGTATATAAAGGAACATGTAACACCCTGATCTTGATCCCGATCCGAAGGACTATAATCAGGTCATTCAAAAATCAACCCAACAAATTTCTAGTTTAAAATCATAAGTTTAGCCATCATTTAAAATCTTTTAACATCCATATATTCATGTAATTAAATAAATATTTAAACAAGTTTACAAAACAGGAGCTTCAAGTTTAAAACACCGTGAAACAAAATAAAATTTCAAATAAGTTATAGACTCAACAATGGTAAAGTCCTATGAATACATTAATCCAAACTAAAATAACAAGTATTGTACTATGAAAACGAATGCGGTGTTGAGAAATCCTTTCTTGATGAGCTCCTCCAAGGGTGACCTGTCAACCTACGCAAGATAAATATCATAAAATAAGCATGCAAGATAAATATAGTCAAGAGAGTATAGATAAAGCTTACACTATCTATGAGATGTCATCTAGCCTACACTAACTAGAGTACTTAAATCACCTATCTCAAGGTATCATTAAGTCCATAACGAAACATACATGATTCCACAAGTTTTAACATACTCAAGGTCACATAGTCCATCGAGTTAATATATGTCATACCCTGATCACTCAGTCATAGGGTGCATAAGCTATCAATCTATAGCAACTACACAACATACATAAATACATCCATACGTCATTCACATAATGGCCAACAAAGCCCTACTTTACTTGTGCTCACACAGCCGTCGGGTCAATGGACCATATCTGGTTCACTATAGCCACGGATACGTCCTAGAAATACTTGGATCATAATAGCCACAAGTAGTCTTTACATGTGATCACTCAGCCAATCAGGTTACTCGAGCTCACTCAGCCTATCGAGTTAATTACCTTATCTGGATCACCATAGCCACGGATAGGTTTCTAACCGCACCCAAATCACTCAACTCATGGGTACGTCAGATGTACTTGATCATTCAGCCCGTGGGTACATCAGATGTACTTGATCACTCAGCCCGTAGTACGCATCCCCTTATATGAGTATCGTAGTACTGACTCTAAGACATCCGAATTCCTTTACCACAATCATAAGAAAATATATGCTCCCTGACCATTCGTAAACCTCACCAAGAGGTAAATGGAACCAAGCCAAACCATCCAACAAATGCCCCAAGGCATAACACTAGCCATCACATCTATGTCGAGTCATCATTTACCAAGCTATTTTATGTTACTCTTATATGTGAGGATTAAAACTCGGTTTCTTAGTTTTACAATTCATTTTATGCCATTAGGGGTCTATTGGATCGAACGATATAGTTTTTTAACCATCAGGGCAAAAGCTGACCTTTTGGGCATATTGCACGGTAGGTATCGATACACCCTCACTAGGTATCAATACACCCTCACTGGGTATCGATACACCCTCAGTAGGTATCGATACACCCCCACTAGGTATCGATACACCCCTACTGGATATTGATACACCCTCAGTAGGTACCGATACACCCCCGTTATTGATACACTCCTTGTATCGATACACCCTCATTGGGTATCGGTACCAACCTTTGCTACTGGAATTTTAATGAAACAAGGGTATCGATACCCACCCAAAGGATATCGATGCACTATTTACAAAAAGCCTTTATTCATCCGCCAGAACATAGGGTATCGATATCAGCTCCTCGTGTAGCAATACCAAAGCCCAGAAAAGGCTTCCAAGGCTCGAGAAATCACTTCTCAAGCCTAAATGTAATCCTTAACCCTTTAACTTAATTATACATCTTATAGGAGTTAATTAGAGTGATTTGCTACCCCTTATTACACATTGTAAATAATAGAGGTTTTGTAGCAGAGAATAAATGTTTTCTCTATTTTAATTCATGATTTACAGAAAAGAAGTGAGTCTCTTTTATAGGACTAAATTACAACAATCCTAGCTAAGTATAACTCTATCTCTATCTATTATTTAAAAGATTAGAAATTTAAATTTAGATAAGATAAAATAAGATTTAACTTATCACTAAGTTAGATAAGACTTAGCTATTTAGTTATTTACTAGGACTAAAATACATAAAAATATATTTACAATCTACACTCCCCCTCAAGCTGGTGAGTATATGTTGTAGAGTCCCAGCTTGGATGTAAGCTCATCAAAGGTGGTTCTTGGAAGTGCCTTGGTGAGTACATCACTAGTTTGTTTGTGAGTTGGAACAAAGTTGAGCTTGATTTGTTCCATTAGTAACATTTTACGAGATGAAGTGACGGTCTAGTTCCGCGTGTCATGGTGGTGCTGGATTCTTTGCAATGCTGATTCTTGTTGGCTATCACAATGAAGTTCAAACTATTCACTGTGATTCATTTGTAATTCGGTCAAGAGTCGTTGTATCCAAATTCCTTCACAAATCCCAAGTGCCAATGCTCGAAATTCAACTTCTGCACTGCTCCTTGAGACCACTGATTGTTTCTTGCTCCTCCATATCACTAGATTTCCCCAAACTCGAGTACAATATCCACTAGTGGATCTTCTACTAGTCAGTTCTCCTGCCCAGCTTGCATCTGTGAAGACTTCCACTTTTCTGGACTCACTCTTAGAAAAAATCAGTCCATGACCTGGTGTCATCTTGAAATATCTCAAGATTCTGGTTACTGCCTCTAAGTGTTCCTCTCTAGGGTCATTCATGAACTGACTTACAATGCTAATAGAATAAGCAATGTCTGGTCTTGTAAGTGACAAGTAAATCAGCTTACCTACCAGTCTTTGATAGTTTTCTTTGTCCACTGGAATTCATTTGTCATCAATTCTGAATTTCAAATTATACTCCATAGGTGTCTCAGCTGGCTTGCACCCCAACATTCCAGTTTCTAAAAGCAAGTCTAGAATGTATTTCCTTTGATTGATTACAATTCCGATGCTTGATCTAACCACTTCCATTCCTAGAAAGTATCTCAAGTAACCCAAATCTTTAGTTTCAAATTCAGTTGCCAAAAACTCTTTTAACTTTCTGATTTCCATAGAATCATCACCTATGATGATTATATCATCAACATAGACTATTAAGATAGCATTTTTGTTCTCATGAGAAGTTTTGACAAACAAAGTATGGTCAGTTTGACATTGTAGATAGCCGAATTTTAGAATGGCTTTAGTAAATCTATCAAACCAAGCCCGAGGTGATTGTTTGAGACCGTATAATGATTTCTGTAGTTTACATACCTGACCCGAATTTGAGTCTTCATTTAAACCATGTGGTTTTTGCATGTACACCTATTCTTATAGAGTTCCATTCAGGAATGCATTTTTTATATCAAGCTGGTGAAGTGACCATTCTTGATTTGCAGCAAGAGATAATAAAACTATCACGGTATTAAGTTTTGCCACTGGTGCGAATGTCTCCTGGTAGTCAATCCCATAATACTGAGTGAATCTCTTCGCCACCAGTCTAGCCTTGAACATTTCTATGCTCCCATCGGCATTATATTTGACTGTAAATACCCATTTACAGCCCACTGCCCTTTTTCCAGGTGGTAAATCAGTCATAACCCAGGTTTTGTTTGCTTCTAGTGTATTGATCTCATATTCTACAGCCTTCTTCCATTTTGGATCTTTCAAGGCTTCATGTACAGATTGAGGAATATGCACTTTATCAATTCTGGCAGTGAAGGCTCTAAATGAAGGCATCAGCTTCCCATAAGCCACGTACTTTTGTATCGGATGACTAGTACATTTCCTGACACCTTTCCTTTGAGAAATAGGTAGATCAAATGTATCAATTGAAGGGATAATAATATCATTACTCACAGATTCCAAACCTTGTTCACCCTATAGGGATAATGGAATTGGTTCCAGTTCTTGAGCAGTCCTAAGTTGTGTAGTTTTCTGTGAAGTAAGCCTTTTCTTCCTTGTATAGACACTTAGTTCCTTTGTCCCAAGTTGAGTTTCTGAAGAAGGTTTTTGTGGAGTTTTAGGTAGTGAATCTGGTATTGGAGATGCGGGTTCTGCATGGAGTATTGGAGGAATAGGATCTGTTATGGATGTAGGAACATTTGTGGTGGATAAAGGAATGTCTTTGGTACATATAGGACTGTTTATGGTGGATGTAGGAATATATATAGGTAACTGGACTGGTTGTGGCTGAAATTTATCCAAACTCTCCCCCTGGATTTCAGAATTTGAGAAAAAATGTTGTAATTCATGAAAGGTAACATCCATAGAAACATAAAATTTACGAGTGACATGGGAATAACATTTATAACCCTTCTGAAGAGGAGAATACCCAAGAAAAATACACTTGACAGCCCTTGGATCCAATTTACTTCGAAACTGCTTATGGATATGAACAAAAGCAGAACACCCAAATATTTTAGCAGGTAATGTTCAAGACATAGGTTTAAAAGAAGGAAACTGTTTAAGAAAAACTTCCTTAGGAGTTTGAAATTTTAATACTTTACTGGGTAGTCTATTAATGAGGTATGTAGCAGTAAGCAAGGCTTCCCCCCAAAAATGCTTAGGAAATTAGAAGAAAACAACAATGATCTAGCAACCTCTAAAAGGTCTATTCTTCCTCTCAGCCACTCAATTTTGCTGTGGAGTATCCACACAAGAACTAATATGTATAATACCTCGCTCTCGAAGAAAATTTTCCAAAGTAGTAGTAAAAAATTCACTCCTATTGTCAGTTTTCAAAATTTGAATTTTGCTGCGAAATTGAGTTTCAATCAGCATATAGAATTTTCTAAATATACCCTCAGTTTCAGATTTATCCTTCATTAAATACGTCCATGTGGTTCTAGAATGATCATCAATAAAGGATACAAACCACCTACTCTCAGTAACATTCTTAACTTTAGAAGGGCCCCAAATGTCACTATGGATGAGGGAAAATGGTTAAAATGGTGTGTAAGACGATTGAGGATAACGGTTTCGAACATGTTTTGCAATCTGGCATATATCACAAGTAAACGATGGTGGATTTTTATGAATGAATAATTTGGGAAACAATTTTTGGAGATAAGAAAAATTAGGATGTTCAAGGCGAAAATGCCATAACAAAATTCCATTGGAACTTAAACTAGAAATTTGGGAGCAAAAACAAACAGAATTGAGAGTGCAATTTGGTAGGACTTGTCCCTTGGGAAGTGCTTGGCCTTCAATATGTATAGTCCACTACACAGCTTAGCACTGCCAATTACTTTCTCCGAATCCATTTCCTGAAAAATACATCCATGCAAACTGAATTTAGTATAGCACTGCAAATCACTACACAATATGCTAACAGATAAAAGATTGCATTGTAAATCAAGAACATAAAGAACAGAGTTTAGCACAATATCCTTATTAAGAAAAACTGTTCCAGTCCCTTCCACCTCAGTCAATGACCCATTTGCAGTCTTCACATGCTTCTTGTGATGCTGTTTTGTAAGAGTCAAAAACACATTTGTTTCCTGTCATATGATCAGTAGCACCGGAATCCACTATCCATAGAATTTGAGTAGTGTTGGAGAGAAATGAAATACTACCATGCGAAATACTGGATGTTGTAGGCTGATCAGCAAGACAAGCATTCAGTTCAGATCTTGAACTAATTTCTGATGTGGAAGTGGTATGCATTGCGCAAGATTTTACAGGATCTAAAAAACCCAAACTGATACCATGTAAATAATAGATGTTTTGTAGCAGAGAATAAATGTTTTCTCTGTTTTAATTCATGATTTACAGAAAAGAAGTGAGGCCCTTTTATAGGACTAAATTACAACAATCCTAGCTAAGTATGACTCTATCTATTATTTAAAAGATTAAAAATTTAAATTTAGATAAGATAAAATAAGATTTAACTTATCACTAAGTTAGATAAGACTTAGCTAGTTAGTTATTTACTATGACTAAAATACATAAAAATATATTTACAATCTACACACATTAACAACATTTAATTTGGGAATTGTCATTTACAAGCTCTAAGCTACCTTAAAACCCAAACTAGAAATCATAAACCATAAAATCAAGCAAGACAATTACTTTAGGATGTTCAAGAATTAAAAGAGTCGGAAATGTACTGACCTTTAGCAAAAACCCGAATCAAGCTCACCCACTTAGCTCATTTAACTCTTTTCCTTGTTCAAGCTTGAAAAACCTCCTTTTTTACCTTCTTTTTTCCACAAAACTAAACTTCCCATGAAGACATATCCAAATCTTGAATCTCGGATGTAGAAAATGATGAAGAAATCTTGAATCTTTAATGTTGGAGGATATGGTGTTTTTGGGAGAGAATATGAGGAAAAAGGAGATGAAGAAAATGGTATGTGAAATGATGATCTCACAAAAGGAGTTCTTGTTCCCTTAACCTCACGTGAAAGCCTACAACAAGGGAAAAAGATCTGCATTTCTCATTTAAAAGGGTATAATTACCCTTTAAACCCCTTACTTTCTTCTTTGCCCCAAAATGATTACTTTCCAAGCTTAAATGGTTCAATTCTCATCCAATTAGGCCTAAACTTGGCCCAACGAGTCCAATTACTCCAACCAACATGAGGATTTATAATTTGAGTCAACGCCCAATCGTTGACTCAAAAATTCGGGTCGTTATAACTCTTCCCTCCTAAAAGGAAATTTCATCCTCGAAATTAAACGGAGGGAGAAGATGCAACTATCTCGGATACAACCAAAACATAATTAACAGACACCCACCTCAAACTGAAGATTCTTCCTCGAAACTTTCTTAGCCAAAACTCATAACACTGAACTTCTCAATACTTTCTCTCACGAATCCCTAACGATTCATGTTTATCCATCGAACAACACTTACGTCAAACTCTAAAGCAAAACAACATACGATAACCTTAAACGATATTATCCAAACATCAACTCAAGAAATCACTTCGGATAAGCTTCATCTCGGTTAAAAAAATCCTTTCAACCATCATCCGTGGTTCAAAACTCTTGAACTCAAACCTCATTTATGTTCGGAACACGACACCTCCTCGAAGGTATACAACTAGGAACACTTATTTGTTTATCATTAAAACCCTGATCAAACTTTTCAAAAACATACGAAACTTTGACAACCAAACTTTACCATCAATCTATATTGAATTAACAACTCTTCTTTTTGACTTGGCTAGTCAAGACGAGACTTAGCACTTCACTTAACTGGAATCTCGCCACAACTCGAATGTAAGCTAACTCATGATCATGCAATTTCACTATTCAAGCCACTTGTTTCCAACCGAAAACCGTTGCTGCTTACAAACTCTAACTAGAGGTTAACACTTACCCAATTATCCCTAAAAGTCCGGTCATACTCTTTCAATTGAACCACTTAATTCCAACGAACAGTTTTACTGAAACTCTAACAAGCCTTCACAGATTTAAAATGATTCCTTCAACAAGATCTTTTGCAACATAAGAATCTCGGTTCCACGTAACCCTAGCTGATAACCTTACATTTCTGTTGCGCTACTCTGATAATCTTCACGTTGTTTACCATACATGTAGGCAACCCATCATAAAACTCGATAGAGAAACACTCAAATCATCAAACTCAAGATTATACCAATGCACTCGTGAGTCTAAGAAACTCCGCGACTTGCCCTTAAGTCCAATCATCACATCAACCACAATCTTTATCACACTTCCCTTTTAACTTTCAACTTACGATACTCAAATTCTGAACGATCACACGAAAAACTCGAAACTCCTCAACCATTCCTAAGATCATCAAACCCAAGAAACGGGTAACAGTCCTTCACCGTTACGCTTGGCTCATAACATCCAACTCCACCACTCTTTGTTATACCAACATAGGCATGTCTAAAGCTGAACCACTTGGTGACAACGCCCGTATTCACTCACTTTACAATTGAGTTCCCATTCAAGAAGTTCGTTTGTTGCCATACTACAAGGTGATGAACACTAACACCAAACTCTACACTACTTCTATCGTGGGGTTCCAATCTACGATCAAAAGGTAAGCTCACTCATTTCTCGATGAGCACTTTAACAACCTCTCAAACGTTCACAACTCTAAAATTTTAAACTCTCAACTCTCGTATCCAATGTGGGCTAACAACGTCTTGCAACCAACAAGATCCCCTTTGAACAAACATCACAAGAACACAACTTTCACGCTAGATAGGCAATGGTTCATCGCATCTATTACCCACAACCTGGTTTATCTCGAACCCGAAACTTCGAGACTCTCATTCGAAAACCAAGGTATACATCAAACTCACATGATCAACTTACTTTAAGGGTAATATCTATGAACTAGGGAGAGAGTACATATAATAAGTCCGCGATGACTGTTACTCTCAATCCTCACTTACCACCTACGGTAAGAACATCACCTATAAGAACTTGCAAAACTAATAAGCTAAAAAACCAACATCAACCTCTAGATCTCACCACAACACTTATCTAACAAGAACCAAAACCATTATGAACGAGAGATCAAATTTCCATCAATGCAACAACTAAAAACCAAAACGGAGCATAGTTACCTAACATATCATCGGTGGCAAAGTTGTCATCTCTAGCCTAAAAGGCAGATTGTCTAGCAACAGCTCGATCGTCAACTCTGACGGTGGATCTCACAGGACCTCTACCCCGATGCCCTAGCACCGTCTCTAGCAAAGCTCTAACTATGCCGGGAAGAAGTCAACCTCTAAGACTGAATATGTGAACCATCATCCATAAGTGGGCAATCCTCCGCCATATGACCTGGTGCACGACACCTATAGCAAACCCTCCGGAGCAAGAAGCACACCCTAAGGTGATATCGACCACAATGTTCAAAAGCCAATGGAAGTGATGCTCTGGCTGAACCATCCGTACTCTCTTTTGGAGCAGAAATCAATGAACCCTTATGAACTCTCGATCTAAATCCCTGACCGTCCCTCAGTAGCTGATCGAAAGCAACTCTCTTTAAATCATTCGAAGCATAGAAACTCCTAGACGAAGCCTTAGAAGAACCTATAATATCTCGGGTCCCCACAATATGGCCTCTAGAGTCCTCAACTTGACTTGGTGCCAAAACCTTAAGTCGTTCGAGTGTCTTCACACTATTGGCTAGTTTAGAGAATGTCCCAAGTGGACCCACTATCACGTGCATCTAAAGATCAACCTTCAATCCATGTCTAAACATCTTACACCTCAACTTCTCGGTGGCAACTAACTCTGGGGCATAACGGCTTAACCGTAGAAAATCTTGCTCATGCTTAAACACTATCCAGTCCCTCTAAACTAGATGCAGAAACTGGTCTCTCATCTCATCCATGTGAACCTCATGATGTACTTCTTCTTGAACTCATCCAAGAAGACATCCTATGTAGGAAGTGCAAGTTGTAGTCCCAACTCAACAGTCTCCCACCACTCATGTGCATTGCCCTTAAAAAGGGAGACAAGGCAATCGAGGTCATCCTCTAGGCTCCCTCTCATCTGTCTCAGAATCCTCCAAATGTCTCTTAACCATTGGTCGGCCTTGATCCCCACCCAAACCTTCGAAGACTTTTGGCCGAAAATGGCGAATCCTCTCAAGAAGGGTCTTGCGATGCGTTTCAGATTGCCTCGGGATAGCTTGTACCACTTACAAGAGTGCATAGGTAACCCTCCACTTCTGGGACTTTCTGAAAGGCTTGCGTCTCCTACATCTGGGACAAACTCCTTATCCAAATCTACCGCTTGAGAGACATGTCACTCCTCACGACTTTTATGGTCGCGTTTGGCTTCACTCACCATCAAACTTTTCTGAAACACGAGGAAACAAGGCAACATTATTAGGATTCCCAGTCTTAAAAGAGTAAAACTTAACTTTATGTGCTTGTATTCACTATACACCTTACCACGACCTCTATATTACCCCAAGATTTCCTAGAACCGACTAAACCTAAGCTCTGATACCACTGTTGTAACACTCTGATTTAGATCTGAAGTACTATAATCATGTCATCCAAAAACTAACCCATCAAATTTCCAATTTAAAATTATAAGTTTAGCCATCATTTAAAATCTTTGAACATCCATAAATCCATGTAATTAAATAAACATTTAAATAAGTTTACAAAACAGGAGCTTCGAGTTTAAAACACCGTAGAACAAAATAGTATTTCAAATAGAGTTATAGACTCAACAGTAGTACGGTCTTATCAATACATTAGCCCAAACTAAAATAACAAGTATTGTACTCTAAAAGCGAATGCAGTGCTAGGAAATCCTTTCTTGATGAGCTCTTCCAAGGGTGACATGTCAAACTACACAGGGAAAAACCATACATCCGCACGTTGAGCTAACAAAACTTAGTGGTACATTTCTACTCTACCACAATTCATGAATATCATAAAATAAGCATGCAAGATAAATATAGTCAAAAGAGCATAGATAAGGCTTCCATTATCTATGAGATATCATCTAGCCTACACTAGTTAGGGTACTTAGATCATCTATCTCAAGGTATCATTAAGTTTATAACAAAAATACATGATTCCACAAGTTTTACCATACTCGAGGTCACATAGCCTATTGAGATACTCGAGCTCACACAACCATCGAGTTAATATATATCATACCCTGATCACTCAGCCCAAAATACACATCCACTTATATAAGTACTGTAATACTAACTCTAAGACATCTGGATTCCTTTACCACAATCATAACATGCTCCCCGAGCATTCGTAAATCTCACCAAGAGGTAAATGGCACCAAGCCAAGCCATCCAACAAATGCCTCAAGGCATAGCACTAGCCATCACATCTATGTTGACTCATCATTTACCAAGCTATTTCACGTTACTCTTATATGTGAAAATTAAAACTCAGTTTCTCAATTTTACAATTCATTTTATGCCATTAGGGGTCTATTGGATCGAATGGTATAATTTTCAGCCCTTTGGGCAAAAGCTAGCCTTTTTGGCAGATTGCACAGTGGGTATTGATACACCCCCACTATGTATTGATACACCCCCACTAGGTATCGATGCACCCTTAGTATCGATACACCTTCAATGGGTATTTATACATGGTATCGGTACGCCTCCATTGGGTATCAATACCAACCTTTACTATTGGAATTTTAATGAAACAGGGGTATCGATACCCACCCAAAGGGTATCGATACGCCCTTTACCAAAAGCCTTTTTTATCCCCCAAAACATAAGGTATCGATACCGGCTCCCCATGTAGCGATACTGAAGCCCAGAAAAAGCTTCCAAGGCTCGGGAAATTACTTTCCAAACCCTTAAAATGTAATTCCCAACCCTTTAAATTAACCTTACATCTTATGGGAGTTAATTAGAGTGATTTGCTACCCCTTATTACACCTTAACAACATTTAATTCGGGAATTTCCATTTACAAGCTCTAAGCTACCTTAAAACCCAAACTAGCAATCATAAACCATAAAATCAAGCAAGACAATTACTTTAGGATGTTCAAGAATCAAAGGAGTCAGAAATGTACCAACCTTTAGCAAAAATCAGAATCAAGTTCACCCACTTAGCTTACTTAACTCTTCTTTTTGTTCAAGCTTGAAAACCCCCTTTTTACCTCCTTTTTCCCACAAAACTTGAAGCCCATCTAGAGGAGATTAACACATCCAAATCTTAAATCTCGAATGTAGAAAGCTTGAATCTTTAATGTTTGAGGCTATGGTGTTCTTGGGAGAGAAGATGAGGAAGAAAAAGATGAAGAAAAGGGTGTGTGAAAGGATGATCTCGCAAAAGGAGTTCTTGTCCCCTTAACCTCGTGTGGTAGCCCACAACAAGGGAAAAAGATTAGCTTTTCTCGTTTAAAAAGGGTATAATTACCCTTTAAACCCCTTACTTTCTCCCTTGCCCCAAAATGGTCACTTTCCAAGCTTAAATGGTTCAATTCTTATCCAATTAGGCCTAAACTTGGCCCAACGAGTCCAATTACTCCAACCAATATGAGGGTCCATAATCCGGATCAACGCCCAATCACTGACTCGAAAATTTGGGTCGTTACAAAACCAGTTCACATGATATTCACGAGTTATTTATTTTTTAAATCTTAATCTTTGAATCAAAAGAGCCCCAAGAGCTGAAGCAACGACTTCCTCTATTGCATTTTGAATATAATTACGATCCATCTACAAAATAATAATGATGATGATGTTAGCTCAAAAGGAGTTAATGGATGTTGATAGATTGTTGGAAGCTAAGACCAACCAAGGAGGTGTTCAAAATATTATCAGGGTAAAGTAGTTTATGACCTATCATGTATGTTTGTGATATTCTTAATTAAACTTGAAATTTGTATTATGCAATGTAAATTCAATTTGCCTAGTTTTGGATTGTTGTCTTCAATTAGGAATCTAATTAGGAGCTGTAAATTGATTTTAACAATTGAGCTTGAATATATCTGAGGCAACTTATAAATATACAGCTTTGTTTTTAATTGGTGCATTCGAAAATGGTCTTGACTAAGAAATTGTGAATTAAGGGTTAAAAACTTTTAAGCGCAAACTTTATAAATATAGCCAACCATTCACATAAATAAGAAGCTTAAGCAAAAGCTTTAAGTAACAAAATTCTTGCAAGTGAATACTTTAATCTAATCAGCAAGTGAAAATGGCGATAAACAGAGAAAAACAACATAAACTGAAAAAAAAAATCAACAATAATATGAGAAAGAACTAAAAATCAATTTCTCAAAAGAAAAATAAATAAAAACATCATATCTTGGTGAAGCTTACCTGTGGGGAAGGTGACAGAGTCGACGATATCAGTGGGATAAAAAAAGATGGTGAGAGCAAAAACAACCGGCGAGAGAAAAAAGAGTAAAGACGGTGAAATGAGAGTAAAGTGATTTGGGGGAAAAGTTAATAGCTTTGGTGGAGTATGATTTATCGACAAATTCTCGGTAAGTCATTTTACACAGACCTTTTATTTTTTTCAGTTGATCGTAGTTCAAATTCCTTTGATTGTAGTTATTACTTCAAATAAATGGACCCTAAATTTCCACATGATTTAAGACTCGATTTAAAAATAGTAAATTAATAATATCACGAGATATAAATCTTATTATAGAATAATCAAAAGTTAAAATCACAAGATTTAAAAATCTTATTATAGAGTCACTAAGAGCACCCCTTTTCTTTTTCCTTTAGGTGCGATTAGGATTAGAATTAAAATTTGTCAAAAAAATCTTATTATGGAAGAAAATTAGTGTTATTTTTTAAAAAATTAAATTAATAAACATATATTATCTTGTAATCAGTCGAAGAAAAATTAACTAAAAATTATTATAATCAAGTGTAACAACGTTATTTTTCAAAGTATCATAGTATATTGGCTCTCCAAAATTCAAAAAAAAATTATTTTACTATAACCTTCCAATCTTTTTTAAGACGGTTATATTTATATGTTTTTTAATTTTAAAATTATTTTGATGATTATTAAAATATTTTTTAAATTTTTATACTATCTCAAAAAATTAATGTCAAGATTTGTCACTAATCATAGAAAGAGATCCTTGTCACATATCACAAACCTCCTTTATGAAAGAAATATTAAATTAAAATAAAATAATATTTTGTCTAATAAATTTACCATTTATTAATTATTTAAAGTTTTTTTAGTATTTTAATTAATTAATTTTTTGTTGAAATGTTAATTAATTAAATTTTATAAAATATAACTTAAAAATTAGTTTATCGAAAGGATAGAAAGTAATACTAATTCCAGCACCTCCTTTTTGGATTTCTCTAGAGACTGTCGGAAATTTCTTCATCCTTCCTTTAAATTTTCTCAGATATTATACCCGCCAATTTCATCACAACAACAACGTTGGTTGAAACAGAAAGGGAAAAGAAGAAAATAAATGGGTTTGATCGGGAAATTGAAGCGAAAGGACATCGACCAAGTTAGCGACCACTTCTCCGATTTCTCTCTCTCGTCGCCGGCCACCAAGATTCGCCGTCTCGATGCTGATTTGCCCCCCATAATGGAGGAAGACTCCTTCCCTGAGAATCGCGAGAGAGCCATCGTTCCATTTAATCCAAACCCACTTGTTCATCATCATAATACACCTCCCCTGTGTTCCTCTCCTCCTTCTACCCCCTTCTTCTCCCTCCATTCCGACCTCATCTCCGGCTTCAAGAGTACGTTTTCTCATCATCTCATTTCTCACAGTTCTTCTCTGTTTTGCGGTAATCTTTCCTGATTCTGATTTCTGGGTTCGAAATTTTTGTTGTGCAGACCAATTCCTACGGGCAACCGACACGAAACCAGCCGAAACAGAAGAGAACAAGAAGGAAAACGAAGGATGTTTAGCTGTTGTTCCATGGGTTCCTTCTCAGATTCCTTCGGTGGAAAGCAGAGACGGTGAGCAGGAAGTTCCAGTTCCAGAGTCGATGGAAACTGATGAAATGGACGTAGAAGAGAATCGTAGCCACAAAGAAAGCATGCAGGAAGGGCATGGATATCAATTTGATGCCTTCCATCAGCACTGGGCGCAGCAGCAACAACAACAACATTGCATGCTCCCACAGCCGCCTGAAAACCCTTTCACTCCGATCACATGGTCTGATAGATAAACTTCAAGTGGTGGGAGAATATAGTGCTGTTTCCTCTGTTTTGATTTTGTAAATGGGGGATTGGGGCTTTTCCCCCTGTTTTGCTTGCCTTGCAAATTTATCATTCATTTCAGAGAATACCCATGCATGCAATTTTGCTTGAAATCCTTGCTGTAAAACATCAAGCGTTTCATTGACAAGGCCCTCCTTCGAGCTGTCGTGTGATGGTTGGTCTAAGCGTCATCTCCGATGAAAACAGTTGGAGTAAAAACGGCGAGAAGTCTTTAATTTTTCTTCACAGTGTTTTATTGACAAGGATCTTGTTGTTCGGTATTGGAAAATTGTGACTCGACTACCGATTCCGTCTTTTTTCTTCTTGCCTCCAATCTTAAGGCATTGATAGAATCTGCTTCCTCTTTACATTTCTACAAATTTGTCTACCTATATGTGACCTCAAGTGCGACATGCAGTGAAGAGTGAATTTGTTGGAGTCTTCTTATCACATTCTCTCTTAGCGTTGATGTTCCTGATATTTGTTTCTCTTCGTAGTTGTTAGACTTTTTATTGTTGTTTTTATATTTTTTTCCCTAAGTTTTTGCCGATCGCTTTGTTTTGAGTTTGACTTTGTGTTTGTGGTTTGATTTTTTTGTATATCTTTTTCTTCAGTTCGATTGTGACCGACTTGTTGTTTAACCTGTGTTTATCGTTGTTCTTGTTTATAATTTGTTTATGTTTTAATGCCGGTTGATCTTTAATTCAAAAAAAATGTGTGTACTAAGCATAATTGAGAAACTCAATTCAAATTTAAAAACTGATTTATTAATTAATAAAAATTTTAAGTTATTCGTGTTATTTAAATTTTTATTTAATAACTTAAATTTTATTTAAAATTTTTTAAGTCGGGTATTTTTGCATCGAGTCCAGTCAAATAATTTATTTTTTTCAAGTCGAGTTAGATGCAAGGACAACCATTTTAACAATAGCAATATGTTTTATTTCTACCTCAACCATTAGATTAAAGCATGCACCTTAGGGTGAGGCTAAAATACGATCCTACATAAATTTTTACCATTTTTATTTTGTGTAAGACTGAAAATAATTTAAGAAATCGAAATTCTTACTAATTGAGCAAGAATTTGTGTAATTACATAAATTCTTATCAACTTGGTAAAAATTTGTGTAAATTTTATCTTAAGTAAGAATTTCTGTAACTACACAAATTTTTATATAATAACCTAAATTCAAATTTGTAGATTGTAAGAATTTGGGTAAATTGTAAAAATTTGTATAGCTACACAAATTCTTACCAACTAAGAATTTGTATAAATATGTCTCATTTTAGTCGTACCTTAAAGGTACCTCACTCTAGAATTTCCCATCATTTCCATTCTTCTTTCTTTAAAAATATAAGATAAAGTACACAAATGGTCACTAAACTATCTGTAAAAATATAAAATGATCATCAAACTTTCAAATATTATATAATGGGTATTAAACTTTAGTTTTTGTTACAAAATGATCACTGAGCCGTTAACTTAATTGAGTGACGTGACAATTACAAAAATTTAAATAATATAACATTTAATCCTCTATATTAACAAATTTAATCGATTTATTCTTAATTTAACCCTCATTATTAATGTCTAAATTGATTGAATGTGTAAATTTTGAAGATTAAATATATTATTATACAAATTTTTATAACTGTCGCGTCTCCCAACTAACGACAATTAACAGTCCAATGACCATTTCGTAATAAAAACTAAAGTTTAATTGACCATTTTGTATTTTTAGGGATAGTTTAGTGACCATTTGTGTACTCTACCCAAAAATATAACAGCCCATCTGCATTCAAAAGCTAGAAGCAGGTACACACAAATTCAACATGTCAACCCAAAGGACAAGATAGATAGAAAGGAACATTAAAAAATGTAGAAACTTAATATGCCAACAGAATTGCCAAATTAATCATTAGCTTTTCATGCAAGAGTATTAAATAGAAACTAAAATGCTTTATGTGCACAACTGTTATCACTTCTCAAAGCCTTGTGTTCCATGCCAAGAACCATATACCGTTAACCATTTTGTTAATAGTATATATATAAACCAGTTCCAATTGCCACCATTACCATAAATCACAGAACAAGCTCTACATCAGCCAGTTTCAATCCATTCTCCTATTCTAATCTCTCTTGTTCACATACCCTGATAATATGTACCTTGCCTTTGACTTTTTAGTTTTTACCCTAGCTTGGTTCTTCTTTTCATTTTCCAACTACATCTAGCCTTTTTAGCACCATCCCTATTCAATTAGTTAAACCTTGTTAAATTCCAAACAAGGGTAATATAAGAGCATACAAGCCCAAACAAACCAAGATCACCTTTCCTCTTGTTATTTCCATCATGTTAACCTCACCATATTTCCAAATTTTGAACATGCTCCTTTTGCATATGACAATCCCTAACCAACTCTTTCAGACAGTAGAAGTACTAAGCTGTTATTAATATGTAAAGCTTCCATATTTCTAATGGTGAACCCCTTGAACTATTCCATAATCTTCTAATTAGCTATCTACTTGCCACCATCCCCAAATCTCTAACTACAACTTTGTTTCAGCATTCACCGATCCAAGATTTACTTGTAATCCCTTGTCCACATCCAAAACTACTATACTTTCATGGCTGTCTTTTCATTTTTGAAGCACATGATACAAGGACATGGGTCAGCTCCCCTCATACCAATGTCGAACATGAACAGGCCATCAACACAGTGAAATAAGTAGGGGATATGCCAGGACACAGTCAGAAAAATGAAAGCCAAATTAGAGATCTAGGGCTTTTTCTGGCCAAACTGAAAGCCAAATTAGAGATCTAGTGCTTCAGTTTGATGAGTTACAACTTACAAGGTGGGTGTCTCATAATCAAGTGTTGTTAAAAAAGATGTTAATAACGGTCACTCGGTCACTTCACACACACACATATCTTCACAATCTTCACCATTCTATACCATTGACAATTAGTGCAACTTTTACCATGGATCCATCCATAGTTCCTGCATCACAGTCAATCCGGATACTAGTCACAATCTACGTATGCCCCAAGAACCTATTAAGAATACTACAGTCAGGAACTACCTCATGCACCAAGAATACTAACTCTAATAAACCCTAGTCTACAAAGATGGAGGACACAATTCTAGTGGAAACACAACATGAAAATGATAAATGATGATTAGCAATTAGTAAGACCAAATATGAAAATGGCAAATAATCTTATAAAATAATGTAAGCAAAAGATCTTGGACGTTCACACATACCACAGGTCATACAACAGTGGTAACAAAACAGAGCAAAACTGAAAATTTTGCTGCCTAATTATAAGCACCAATTCCACAGGAAAAGAAAATACAACCCTTAAACATCTATCCATCTATTCTTTCAAACAATGATAACCTTTAGCTAATAACATATGCAAAAGCTATAAATCCAATAAAGGACTTCTCCAAATGCAGGAGATCAATACAACACTGGATATTATTTTGTAGCTTTAAGAAGCTGTAAATAGTAATATTAGATAATACCATAAAACAAACACGACTACTGATGACAATTGTTGCGCTATGGAACAAATAACATACAAAGTAAAGTCAACAACAGAACCATGGAATCCGTAGAAACAAAACATTCAAAACAAAGTAAATAAATGGAAGGGGGGATATGTACATAAGATGAAGCAGAAGAAGGAGAATTGGCTCTAGACAGGGGGGATGTTGGAGAAGGAGAAGCCTTTGTATCCCTTATAAGCATAATACGCAATCCTCGTATAATAGAATCCCGGAATGAACAATATGGATCCGAGTATCGCAAAGAAAAGCCCTAAAACAAAATCAAAATCAAAACCCAGAAATCAGCTAATTGGTCTTGCATAAAATAAAGCCTTTTTTTATTTCAGATGTTTTAAAGGAAGAACCATGGGCTCGATCACCGCCGACTCTGTTGACGGCCATGTAGATGCCGGAGATGATCCCGAGGGTGCCGAAGACGAGAAGAGCGACTGCGAGGCCGATCTCCTTGTAGGGAGGGCGATTGTTGATGGCGTGGGGACTGTCCATCATGATATCCTCATCGGAAATCGAGAAGGCGTGTTCTACGTACATTGTTACACTTTCAATGTGGTGAGGAATTGTATTGGAGGAGATGAATTAGGGATTTTGGAGGAATTCCTGACTCCTGAGCAGAAGAAAGGGGAAAGGTCAAAAGTCCAGAAAAATGGAACAATTGGGCATTCTCATCCTGCACGTTACCATGTACCGTGGGCTACTCGCTCGCCTTCTACGTACGTTGGTTATATTATTACTATTAGTTTGAATTTTATTTTAAATAAGTTTATTTGTTTTATGTTTTATTCTCATATTAATTTTTTAATAAATTTATTTAAAAGTTGTATAAAAATAAAAATATATTTACTATAATATTAATTATTTTTAAAAAATAAAATTTTTCGTCCAACTAAAATTGTATTAAGTTAATTAAATTGGATTAGTGTCACGAGCTAACTCAACTTAGCTCAACGCAAACTCAATTAAGAGTTAAGAAAAGTTAATTTATTTTATAATTTATTAAATAATATTGTAAATTTTTTTTTTTTTGTAATTGAGATAATTGCATGGTACTTTTTAAATTAAATTAATTGCACACCGTGTTAAACTATGACCGTTGTTTTAAATTGGTTCTTAAAGTTTTGAGTAAAATACACTAAAAGTCATTTAATTATACGTGTCATTTTTCTTGTAAAAGTAATAATTGAGCTACTCAATTATAAGTTTAGGAACAAACATGCTAATTTTCTTCTAAAAAAGCAATTGAATCACTCAACTAAAAGCTTGAGAACAAATAAAAAAGGTTCTTTGAAATGCACCCTTTAATTACTAACAAAGCATGCCGAAGTTGTTTTCAAATGTGTCAACAAAAATTATTCGAAATGCACCACATGAAACGTTTTAGAAACATTATAAAGAACACAAATGAGCATTACAGGTTACGTCATAATTGTTGCTAATTTTATGCTACCTGATGTCCCTGTGAGACGCTGCGAAGCCAATGAAGTTGAGATTCCTTAATCCATCCGTAAGTTCGAACACCTTCAACTGTCTCCCTGTCTCCACTATCAAGAAAGAAGAGGTTGAGGACGCTAGTGTTTGCCAAATGGGAACCTGGAGCACCGTAGACACTGAGATCATAATTTCCGAAACCATCGATATCTTCAGAAGGCGGATTAGTTTGTGAGAGCGAATAATCCATCAGAGAGAGGAAATACATCAGTTCTTGACGAGTCATCGTGGATTCTTGGTCATGGTTTCCTAAAACAGCAGCCCACGGGACTCCAGATTCCATTACAGGACTAAAGGCTTTAAGTAGAGATTCAGCAGCATCAGAAGTGCTTGGACCAAATATGTTGTCTCCTGGTTTAAGGAATTCAAAGAAGATCCTCGGAAACCGGCATGACCAATATAAGAGGCATAAAAAGCAGAATCACATATATTTAAAGGCATGATCTATTGCGTACGAAGTCGGTCAGACTACATACCGACTCCAGACGAATAAAGGGGAAGTCGGCTAGACAACATATCGACTTTTGACGTCACTTCAGTAAAAACTATTAGTTGCCCTATTGATGTGATAAAATTAACCATATATCATGAAATAAAAACAAAATCACACCCTTAAAATAAAAAACTCAATAACAATATCCTAACAACTACCCATCAACTCTTAGATCCAACTTAGATAGCCCGAACTTTCATTTTTGATGAAGTACTCGTATCCGACACTTGAATACAAAGATAAGACCTCCGAGGATCATTCAATCCAATCATATCGGAGCCCAAATAACATAGAATTCAACACGTGCCACTAACCCCATAGAACAAGTTGTATCAAGCTAAGATAGTAGATTGTGAAAAAATATATATCAACTCTTAGATCCATTTAGAAATAGAATGAAATCCCAGATCAAGATTACTTTAACTGAGTCCCGGGAGCTCATTTTACATAACTGATATGGGAAACTGAATTAAACTACTTAAACATTACAAGTCGAAGCTTAAATCAAAACGACAAGACATGCGTAATCAAGTAGAAAAGGAAAGTATAGAATAAAAGAAAGTCAAAGTCGGGATTTTAGAGTTGAATCATGGTCTTAAGAAATCGAGTGGTGTTGAGATCGGAACAGTAGGGGAACTGGGAGGGCAGCACGTCTCTGCAACGATTTATAAGACCGGCGCCGAAATGCATATCGGCGACCTGAAGGATCTTGAAAGTGCCGTCGTGGCGGAAGCGGAGAGGGAGACGGGGCCATTTCTTGATGTGGAAAGGGCGGCCGTCGAGCAGTAAATTGGTGTGAACAAAGTAGAGGATGGCGTAGATAAAGGCGAGGTAGAGGATGGAGTGTTTCCAGTTTACAGTTCGATTAGATTCCATTTAATTTTGGCAATAACAGCAATAGAATCGGATAAAAATACGCAAATTAACTAACTAGCAGGCTTGTCTTTTTAATTAATTATTCTATGGTTCCAAATATATATCTCATATGTTTAAGATAATATAAATGAAGTATTAATAATTAATGGTTTAAGATATGGGTAAAACTTTGATACAAATGCTGTGTAAAATTAATTTTACACAAGCCTGTGTATTTACTCTATAAAAACTCAAATCCTAAATTTCTAACTCTAACCTTAAAAAACTAAACCCCACACTCTAAACCCTAAATTCTAAACACTAACCTTGAATTGTAAACCCTACAACCTAAACCCCTAAACCTTAAACCCTAAACTAAAACCCTAACTCCTAAAACTAAAAGGCGAAGTTTACACTGCATTGTATCAAAAAATTTTCCTTAAGGTATTCAAATAATAATAATTAATGGTTTAAACTTAATTTTTTGAAGAAAAAATCTATTAAGTCTTTAAAAAAATCAGTGAATTAAGCTTTCGAGCAATAAATTGAACTAATTTAGTTATTTGATAAATTTTTACCATTAATTTTTAAGATATTATTGATACGTGATACAAAATAATTTTATCACCTGATATTTATAATTTTTTAGAAAATTATTTTTTATAAGTTTTTTTAAAAAACAAACTTTAAAAGAAATTTTTTAAATAAAATATTTTTTTAGAAATATCTAATGACAATATTGTAGCACACACATTGCACCAACTAATTTTAAAAAATATTAAATTTAACTGTTAATGTTAGTCAAAATAGCGATTTAATAAAATATTAAAATATAAAGATTTAATTGGATGTAAAAATTTTCAAGAAATTAACTATTTTTTTAATTCAAAAAACTTATGGTATTCTTAAGCCTTAATTAACTATTTGCTATACGTAAATGTTTTTTTATTATTTTTTTAATTTTTTAAATATGATGGTGTAATTACAAAGTAATATCTGTTCAAATTTTTTAACATTTTAATAAGGCGCATACACCTACTCGAACCCGGATCACCTGAATGAAATACATAATCCTTTACCACGGAGACCACTCCACGAGTTTGAAACTTCTTTTTATCTACATTAGTTTCGGAACTTTACATTTTCTTAATTTGGTCTTTTAATTTGGATATTTAGCTCTTTTAACAATGTGAAACAAATATATATCTTTAACTCTAAAGTTGACAAATCTATATTTTCACTCATATTAACAGTTGATCAAATTAAAAACATAGTTTTTACCAAGTGAACTCACTTTGTAAAAAATAATAGGAAAAAAATTAATAAAGTGTAATATTTTTATTAGTTGTGACCATAAATAACACGATGAGAGGGCCATGATATAACTTCTCAAAGGTGTAAATCAAGGATTGTACACTACACTCTACGGGAACAAAAATCATCTACCCTTTTTATTGCTCTAAAACACTAAATCATACATTCTAACCTTAAAAATTAAACCCTAAACCCTAAAAACTAACTTTAAAACCCAATACTAAACTCAAAACTCTATTTTTAGTGTTGGAACAAAGACGCCAAAAAAGATTGCAAAAACCTATAAAGGCCTAACTCCTAAGGACTCATCCCGCGAACAAGCCCGCAGAGTTGAACAATGGCTAGTAAAATACAAGTTATTACAGGTGGTCAACTCTTGCACGAGCTCTCTTCTCAGAAAATAGATTCTAATTTATTCTACAAGATTCAACTCCAGCTCAGCAAAGAAGAGGGAATGCCCACGATTCTGAAAAACAAGATTCATGCAGCTCAATGGATAACACCTACTGACCCTAAAACTCATACAAATATCCAGAGATACAAGTCAAATCACATGTTTTACAAATGCCTCTCCTGTGGATTTTCATAGAACCAACACCAAGATGAGGACAAGAAAAGAAATCAATCCCGACGGCTTCTGTGCATACCCGAATCCGTAATAGGGCTGGATCATTATATTGAATCTGCAATTTCCAACCGTGGGAGTAGGATCAGTTTTTATGATCATTGAAACATTCGGGAACTTGCAGGCTTCGTCGAGCTGGTTATTCTGCTGGAAGTAGCTGTTGAAGGCGTAAGAGATGTTCCCCCTGCTATCGAGATTCCCACAAGATGTACCGTAACCGAGGCTGGTGCAGTCGGCGGACGAGCATGCATAGTTCACGCTTGGTGCTATGGATGGATCGTCAAGTCTGGCAGAAGGCTTCATCACACACCACTTCTTCTGCAAGTATTGTACACCGTTAGCACGAACTAGAGCTCCTGAGTTCGTGGTACCAAGGTTCAGAGGGTATTTGGGTAGCCCATCATAAGTGAAAATCCCCCAGTGGCGTTCAAAATTCCCCGGAGCAATGCTTTTAGCATCCTCATCGATCAAGCTAAATAGATACGCATCTATCGGCCCAGGTCTCATTGGGGTTCCTCTCCCTCCTGAAATATGAGACATAAAACCTTGATTGAACCGTCGAGCATACTCTATGTCAGCATTTCGGTCTCCATCAGTGGGCCATCCGATCTCCCCAACTATAATGGGCAAATCTGCAAATCCATTCTTTTGTAACGCATGCGCAAGGGTATCGAGGTTAGCATCAAACATGTTGGTATATGATATCCCACCATCATTTATTGGTGATGCATTGCCATCAAAGAATGCATACTCGACAGGGAAATTGGGATCAGCATAGAGGCTTATAAAAGGATAGATGTTCACGGTAAATGGAGCAGCACTAACACTCAAGAAGTTGACAATTGTAAGCATGACCTCATGGATGTCAGCACGGAAGTCCCCATCAGACGGCAATTCACTTGAACTTGTATAAACATCAGCATTGAGGGGAACAGTGACTTTTACTTGGTTGTTATGCCCGGCTTTGACCAGCGCAGCCTGGATGTTCTGAAGAGCAGGGAAGGTTATTCCAAGGTAGCTTCCATTATATGTCTCTAAGAAAGGTTCATTACCGACAGCTACATATCTGTAGGGTAGAGATGAGTGACGAAACAATGTAATCAGAACTAATGAATGAAACCTGGCAATCCTTGAATTCTTAGAGATGTTTGCCAGAATTTGTAAACACATGCAACAATCCATACCAAATTTTACAGTCAATTGCTTTGCCATGTATATGAAATAGCTAACAGATTCAAGACTAAAAAGATCAGTGTCAACTCATATGAGTCGGTGGAAAGCAAAGACAAATTTTCATGTAAATTTCCGGGAGATTGCTGGGATGGAGGTAAAAACAAGCTTAAAACTTTAATCACACGAAAGCTAAAAACATCAATGTATCCACATTAAAACCAGTCACAGCTGAAGTTGCCATATGAATTATGTGTTGAAAAACTAGATGTGCCCATAGGTAAGGGGACGTTTTTCCAGAGGAACAAGCCTTTTTTGGATGTTTAAACTAAGGTTAAATAACCCCATATACATATATTCTATGCAAATAAGCCCCCCTATCTTTTGATTTGTACTCATTTTAGTCCTTATTGGCTTATTCTATCCAAATCATCCCCTTTCTTTATTCTTTAACCTTGGTTTGTTGTGTAATAAACCGAACAATTAAATACGGAATTCATCGAAGTAGCGAAAGTGGAGTTTCAAAGAACACACGGATATCCACAACAACACTGTAATCTAAGCTTAAACATGGTGGCAGGAACTGATAATGAAGAAAAAGAAAACAGAAAGCAGACCTGATATTGACATTATTGGAAGTGATATGTTGGGTGACATTCTTCGCAACCCATTTCTCAGCCGCCTTCATGCTGCCACCCACGGTGGCAAGCATGTCATTAGGGATTCCAACCATGACTTCAATCCCAGTGTTACCCAGAGCCTTAAGTGTATCATATTCTGCATCAAAAAGCTTCACTCTTTGAAACCCATTGTCCCTCAGCAACCTTACTATGGTGCCTGGGGGCAGACGGTGGGTCGACTGGGTTCCCCAGTTCACCCCAATCCCACCCACACTCCACAACATCATAAACAAACATACAAACCCAATACTAACTCTATCTTGTCCTAAAACCCACCCCATAGCAAGTCTAGCAACTCAAGGTACTAAAAAATGGTTTGAAAAGTTCTGATCTGAGGCCTATAATTAGCATAAACCTTCACCAAAAGAAACCCATATTCAAAAAAGCAGATAAATAAATGAAGTAAAAAACCAGATTACTGATATGGTTTGAGCTTAATCAAGAACAAATATTTGATCTACAGTGAATGGATATACTCAGACTAGTAACAATCAGTCAAAAAGCAAACCCAGATTCATATAAGATAGCAGTCCAAAGGAAATCAGTAAAGTTGAGGGGGGAATGAATAAAAAAGTTAGCTTTAAAAGAAAGGAACATGAAAAAGGCAAAGGATCTGTCTTTACAGAGCCATTGGAGTGGGAACTGAGTAAGAATCTAAGCCTCCACCACCACCACCGCCGGCCCCTCCTCTAAAAGGCGAAAAAACACTGTAAGAATGGAGAAGGAGAAAAAGTGAAGGGTTGAAGCAGAAGCTAAGCTAAAACAAGGCGAGTGGAACCTACATATGTGAAGTGTCAGACAAGCAGGAACCAAAACCCAAGATGTCACTTTTTTTTAGTTAATTCAAAAGGGCAAATTTTGAAATTTGTATAAAGGCCTGATATAAAAAACTTATTTTTAATAATTATTTACGAAAATAGCGTTCATCTAATGTTATTTAAAAAAAAATGAGCTTAAACCCCGCGTTTAGGAAAAGGCGACACCTAAGTTGTTGCTTGATTACCCAATGAATGTAATGTCGATGCTGAAATGAGAAGCACGCATATTGTTATTGTCATGTCAATATAAATGTGAGAAGCATGCATATATTGTCATGTCAATATAAATGTAGAATAAACAGACTGATGTTTATAATTACCAATAGAATGATGTTTGCCGATATAATAATTTAGTAGGAGAGTAATCTGTATAATAATTTAACTCGTTTATTACCTTTTCACTTCGTAATACGTTTTTGTTTATATAGGGACAAGGACCGTATGAAATATTTTAAAATTTTAACGGTATACTAATTTTTGTAAAAATACTTATATTTTTTTGCACTTTTAAATTTTTGTATAAAATTTTAGTAGGTTAATCTTTATTTTTTTTCTTTTTAGACACGTTATATTTGTAATATCTTTTATAGATTTTGAATAAAATTTAGTTGTTATTGTCAAAAATATATTACCACCGGAATGTATCAACCGGCCGAAACTAGTGCAGAATTTACTACTTTGATAACAATGCTAAAACCTAATAATCTTATACCGTTTAGTGTTTTTCTTTTTTTTTGAAAAGATGGTGTTATTAATATATTAGTTAAAAAAGTGTTGTTAATATTAGATTGATTTAGGAGTTGAATTGAGGATCGATGGTCGAATTAGTGATATATAACTAGAATAGAATAAATTAATAAAAAATAATTGTCAAATAAAAAACTGACCATTCAATCGATTGGCTACTTTATTTGCAACATTGGGAAAGCAAGCATCAAACTGTATGGAAGGTGGCCACATCGTCCACCCACACCTTCGCAATAAATTTTAAAATTTTGCGCGGTATTCAAATGCGATGACTGCTACCTACTTCTCGCGCCGACTACATTCGTTCCGTGTATCGGAATATTCTAGGCCGTTGGAAGGCATACAACACAACTCATACATCGTTAATCTACAAGGTAGAACATGCGAGTGCAAAGTATTCCAAACATTCAAGTACCCGTCTCCGCACGCCATTGCTGCTTGTTTGTCTGTAGGGATTAGCTACATGCAACTGGTTGACCCAGTATACTTACTCGAAACCATATCCAAGGTTTATGAATACGAGTTTCCTCCCATCAGGAATGAAGTTGATCCGGTCGCAGTTGATGGTGAACCTATTATATAGCCAGATTTTGGACTACGACGCAAAAAAGAGGGTCGTCCATGATCAACGCAGATTTATAGTGCTGATGATTTGGTCGAACATCGAGAAAAACTGGACAGATTAAACTATGCAGTAGATGTTGGAATCTCGGACACCAGAAGAACAATTGTCCTAATCGCTTAGGCCCTCGTATTAATTAAATGTACTTTCTTATTGTATCAATGTTATCTTAAGTAATGAGATATCTTCGTTTAGTTTTCCAGTGTTTTCGAACCATTTTAAACGTGATTATTCACACGGTTGGGGAGGTTAATTCCTATGTGCTTGATATCTGAAGAAAACAACTGCCAACCCAATGGAGATTCACTTACAATTATAATTTTCTATTTTAAATAACTATTAGTTACAATTTGCTGCTGCTCTAATAAAATTTACTTGTAGACGGTGTAATTTACATTTCAAAAGTAATAAAAAAAATTAGACCTCGCACTCTGTATATAGCGAGGTCTATTGGCATGACAATATGTACTTCACCTGCCACATCATGTTTTGGAGGGCGCGAATATTTGCCTATATAAGGCAAAAATGAGGGCAAACAAGCCCACCATTATTTTTTATCGCTTCATTAAAATCTGTACCAGATTCGAAGAAAATATACAATTGTTGCTACCACCACCCCAATGGCAACAAACCACATTTCTGGAATATTTATCTGCTATTGGTGGGTTGACAGTTTTCGTGAGAGGGGTGTTCCGCATTTTTGTTCAAGATGAATGACAGATCACAATATCAGAAAAAACGTGGTCTTTTTAAAGTTTCGGCAATCCTTTTTGTCGCGACCGTTTTTTGGACCGACGTGTGGAAAAATAGCATGACGATTCTTTTAAAAATTGGGTTTTTGCTCATTTTAATTCATTTAATCTTAAAATTAGGGTTGTTTAACCTGATTTTCCTTTATTTAATTTTAAAAATCAATTTGGAGTCGCCACCGGTCACTTTGGTAGACCGGACACTATAAAAACAACCAGAGATTCTATTCTTTTAAAATTATGGTTCGGGAGTCGGTTATGTGTGGGGAAGGATTAGCACCCCCACAAACGCCCGTTATCAGTACCTTATTAATTTCCTATGGCATTTTGGCATTTCCAAGTAATAATTTGAATTTAATTAAATCATTAATCGTTAACTGAATTTTATTCCGAATAGGAGTATCCTTTTGTAAGAAAATACATCTTTATACGAATATGAGTTTTGAAACATCCAGTTACATTAGGATACTTCAATTCATATTCAAAAATGTATCTCAACACAAAAGGTTTACAAAGCATATCTAATTATTTTCTTATCAATTTTAAGTTTAAAACCTAATTAAGGCTCCAATTGATTAATTAATTAAAATCTGTGAATATTATTAAGTTTAAAGTTTATGTGATAACACCCAAATAATTGGGCACTACCCGTATTAAGCCCTAAATTAATAATATTCCTAATTATTAATGACACTAATTATTTATCCCTAATTCCAATTTTATTAAATTAAACTATGTATGATTGTAATATTCTAGGTTCAAATGAAATATTGGATATTCTACTGAAATGTCCCATTGACTAACATCACATTGCAGTGTGACACTAATCAACTTAGGACATTAAAGTTTCTATTCAATATTCATTTATCTTCTAAAATGACCTCACCTATTAGATTAAATTTAATTAAAGAACCTGCACTTAAAAGGCTCTAATTAATTACACTAAGTGAATTAATTTCCTAAACAAATATTCTACATGCTAATTTTAAAACATGCACACACATTTAATTAAATAAAGCATAGTAATTAAAACAAATTAAATGAATTAACATAGGAAATTTGGGCTAAATTGAACTAAATTATAAATTGGAGTGTCAAATTACAAAGTTATGGTGACCAAATTGAATGAAATGAAAACTAGATAGCTGCAGTATGAAGCCCATGAAAGAAGGGTGTGGGTCGTCATGAGGATTCGCGGGCTCTGAGGCCCGAACCTCAGCCTATATAAGGACCCCCTCAGCCATTTATTTTTCCTTTTTTTCTATTTTTTGGATTTTCAACTTTTATAAACCCTTAAATCCTCCCGGCTATAACACTCAAACCCAGAAAATTTGAGTCATTTTCAATCAAACCCATGTTTTTCAACCATGTTCATCATTGACTTCATCCATTTTCCCCTTTTTATCCAAATTAACACCAAAATACTTCATATTTTCTATTTTTCTTGATCAAACACCCAAACTCGCTCGGTGTTCATCCTATTTCATCATGAACATGATGAACACCATAGCTCCAGTATACCACTGCCTTCCACTCCGCCATCCAAATCTTCAACCACCATCACCGATCATCATTGGCATGTTCGCTGGCCTCCACTGACAGTCGTCTCTGGTCATCTTCTTCGATCACTCCAAAACTCCAATCATCTCTATCCCAACTTCGGCCGCCGACTGGTTTCTCTGGTCATCCCCTACCTTGCTCCGACCATCGTCCAGCGCCATGAGGCAATTTTCAGCCACCATTCGCCGCCGTCTGAAACACTAGAAAACTCTATTTTCCCCAATTTTCACTCTTAAAGGTAGATCTAAGCCCGGATTCAATCGAATCTACCCTACTTCAACCATTTCCTGGCCTTAACTAACCAAACCGAACCTAAACTACCATCTTCAACTCCACCGTCACCCTTAAATCATCCAACAACCAAAACTACTCCGATAAACACAAAATAAGCCTCAAACCTCACTGTAATTTGTGTTTATTTCAAAATATGGGTTTTAATACCATTAGCTACTATTTTTTTAGGTTTTGAAGCTTAGATTTGACTTATTTTGTGTTTATGCAGGAAAATGAAGAGAGGGAATGAGATATACCTTCTGGTGAATATCTGTGGTGATGCGGTGGCGGAGCGATTATCCTCTCAGGCAGTTCCCTGTGTTTCCGGTGACTCTTCAGGTTCTGGTAACCCTTCGAGTTCTCTCTCTCTCTCTCTCAATTAATGCCCGTAACTATTGTTTCATTATTATTAGCTAATGATTGTTTTTTTCTCTCTCTATTATAGCTGGGGGCCAGCTAACGTCAGCGAGATTGTAATCTGCGTGAAGACCAGTCAGACGATACCAATTTGGACAGGCTTTAAAAGCAAAATTGGGCCATTTATGTTTCTTGGGGCAGATTAGTGTATAGTTTGGGCGGAAAATTTGTGTTTTAGGCTTAATGTTTGTATTTTTGGGCCTTTGGGATTTTGTTTATATAGTGGACACAAATATATTGTATAATGGACATTATTTAAACTCTAATGGATCACTATTTATATTGCTTATTTATTTATCTACCTATTATTATTTATATTAATTTGGTTTTATTTATAGTAACTATATATATTCAAATATCCGGACAAAATTAGGGTATTACATTCTTAACATCTAGATGAGGTTACGGGTAACTTATTTTTACACCTTAATTGTAGAGGCTAGGTGAAGACCACCGTGGCTAATTGTAGTCAAAGCTCCTACCACTGTTGTCGATGATGAAAGTGGGGAGCAATTGCAACCTTCAAGGGTGTAACACCTCGAAAATCGGACTAGTCAGAATTAGGTTTCGACGATCAGAAACCCTACACCAGAAAGGTCTAAATATTGTATTGATGTTGACCGTGTGGTCAATTATATTGATATTGGACTCTAATTGAGTCAATTTATTGACTAACGACCTTAATTGAATTTTTAGAAACTTGTTAGTGGCCAAATTGTGAGAATTGAAAGTTTGGGGGCAAAAGTGTAAATTGGAAAAGTTAAGGGACCATTTTGTAAATATCCTATTTTGGGATAGCTCACCTTCTTACTTGCCACCCACTTCACGTGGGATTGCTTGGAGATATAGAAAAGATGACAATTGACTATCAATTGTCTAAAATAAAGAAAAAAACATGAAAATATGGAAATCATATTTTAATATTTCCCTTAGGGGTGGATAAGCTCATCGGTTCATCTACTAAGGTAAAACAAAGTGTTTTAATAAGTATTGTGTATACTGATCCCTTCTCTTTATTTTCTACATCTCCCTTAAAAGGTTAAGCGCACACCTCCAATGTCTTCAACCTCAAGCTCCTAAGCAAACACATTCCTTGTTTGACTTCTTAAATTCAAGCTTTCTTTGATCCATCGATAATATTGGTTAGCCATTGGTTGGGTAAGAGCTAGCCTCAAATCAATTGTTGAATTCCATGGATAGTTAGAGTTTAATTTCATGTTGAAATTATTGAACTCTAGAAACTAAACTTAAGCTTTTTAAGGCTTTAATCCACGAGAATTAAATAGCTAATAGCTATTTCAAGCTTGAATATTGATTTCGATATTATTGTATCAATTTTAACATTTCTCTATTATTTTTACCTAGCTCAAGAATTGGAGAACAATCATCCATCATCTCCGTCAAAAGCTAGGAACAAGATAATCATAATCCGAGAGCCGCATGAGCTTTAAAATCGAGGTGAGTGTAGTTGGAGTCTTAGGAATAGTCTAGGTGTCTTTCCCGAACCTTTGAATATTGAATATTGCATTACTAACATTTTGAATTGAGGTTATTGCATAAGGACATCGTATGTGGCTATATTGGTAAGTTTTGGAGAATATTGCATTGAATCATTATCCGTAGCATTATTGTTGTTGCCATTGAAATCATTGAAGCATTGACATATAGAACCATTAGTCATTGGATATTGAAAAAGGTTCACTGGAATATTGATAATGATTTATTGTCATTGGATATTGTATTGAATCATTGCTATTGCTTGTTGATATTGAAATATGACTATTGAGCCATTGTTATTGATCAATTGTTATAGAATTATTGTTATTGAACTATTGATATTGAACCTTGGATTCAAGAGTATTGGATATTGAACGTTGGATTCGAGAGTATTGGATATAATTGGCATGACATAGAATTCATGAGCTCATTGGCACGGGTTGGCTACAACCTTTATTGTGGTGCGGCGGAGGGACTAGACCACTATTGATTTTGGTGCAGATGAGGATTTCGTGTATCCATATACCGTATATCGATCAAAGGGAACTTATTGAATAATGACATGTTATTGTTTAATGATTATTGCTATCGATCATTGTTATTGTTTATTGATATTGTGTAGTTCTAGAATTGGAATCCATGTTCATGTTATTATTGTCATTGATAGTATTGGAGCATGCTAAATTGCATATTATGCTCATTCATTGTTTATGGCTACCTCACTAGGAAATGTATGCCTAATGCATTCATCCTCCATACATTTCAAGTTAAGAAGTTTGAGATCGAGATCGGAGCCGAAAAAGGTTTTTGGGCAAGTCGCTTCGTTGATAAAGTAAAGTATATCAACCCTATAGACTCCTAGAATGGTGACAAAGTAGTTAGATTAGTCACTTTATCTTTTGTTGTATGTGTATTGCTTATGGTATGTATAGGTTTTAAGAACCCTAAATGACCATTTTATGTTTGACCTTAAAAGTGATTAAAATGGCATACTTGGCTTAAAAAGGGGGAACATAGTAAATGGATTCGAATGGCTATGAAATTTGACATGCCGGTATATTATGTTGTTATAAACTTACTAATAAAGTTTCATTGATTTTGAATATTGTTTAATAGGTTAAAGTGATTAAAAATCGGACAAAACCTGTCATTATAGTACAGGGCGTATCAATACGAGTGATGGCGTATCGATAAGGTATGCATATTTGGTCATGGTTAACATCGATCAAAAGGGTGTACCGGTACGTCAAAAGGGCATATCGATACGAAAAGTCAAAAATAGAATTTGGAAAATTAAATGCATCGATACGGCCTTAGGGCGTGTCGAAACGGGTCAGCCTAGTCAACCTGTACTGGTACCAGCCCCATACATACCGATACGAGTTTTGGTCATCGAAACTTGAGAAATTATAAATCATGTCTTGTGTACCGATACAGGCAAGCATCGTATCGGTACAAGCTTATTGATTACACAGATATGGGTGAGCATAACTTGATTTAACTAAAAAAAACTGATTTTTTTTCGAATTTCGAGTTAATTGAATCGAGTTATTCGAGTTAACTCAAAATTTTATTTCGGATTTCGAGTTCGAGTCGATTTGGAAATTTGAAAAACTGAATATCCGAAAAACTAAATTTTTGAGGTAAAATATATATGATTTTATTAATAAAATTTATCGATTGAGCTAAAATATATATTATATAATTTTAGATGATATTTGATTTATTAAATAACATTATAATTCTTATTTATACATGTAAAAAATAATATGAATATATATATCATTAGTTAAGGTCGTTTAAAGTTAGAGTTAATTCGTACTATAACATTATAAATAATTACAACTAAGTTCAAATGGAAACTTGAATAACTCAAATCGAATTTTTTCAACTCGACTAAAAAAATTCAAATGAAAGTTTGAATGATAAAATTAGACTCGTCCACTCGAATAACTCGAAATTTTTTGACTCGACTTAATCGAGCGCTCACCCCTAGACACAGATGTATCAGAACGGCCTCTCGAGTATTGAATATTGAATTTGGTGCGGAGAAGGAATTCGCATATCCATACACCATACATCGATCCAAGGGAACTTATTGAATAATGCCATTGTTATTGTTTAGTGAATATTGCTATTGATCATTATTATTGTTTATTGATATTGTGTAGTTCTAGAATTGGAATCCATGTTCATCTTATTATTGTCATTGATAGTATTGGAGCATGCTAAATTGCATATTATGCTCATTCATTGTTTATGGCTACCTCACTAGGCAAAGTATGCCTAATGCATTCATCCTCCATACATTTCAAGTTAAGAAGTTTGAAATCAAGATGAGAGTCGAAGAAGGTTTTTGGGCAAGTTACTTCGTTGATAAAGTAAAGAATATAAACCATATAGACTCCTAGAATGGCGGCAAAGTAGTTAGATTAGTCACTTTAGTCTTTTGTTGTATGTCTATTGCTTATGGAATGTATAGGTTTTAAGAACCCTAAATGACCTATTTATGTTTGACCTTAAAAGTGACTAAAATGGCATACTTGGCTTAAAAAGGGGGAAACATAGTAAATGGATTCGAATGGCTATGAAATTTGACATGCTGGTAGATTATGTTATTATAAACTTACTAGTAGAGTTTCATTGAATTTGAATATTGTTTAATAGGTTAAAATGATTAAAAACCAGACAAAATCTATCATTATAGTGCATGGTGTATCGATACAGGTGATGGCATATCGATACGGGTATGCATATTTAGCCATGGTTAACATCGGTCAACAGGGTGTACGGGTACCTCAAAAAGGCATATCAATACGAAAGTCAACACTAGAATTTTTAAAATTAAATGCATTGATACGACCTCAGGGCGTATCAAAACGGGTCAACTTGGTCAACCCGTACTGGTACGGGCCTCATCCATACCGATACGAGTTTTGGTCATCGAAACTTGAGAAATTATAAACTATGTCTCACATACCGATACGGGTAAGTATCGTATCGGTATGAGCTTATTGATTCTTAACCGTTTTAACGGTCATGACAAAGGCATATCGGTACGGCCTCTCAAGTACCGATACCGATACAGGTAAATCTGTTAAAAGTTAATTGGAATAAGTTTGGAACATTGCACATTGGTTACTAAACATTGTATAGTTAAATTGAAGAGGTAATCGATATCGGAATGACACGAAAACTTGTAAGCTTACTATTTATGAATTGAATTTCATTGTGGTATGGTTAATTTCATTAAAAGACTTCTAATTTTTTGAATTTACACATCAATCCCTAAAGTTCATAAAAGTTTAAAATTGACCCTAGACTAATTAATGGCGTTCTATATTGAGTCATTGCTTCAATATATCGATATAGTATCGCATCGCTCAGTTAAACATTGGTTTTGATTTAAAAAGATTGCACCGTTCACTATATTGTTATCCTATAACACTTTCTAACCCAATTTTCTACCAGACCGAGGAGGGGGTGTTACAGGGGGACCTCAAAATCCTCGACTGGGGTAAAATTGCAACCTTCGAAGGGACACCATCAAAGCATGTTTAAGGGTACAATTGACCAGTTGCAACATCGCTGACCTCACCCCGGTTATGTACAAGATGACATCTTCGACTAGATCAGTGGCTTAACTACTATGGGTTTAAATGAACAGAGTGTTCGACAAATTGTTGTGAACCGTTTGTATAAAGTTTGTTTATTAAGCTAAATTATCAAGCTATTCATGGGTTGGTAGTTTTCGTAAGACGAGTGTTCCGCATTATTGTTCAAGATGAACGACAAATCACAATATGAGGGAAAGTGTGGTCTTCATAGAGTGCCGACTAGGTGAAGACCACAACATGTAACCGTAGTCAAAGACCCTACCATTGCAGATGATAATGAAAGTGGGTAACAATTGCAAACTTCAGGGGAACCTCAAAATTCTCGATTTTCCACTTCATAAAAGCAAGCATGTTTAGGGGTACAATTGACCAATTATAATGTCTCGTATGTGCCAATATCAACCTCAGAAGTTAAGCCAGAAAGAGGACCTTCATCGTGTAAGGGTTGGATTAGACGACTATGACGAGACCTTAACATCCATACATGTTTAGGGGAGTGATGGACAAGATGCCCTCTTTGGTCAGGATCAGGACTACGGATGTGAACTTATCCTTAAATTACGATGCAAAGTGGGTACCAAGACATTTGAGTAATTGAATAATCGCTTAGGCCCGAGTATCAATTAATTGACTATGACACCATTTGTCTAAATCATGTTTAGAGGTACAATTGACCAGTTAGAACGTCGCTGACCTCGTCCCGGTTATGTACAAGATACCATCTTTGACCGGGATCAGTGGCCTAACTATCACACTCTATTTTCTTCATTTTTTGGCTTAACTACCATAATCTATTTTCTCCATTTTATGTATTTGTTTGAAATGTAATGAACTTACATTATTATTCTTACCCTAAAAAAGCTTCGAAACCATTTTTACGCGCTTGTTAAACCTACTAATTACAGTTACAGATCAGTTATAATTGTTATTGCTTAACATCTAAAGATTACATCTACAATAACAATTCTCAGTTTTAAATAACTATTACTTAAAATTACAATTACAAGTGTAAAAAAAATGTTACACTAATCAATACGAACACACTCAAACCATTTGCTACTTCTCTCATAAAATTTATTTATAGACGGTTGAAATTTAAGATTTACAGCAAAATTTTAAAAAACCGACCTCACGCTCTGTATATAGCGAGGTCCGTTTAAAACATGAACAAATACATCACGTTTTGGAGGGCTCGAATATTTGCCTATATATAGCAGAAACCAGGGCAAACAAACCCATAAGCATTTGTTATCGCTTCAGAAAAATATGTTGTTAATCAGAGTAGAAGAGAATATACAACTGTTGCTACTAATGACAACAGATCACGTATTAGGAAAATTGTTTTACAAATTAATTTCCCTGATATTGCGATCTGTTGGTATAAGTAGTTGCATTTATACAGTGACTACATTATTTTTGCCTGTTAATAATATTTGGTGAAATGTGGCTTTCGTGTTTTGGTTTAAGATCTACTACAAATCGCAATATCAGGGAATGATAGGTCTTTTTTAAGCGTCGAAATCAATTTTGACCTTTTGTTCGAAGCTGTCAGTACCTTCTTCGTACGCCTTCATCATGAAGGCTACAAGAATACCACTGCATGTAACGTAGTTGGAGCCTCTAGCATAGTGGATGATGATGATTATTGGGTACTCATGAAATCCATAAAGCTAGTCTTCAACTGTCTACGTCGCAGAAGAACGTTTAGGGCTCCAACAACTATGATGAAATATAACGCTGTTTGTCTACAGCAACAATACATCTCTCGGTAGCCATACAAATCAGACAAACTATGGTACCTCTCGTCTAAATCAGTCCCTATGTAATTTATTTTGTCTGCATGTTTAGGGGTACAATTAACCGCGTGTTTAGGGTAGATTTTGGTCGTCTACGTGGCTTAACCCAATAATTTATTTTTTTCATTTGATGTATTTGTTCAAATTAATAATTTCACAGTGTAATTCATTTGATGTAATTAGTTATTATCATTTCCAAAACATTTAATGAGAATTGTTTTTAAGATACAAAAAATAAAAATATAATTTACATATTATATGGGACTCCGATAACATCATCATCATCAGAAAATATTGCATACAACTCAAACCTAAGGGCCTCCTAAAGAAAACTGTAGGTGGGATTCCAACATCAATTCCACATTAACGTTGTCCACAACGTGAAATAATGAGTACGGTATTGGTTCTAACGACGTCGGCAGTCGAAACTTTAACGGTTCCAGCTTTTTCCCACGACCATGTGGAACATGTTTCTTCACTTCATTCATCAACTTCTTATACGATAAGTTGTATGGCAACGAAAGCAATACAATACTTGAGGACTGAAATATGACGTCGAGAGATGCATCATCGACTATCTACCCATTGTACTATACAAATGCTGTAATAGTTTCTCATCTCGACATATTATATCCGTTGAACTCTTTACAAATCATTTTAATAGTCGACTAAGAAGAAGAAGAACGAAGATGAGTTGTGAGAATATTCAGAGCCAATCGTCTTCTATTTATAAGCTAAATGGACTTCGCTATATACAGAGCGCGAGATCCTATTAAGGGAAAATAAGGATAAATATGTCAACTTATTCTTAAGTTGGCATATTTATCACCATAATCAAGAAATTAATTAAAACTTTCAAAGGACCCCGCTTCTACAAAGAGCGAGGTCATTTTTTTTCCTTTTTTTATAAACTTTTTACATGATTCTCAAGGATTATGCGAATGGGACAATTAACTTCCTAGATAAACACATCAAATATGATTCTCAAGGCATTTTGCCTTTTTATTCATGTCCAAAAACAAGCTTTGGAAGCATTTTCAGGGCCATTTATACACCGTTTACAATGTCTTTTATGTGCCAATATCAGTTTCAAATGAAAGATAAGTTCCAATACTACGCCTCTAACCTAAAATATTACAAAGATTATTCTAATAATAACCCAGGAAAACACCTCCAACATGCCTACCAAGTCATTTCAACTTCTTATTCCTAGACAAAAACTAGCGTTCCAACCATTTTCAATGCGTTTTTATACAATATGCAATGACTCATACATGCCAATATCAGTCTCAAATGGAAGATAAGTTCCAATACTACGTATCTAAGCTTAAAAATACTAAAATTATCGGGCTAATGGCACAATAAAATGCCTAAAACATGCTTATATACCCTTGTATTTCAACCTAGATTAAGAGGACCTCGCTTTCTGCAGCAAGTGAGGTCCACTTTCTTCCTACCACGATAAATTCAATATCTCGGGGGCCTATCGCATTTTGGGAAAATGCGAGGTCTTATCCAGTAATTTTAAATTTCAGAATTTGAAAAGGAGGCCCACGTCGGACGAACCTTGCTTTGTGTAGAACGCGAGGTCCTATGTTGCATTTTTCGAAACGTGAGGTAGCCTTATGTGGACAATTTGGGGGTCATTTTTCTAAATAACATTGGATGGAGGTCATTTTCGTAAATAACTATTAAAATGGGTTTTTAATATAATAACACCAACAACCTAACCATTTAGCCCGCTAACTTCCCGGATAATGATATTGTAAGGACGATTTCGAGGTGAGTTTAATTTTATAAAGGCTTAAATGAAAAATATGTGTTCAAAAGTACATCTCTTTTAAATTTTAGGTGTTTAAAGTTTTTTTTTTGTAAAATAGGTGCTTAAAGTTTTAAAAGTTATAATTTTAGGTGCCCGACTTTAAAAAAATCGTTATCCATTCAAAACGCGACACATGGTTAGAATATTAATTTTTCTAATTATTTTTGGAAAAAATTTTAAATTTTTTTTTAAATCTCAAAGTCTCCAAAAAAATGTTCAAATCAGTCCCTAAATCCCTAAAAACCCCAAATCCCGAAATCCTCACCGCTGCTGCCGCCGACCGCAGTTTCCAACCTCACCCTTTCAGTCGCCGAATTTAGCCGACCATTTCCCCTAACGCTTAGTCACGGGAAATCGGTGAACAGTGTGTCAATCGAACGACTATTTAATATTGACGTTCAATGTTCGTTTGACACATCGTTCATCGATTTTTGGCGATGGTGCATTGGGGGAAATAGTCGGTTGGCTCTGGCGACTGAAAGGGTGGGGTCAACGGCGACAACGGCAACGATGAGGATTTGTGATTTAGGGATTTGAGGACTATTTTAGAAAGTTTTAGAATTTTAAGATTTTTTCGTAAAATTTTAAATTATTAAAAACAAAAATTAATTAAAAGAAATTAAATATGACATGTTTTGAATTTTTATTGGTTAACAATTTTTTAACGGTAATTAACTACCAGACACCTAAAGTTCAAAAAAGGTATACTTTAGGCACTTTTTTTTCATTTAAGCCTTTTATAAAGAGTACAATATTTAGGTTATTTGGACAAGTTTCGAAACTTGTTGTTTTGTAATATTAAATTAGGCATAAAGGTCAAATTGGCCCTCAACAAAAAAATTAAAAAACCAATTAAGCCCTTATGAAATTTTTTCACTCAATTGAGCCCTCAAAATTCAAACTGTAATCAATTTAGCTATTCCGTTAAGTTGACCGTTAAGATGACGGTGACACATGGCACACCCTAGACGTGTCACGTCATCAAAACCATAAATAATCATTTAAAATTTAGAAATATTTAAAATTATAAAATAATATAGTTAAAATTTAAAAAAATATTTAAAAATTTTGAAAAATATTTAAGATTATTAAAAATTAAAAAAATATAAAATAAATATTTAAAAATTCAAGAAAATTCTAAAAATATTTAAATGTGTAAAAAATTAAAATTATGTATAAAATCATAAAAATATTTTATACTTAAAATAAAAAATATAAAATGATTGTAAAAATTATTAAAAAATAAATAAATATTTATAATGAAATAATATTTAAAAATTGTATAATTTTTTTAAAAATGTATTTTTAATTATAAAATCCCAAAATTTTAAAAAAAATCAAGATGCCCAAAATTTTCAAATCCCTAACCCTAAACCCTAATCCTACATTCTCAAGTCCTCAAATTAGTTTAATCGACAGTGGAAGTTGTTGGTACTATAACAGACGACGGTGCTGGTGAGAAGAAATATTGAGGGAGAACGGGGGGTTTCTGCGACGGGGAGTGGTCGGTGGTTGAATTGGTGCTAATGCTTGATTTAGGAATTTATGAGACTTTTTTTAAAGAAATAAAACTTTGAGGTTTTTTAGAAAAAAATATTATTTTATGTTTCCTATAAAAAATAAAGGAAAATAAGAAAAAAATTAAATTCATTTAATATTTTTAATTTTTACAAATTTTTATGATATTTTTTATAATTTTGTAGATTTTATTAGAACTTTTTAGAAATTTAAATTATTAGAGTTAAATTGGGTGTAAAATTTTCATAAGAGTTTAATTAATTTTTTAATTTTTCGTTGAGGGTCAATTTAACCTTTAAATCATTAAATTAAGATGTTTTATTGTAAACTCACCCGCATTATCAACGCAAAACCTGAGTTCATCCAGCAGCCAGTGTCCTGTCATGTTATCTTTAACATCTCTCTCTCAAATTTTAAAGCAAATGGATAAGTAGGGTGTGCATTCGGATAATTCGGTTAAAACAGAATTGAATTACCCAAAATCTAATAATCAAAATTTTTCCTTTTAACCGTTAAACGAATCGAAAAAATTGGTTAATTCAATCGATTTTCGAATTAACCAAATTCTTTTTTATAAAATTTTGGGTAGATTACACAATTGGTCACTAAATTATGCTCAAATGATCTTTTTAGTCGCTGAACTTTCATGTTATGCTAATTTGATAAAAGTTTAATGGCTATTGTACAATATATCATAAAATTTAATGATCATTTTATTATTTATAAAAGTTTAATGATAAAAAATAAATATATGTAATATATATAATATTTAATATATAATAATTTCGGTTAATTAATTGGTTTCGAACTGAATTAACCGATAACTAAAATTTAAAAATACTCTTAACCATTAACTGATTTTACTTAATATTAATCAACCGATTAATTAAAAAAATTAATTTAATCGGTTAATTCGATTAAAATCAAATAATGTACGTCTTCATGGACAAGGAGCTACAGTTGTTCAGTTAGGTTATTGACTTATGTTAATGCAGAAACCTCTCCCTTGGGAAACAAAATCTTTTTCTATTCCAAGAAAATGTTTGGCAGCTAACCTGTTGTATTTTGTTGCTTTTTGGTATGATCTGAATGGCTTGATCTATCAATTGATCGGTATGGTGAGATTTCTCTCTTTTTAGAAAGAAATCGGTATATCGTGCACTGTAAGGATGGTGATTATTTTGTTAAGTTGGGATACCGTGCTATTATAGACAGCAAAAAGACTGAGTTCAATCAATGTCCAAGTTTCGATTCAAGTAGAGATTCTTCTTTCTGGAATTTAAATGTGCCTCCCAAAATCAGAACTTTTGTCTGGAAAGCCTGTAAAAACAAAAGAGAATCTGGTTAAAAGATTTGTGTTCTCGATGCTGCTAGAAAGAGGAAAATATCGAACATATATTTTTTTTTCCCTTTTGCTCAAGTAATTTGGAGGGACTCGGGGTTTAGTTACACCCCTAAAAAATGGTTTCCCGGCTTCCCGAGATGGTGGTCTTCCCTTCCAATGTTAGGGAATCGAGATGGTGGTCTCTCCTTCTCTAATTCACATATGAATCCTATTAAGTTATGGAAAAGAGTTGAAAGAGCTTATGTTGAGTTTGTTTCGTTCCCTGGTTTGGATGCTCTCCGAACTCCACTCACCATTTTTTGCACTGAAACTTGAAATCCTCCTCGCCAAGGGTGGATCAAAGTTAACGGTGATGCTTCTCGAGATTCAGAATCTTATCATTCAAGGCTTGCTGCTGTTTTTCGTGATTATGAAGGTTCTTTTATTGGTGGATCTTCTTCCTTTTGTGTCTCTTGTGGCATTGGTCGTCCGAATGAGTGTTCTCTCCACTGCCGAACAAGGATTTAATAAAGTGATTGTTGAATCTGACAACGAAGGTTTATTGGTCGTTTGAGCAAGCAGATCTATTTTTGTTGGGAGTCGGCTCCGATTGAAAAGGATATTATCTCTTCTTGCTCTCTCTTTGAAGATATTCTTCTTGTTTTTGCTAACCGTTCTTGTAATCGAGCAGCGGACTGGGTGGCGAAATCAGTCAGGATGAACTCTTGTCCCTCGAACTGGTTTTCGGGTCCTCTTCTGATCTGCTGAACCTCTTGTAATTGTTTCGTTTGTTTTATGAAGTGATGTTGTTGGCCAAAGAAAAAGAAACAAAGAAAGAAACTGGTATATATGAACTATAAAAAGCATAGGGTTTGTATTCTTTAAATTCTGATTAATTTTGTGCGTGTAACGATTGGACACCACATAGACACAGTCCGACTTTGACATTGGGGCAAAATAGAAATTTTTGAAATTGGTGGGATAACTTTTAATTTCCAATAAAATTTTTAATTTAGTACGTTATATTTAAATCAAATATTTAAATAACGGTTCACAACTGCAATAGAGAAGGTTATAAAGATACAGTCAGATTTACGCTACCTAAAGTTATCAACCTTTTTCTTTCTTTCTTTCTTTTTTAAAACCAATATTTAGGATGTTAATGGAGCGTATTTTGTGGGACTTCGCCCTACTTCGCATTCAATTGGGTAGAGATGATTAAAAATTTTGCGGGTTGTGGGGCGAAGATGAAGATAAAAATTAGATTCGTCGTGGGTGGTGGGGAAGGCATGAATATGACTTTGTACCCGCCTCATCCACACCCACCTTGCATCATCCCCACCCGCTCTGCATCGTCCCCACCCGCCATAACAAATCCTATAAAATGTTATTAAAAATACAATACCGATTTGATCATAGTCAAATTTAAGATAATTTATATTGATTTTTTCTTGGGATATTAATGAAAAATTCAAATATATATATATATATATATATATACATAATTGAGTTTGAAATTGATCATATCAAATTTATAAATACTTTTTAATATATCAATTTGAATCAAAGTCAAATTTAAAATAATTTATATTGTCTTATCTTGAAATATTTATAAATTTTTTATATATAACATTTATTATGTTTATTGGTTTATTCTTTATTATTGTCTGTCGTTATGCTTCTTTTTAAGGTTTTTTTCTTCTCTTCAGTCCTCGCCATATATATGTTATTCTTCTACTTTTTTAATTTTATTTTCTTAATATTGTATGTTATTTAGATTCTATCGGTATTTGTTCTTATTTTTTAAGGTTGTTTTTTAATTGTTATGTGTTTTTAGTTCTTTCTGTAATATTTATTTGTTAAGCAATTCAAATATTATTTTACATGTTATTTGTGCTATTTTTGATCCTTTACAATAGACTTTAATATCTTTTTAGTCCAAAATTTTTTGTTGTACAATTTTAATTTCGTATATTATTATTTTAAAAAAATTGTGACAATTAGAATAATTTCACTATGTGATGGGGGTCCGAATGGCAGGTATTTTATACTTTTTTATAATAAATTTGATTTATATTTTTAACTAATAGTTTTAAAAATATTATATGAAAGGGTTATGGGGCGGGTAAAAAGGAGATTAGGTGGGTCTCAGGACTCACGTGGATAATGGAGCGGGAATGGTTTTAGTCTCGCGGTTTGTGGGGCAGAGATGATTTTAAAATTTGTATTCGCAACGGGTCGTGGGGAGGAAATAGAGATAGAAATTCCTAACGAAAATGAATATGAAAAGAATACCCTTCTCACCCTCCCTGTCCAATTAACATCCCTACTAATATTTGCTTTGATGATTGTGGGTGGTCCAAAGGATCTGTTGTGTTGTATTAGTTTGATTTGTATAGATAAGAGTTAATTGCATTTTTGGTATATGAATTATACTTAATTTCTCAATGTCATAATGGTTTTTTATTTTAATTATATATACATATGTAAGATTTATGACAACAATGTCGTTATTTGATAAAAAAAATAATGTCATTAAAAAGGTATAAAGTTAAAAATAACCTTCAATGTTAAATTTTTTGGTCACTTTAGCACTTTTTTTTTGTGCGAACAGACTCTCAACATTTTATTTTCGTTCAGAATTTACCCTCGTTAGGTGGATACCGTCAGTCAACTAACGGTCAACACTCTTTGATGACATGGCATATCTATATGGCATGGCTTGTTGACATAGCGATGCCACGTGTATAGAGATACATGACACTTTGCTAACGTGATATCACATTTTAAAAAAAAAATTAATTATTTTTAATAGTTTTTTTATTAAACCTAGGTCCAGTGGATAAGAAGCTTAGCACCTAACCACTAAACTAACATCCTAAGTTTGATATTAAACACTAAATAATATATAACCTCATCAACATAGTATGCTTCTTCTTCTTCTTCTTCTTCAAATCCTTTAACACGACTGCAACAGTAGAAAAACACAGCACCGACAACATCGTATATATCGCCCCTGCATGGCTCCTGATTGCTTGTGTTGCAAACAATGGACCCACCACCACCAGTTCCTCCATCAAACCCTTCACCATAACAAGAAGATGGTGGTGATGAATGCCAGTCGGCCATTGATTGCCATGAAGCTCTTATTTGAACAAGACTCCTCCACTTGTTGCATCAAACTCAACCATTTCTCTGTACCAATAAAACCATCATTCTTTGTATCCATTTTTCCGCAAAATGGAAAAAGAAAAGTAGAAAAATCCATACCCGACACTGTAAATCAATCCGCTTTCTTTCTCTTCACACATCTCAAGCCGAACCAGTGGTGTTTGTTGCTGATATATAAAACAAGAGTTGGCAGATACTATGGTGGAGCGGTGCCGCTATTTGCAGCCATGAAGAAGAAGAGGCATACAGCATACTATGTTGATGAGGTTATATACATTATTTAGTGTTTGATATCAAACTTAGGAGGTTGCTGTAGTAGTTAGGCGTTAAGCCTTTCTCATTCACTATACCTGGTTTCAAACCCCACCCTTGCATAAAATAATCAGATGATGAGACGCTAGCATCTCTATACATGTGGCATCGTCACGTCAACAAATCATGCCACATCATCAAAAAGTGTTGACTGTTAGTTAACTGGCGGTTTTCATCCAACGAGGGTGAATTTTGAACGAAAATAAAACGTTGAAGGCCTGTTTACACCAAAAAAAAAAATAAGTGCTAAAGTGATCAAAAGATCAAACGTTGGATGCTATTTTTGACTTTATGTCTTAATAAAAAAGGTAACATGCCATTTTCTGGAGGCATAAAACTAAAAAAATACTCCAACATTTTACTGAATAATCACTCTGACCTTTATTCTTTTTTTAGAGCAATTCACCCCAACGTTTTATTTTGGGTCATTTTGACCCTTCTGCGGATGAAAACTGTCATTCAACTGACGATAAATAGCTTGAAATGACAGAACAAACTTATATGACAGTGCAAGCTTACATGACAATATCATATAAACAAATGTGTTGAAAAACGTTACATCAGTTTAAAAATAATTTTATAAAATTATATAAAATATAAATATTTTTTTTTGCTGACTTATCATTCTGTCAAGTCATTTCAAATAATTTACCGTCAGTTTTTTTAACAATTTACATCCGCAAATGGGTCATTTTGACCCAAAATAAAACGTTGAAAGTTAAATTACTCCAAAAAAGAGAATATATATTAAAATGACTATTCAATCAAATATTGAGAGGATTTTTTTATCTTCGTACCTTTTATTAAAAAAAAAATCATTCACCAAACACCATGACATGAGGAATTACAATGTGATTATACTTTATTAGACGAACATATCTAGATAATTATAATTTATAGCAATTACACAAATGTATAATTATAATAATTATAACTTACATCAAAAAAATTATAATAACTATAATTATATTTTGCGTTACTACATTGTGGCATTTATTATTTAAACATATTCTACATCTTTATAATGTTAAGCTAGGCTTGGCTACTGATGGATTCAATCCATTTAGGACAATGGATAGTATAAGTGCAGTGTCTGGCCCATTATGGCGATATCCTACCGTTTGCTCCATTGGTTGAGATTACACATTCTTTAAAAGTTTAGGGGCCAATGTGAAATTAGCCCCAAAAAGTATAGTAGGAGAAGCATTCAGTTTTGGCAATCCAATAACACAGCACATATAGTAGTTAAGTTTACCAATAAAATAAAATAAAAAAACACACACAATAAAAAAGAAAGAAATATTCGAACTTGGAAAAAGTCTAAAACAAGAGCAGTATAAGGGTGAGTGTTTGATCAAGTTTTCAATTCTATTTGATTTGTTCAAATTTTATTGTAAATATTTATAATATTATGGTGCGGTTGATTTCAATTTAAATAGCTTTTTATATCCATAAATGATATACATGTACTTTTTCATATTTTTTTCACAAGTATAAGTAAAATTTATAATTTTATTTAATAAATATTCTATAACCATATACACATAATTTTTTCATATTTTTTTTCACAAATGTAAGTAAGTCTATAATGTTTTTAATAAAAGAAATATCATCTAAAATTATACAATATAATTATAATATTAATTTTTGAAAATATGACTTTTGATAAAATATATATATATATATATATATTGATGAGTATACAAGATCAAGAGTCAAATAAATGATGGAAAAAAAATTTGTAAAAAGTTATAGTTAGAGAACTAAATTAAATAAAATAAAAAGTTAAGATACTAAATTGTAATAAGAGAAGATTTATTTAAAAAAATAAAATTGAAATTACAAAGATATTCGAGTCTTATTTTATTATTTAAATATTATTTAAAAAATTTAATTCGAATCAAATCAAACTAATTAAATTCATAAAATTGTAAAAAGTGAGTTTTTTTTTAATTGAATTGAATTTTTTTTACCAAATAATTGAATCGAATTTTACCCGCCTAGTACAGCCAATTTACATTTTACAATGGCCAATGGGACCAATGGCTTTGACTCGTCTGGCCATTGCAATTATGCATGCAGTCATTATGCAGATCTGCCCCCCAACATCTTTTCTATGTACACCAATATTAATTCATTGCCTCTTTTATTTCCATTATTTGAAAGAGAGTAAAAAAAAAACATTTACTGCAAAATTATATTTCTATTGATTTTTAACAAATCGAAATTAATCTGTTTTTCCATACCTAAATTATATATGCCTTTTATTTTAAAATTGAAGATTTTTTTTCATAGTTCATGTTTATTTTATGGTCAATGTTTACGACTTATGACTTTTTTTTAACAATGCCGTATGTTCAAACCTGTATTCTTTCCACGGGAATGCAATATACCTTGCTATTGCACCAGACACTTGTTAGTAAGATTAATTTTAAAATTTTTTTCACAGTGGCAACTGAATTTTATTAAAAATTATAAAAGATATTACAAATACAACGCATCCAAAAGGAGAATAATAAGGACTAATCCACAAAAATCTTATACAAAAATTCAAAAGTGCAAAGAAAAGTAAATACTTCTATAGAGATTAGCATACCGTCGAAATTTAGAAGCCTTCTTGAGACACATGACAGAATGAAAAATGAGAGTTGAGGGATCCAAACTATTAGGCAAACAACCATCAATCACGTGGGAATCTATCTTTCTATGACCACAGACAGAATCATAATCAGAAACTAGCATCGTGAAGATCTCTGTGCGAGCACCAAACGACCACTAAGGTATGTTGAAATCATGACAACACGGCAGATGAAACGAAATCACAAAAACAAAAAAAAATGTGCCACAAAAGCAGAAGCAAAGCGTGTCACAAGAGCAGAAATTCTTATTAAAATAAAAAAAATAAAAAGATACCAAATAAAGGCAAGAGAAATAATGAATACCGACAATTGACAACTAAAATTTAGATAATTGTTGTTTGTAGGCTAACTCAAAAATGAAAAAAAGGCGGGCGGCCCTAGGCTATTTTGAAAGGAAATTAGGGTACAGTTAAATTGAGTATTGCATTAGTCATTTATTTTGATTTTTTTAAAAGTTAGATGTTAATTACTTTTAAATTATTTCAAATTAAAGACTTGAATAATTCCTACTCAAATTTGCACGGACCATTTGTATTATTTTTCTAAAGAAAAACCAAATGTCTACAACTTGTGTCAAGGTAGAAAGAATTTTAGAAAGTTACATTTTTAATTAGAATTTCTAAGTAAGATCGTGTTGATAATAAGCTATAAGTGAAGAAATTTAAAAATATATATATAAATAAGTTATAAGTAAGACCCGAGACTGTAATTCCCATTGTATTTCTCATTCACTTGGATAACATACATGTAGGATGTAGATAATAATGATAATACTGTAACCCCAATACCTATATATTTGTTACACCTAATTTCCATGAGGGTCACAACACGTTTCTCAAACTTTTATGAAAACATTACCAAGTTAGAATCTCATAATAGATAATACCTATGTGTCATAGAGTAAAATATCAGACAATTAACCTAAACAATATCGATTTTAGTTATAAAATAAGGCCATATCCGGCAAATTAGTAAAATATTCTATATCAAAATATAGGCTCATGTCATCCAAATAAAGACAGTATGGCGGATAGAAACATTTCAACAAAAGATGAGTACGAATGTGTCGATCCTCCAAGTGCCAAGCCCAAGGGTAGCCTATCCAAAAGTACCTGAAAGGGGAAAGTTTTGGGGGTGTGAGCTAGGGAGCTCAATGTGTTACAAGAAGTGCAAGAGAACACACACACACACACACACACACACACACACACACACACACACACACACACACACACACACACACACACACACACATATATATATATCAGATATGCATAAACCATTTCATATCATATTATATGTGCAACCAAGGTTCCGTTACGACCTAACTACCCTCCAACCGAACACCAAAATACAATTCTCCATGAACTGCATATTGAAGGACTTATCCTAGGCCCGTGGCATAGAAGCCTACCCAGAAAGTCTTACCCCAGGCCCATTGGGCGTAGGAGCTTAACCGAAAGATTTACCAGCTGGATCAGGGTAGTTCCTGCAAACACTTCAAATCATATCCCAAGAGTATACCCCAAGTAATACAGTTCAGTTCAATATGTATCATCATCAGAATTTGGATAGCAGACATGCAATTATCTCCATTATACAGAAATCACAAGTCTCAATTGCAGATTAGACACGAGGCAAACTTTCAAACATATTATGTAGTCATGCTTACAAATAGAAGGTAATCATGCTTTTCAATTCAGAGAATATTCTATAATGTATTTAGATAAATCATTCCAAGGTTCATATAAACAGTAATGTAGCACACACAGAACACACCTCAAGAGCTAGTCAGAGAGGTCTAACGGGCCCCTGCCTCACTACGCTCTGCCACAGTGCTAGGTCCTAAAATATAATGGATTAAGGTTACTACGAGAAATAAACTCTAATTTAAATTGATCATAAAGTTTACAAGGTCGTACTAGTAACTGCAGGAGCGCGCGGATGAACGGATCGAGAGGAGCTAGGTTGAGCAGACGAACAGTCGGGGGAGTTTCGAGTACCTTTAAATAGATAATATTCACATCAGTTCTTTAATTAAAATAACCGTTCTAAAATAACAACTTATTAAATAAGCATGTTTGAGTTTAAGGTTAGATTTGGAGGCTTTCAGGTTAAAATTTCACGAACCGGACTTCAAAAACGGACTCAGGACGTCGAAAAACATAAAATAAGGGTTTTTGGAAAAGTTTACTTTTTGGTCAACAGTCAACGCTGACGTCATCATTGACTGTTGACATCATCAGCCAGCTGGTCAATTGAGTAAACTCGGACGAGTTGACTCATTGATTTGACTCGGCAAGTTGACTCAATTTATTGGTCCAGACCGGTTTACTTACCCTGATATTGAACCGCCGAACGGTTAGGTCGTTTCTACTGGAAAACGAAAAGTTATTAGACCCAGAATCATATGGAACCTATAATATACCGAAACAAGCCAAAAATGTGGCTGGAATTTACCCTAGAAATTCAAAAAGGTCAGAAAGCCGTGTAACACCGACGAAGGCCTTGATGACGGCGAATCGAAGATCGGCCACCTAGGTTTTGATCGGGCTGACGAGCCGAGCCCAGATCTGACGGCCGCGACTTGATTAGACGCCGAGGGTGGCCGGAAACAGCAAGGAGCCAAGGGCGAAGGTTGCCTCAAGCCGAACCTTCAGGCCGACGTTCACGGTTAACGAAGATGTTTCGCCGCGGGTGGTGGCCAAGGACGGAACTAGGACGGGATGGTGGTTCAAATCGTATGGGCGGTGCAACCCACAGCGCGGCGGTGGTGTAGATCACGGGGGTGGCCGAGGTTAAGGGTTGGTAGGAGGAAACTGATGAGGTTTTTGGAGATTTTAGATCTAAGGGTATTAATTCGGGTAGGTGGAAAAGGTAGATTGGGATAATAATTATCCTTGGTAAGAGGACTGGTAAGATTCAAATAAAATTCGGGGAGTCTTAAACATCAGGAGCTATCTAGCTCAGTTGGCTAGGTCACTAGCCAATGTATCCTAAGGTTGTGGGTTAGATTCCCACAACCAACAACTCCTTCATTCTTTTCCCTTTTTCTTTCTTTATTTCATTCTTTTCTTTCTTTTTATTATAAGCAAAGGTCAGGGTGTTACAACTCCCCCACCTAAATAAAAAAATTTCATCCTCGAAATTTACCTAAGTTGAACAGATACGAAAACTGCTCCCTCATGGCCCTTTCGACCTCCCAAGTAGCCTCTGCAGGGCTATGATTACTCCACTGAACTTTAACCATCGAAATACGTCAATTCCTCATAACTCTCTCATCTGAATCTAAAATTTGTATCGGCTCCTCCTCATAAGACAAGTAGGGCCTCAAGTCCACATCCTGAACCTGGATAACATGACTTGGATCTGGATGGTATTGCCTCAACATGGACACATGGAAAACATCACGGATACAGCTAAGTTGGGGAGGCAACTCAAGCTGATAGGCAACAGGCCCAACTCTCTTCACAATACGGTACGACCCAATAAATCTCGGACTCAATTTACCCTTGCGCCAAAATCGTAACTTTCTTCCAAGGGGATACCTTGAAAGACTTGATCACCAACCTCGAACTTAATATCTTTTCTTCTCCGGTCAGTATAAGATTTCTGTTTGTCAAAAGCCTCCTTCAGACGGTTACGAATTAATCTGACAGTCTTTTTCGTTTCTTAGATCAACTCCGGGCCCAGTGTCTTCCTATCATACAACTCAGTCCAACAGATAGGAGTACGACACCTACGACTATATAGAGCCTCGTATGGTGACATGTGGATACTAGCCTGATAACTATTATTATATGCAAACTCGGCCAACGGCAAGAAATTTTCCTAACTACCACAGAAGTCAATCACACAGCCTCGTAACATGTCCTCTAGAATCTGAATCACTCTCTGATTGTCCTTCAGTCTATGGATGAAAGGATGTTCTGAAATTTAGGCGTGAGCCTCTTGGAGGGCCTTCCAGAAATGAGAAGTGAACCTCGGATCTCGATCGGAGATGATATATAAGGGTACTCCATGCAGTTTGACAATCTCTGAGATATACAACCTAGTCAACCTTTCCAGAGGGTAAGTAATTCGAACAGGGATGAAGTGAGCTGACTTGGTGAGCCGATCAACAACCACCCATACAGAATCTTTTTTAGAAGGAGTTAGAGGCAATCCGATAACAAAGTTCATCGTGATACGCTCCTATTTCTATTCGGGAATCTTAATGGGCTGCAACAGACTAGAAGGATGCTGATGTTCTGCCTTAACATACTGGCAAGTCATACACCGTGACACATAATCAGAGATATCCTTCCTCATGCCAACCCAACGGTACATTTGTCTTAAATTCTAATACATCTTATCCCCGCCGGGATGCACGGCATATGGACTATCATGAGATCCACTAAGAATGGTTCACTTCAAGTCGGCATCATCAGGAACACAATAACGACCCTTGAAGCAGAGAACCCTAATCTAATCGATGGCATAGACAGAAGTGGATCCTTGCTCAACCTGTTGTGTGATAGAGAGCAAAGAGTTGTCTAAGAGCTGTTTGGCCTTTATTTCCTCGGCCAAAGTCAGTTTAACCTACAACTCAGCCATAAGGCTGCCATCATCAAATATGCTCATCCTGGCAAACAAAAATCTCATGTCAGAAATGGCTTTACGGCTCAAAGCATTGGCAACAACATTGGCTTTCCCCGGATGATACTCAATCTCACAATCATAGTCTTTAAGAAGCTCAAGCCAACGGCGTTGCCTCAGATTTAATTTCTTCTGGGTAAGAAGATAATTCAAGCTCTTGTGATCAGTATAAATATAACACTTTTCCCCGTAGAGATAGTGCCTCCAGATTTTCAAAACAAACACCACTGCGGCTAACTCAAGGTCGTGGGTAGGATAATTACACTCATGTAGCCTCAACTGACGTGATGCATACACGACTACCTTTATACCCTGCATTAGTACATAACCAAGCCCGGAGTGTGAAGTATCGCTATAGACTGAGAAACCTCTTCTAGACTCTAGTTGTGTCAGAACCGAAGCTTAGGTCAAAGCTTTCTTCAATTTCTCAAAACTAGCATGTTGAGCGTCAGACCAAACAAAAAGAACATTCTTCCTCAACAACTTTGTCAAATGGTTAGCAATAATGGAGAAACCTCATACTTGAGCGTCGGTAATAGCTAGCTAAACCCAAAAAACTATGAATCTACGAGACATTATTAGGTTGCTTCCAACTAGTGATGGCCTTAATCTTACTTTGATCCACTTGGATACCTCGAGCAGATACAACATGCCCAAAAAATGTTACTTCCTTTAGCCAAAATTCACACTTACTCAACTTTGCATACAGACAATGCTCTCTCAAGATTTTTAGAACAATACTCAGGTGCTCAACATGCTCTGCTTCTGTCCGAGAATAGACCAAGATATCATCGATGAACACCACTACAAACTGGTCTATAAAGGGCTGGAACACACGATTCATCATGTCCATAAAAACAGTCGGTGCATTGGTAAGACCGAAAAGCATCACTAGAAACTCGTAATGCCCATACCTGGTACGAATAACCGTCTTAGCAACATCAGAACCTTTTATCTTTAGTTGGTAGTACCTAGATCGAAGATCAATCTTCGAGAAAACTGTGGCTTCCCGAAATTGATCAAACAAATCATCAATCCTAGGTAACGGATATTTGTTCTTCACGGTCAACTTGTTCAACTTTCGGTAATCGATGCATAACCGGAGTGACCCATTCTTCTTTTTAACAAAAAGGACTGGAGCTCCCCAAGGTGAAGAGTTGGGTCGGATAAAACCTCGATCAAGCAGCTCTTGCAACTGAACCTTAAACTCCTTAAGCTCTTTAGGGGTCATACGATAAGGATTCATGGATACCGGTACAGACCCTAGATAAGTCTCGATCTCAAACTTAACATCCCTGCCAGGAGGTAACCCAGACAATTTTCTAGCAAGACGTTAAAAAACTCGCTAATAGTGTGAATTTCTTCAATCTTGGACAGAGAACCTTTCGTGTTCAAGAAACAAGCAATGAAGGTCTCATACCCCTTATGAATCATCCTATTAGTAGTAAAAGCAGATACCACATTAGACAAGTAACCTCGACGCTAGCCGACTAGAACCACTGATCGGTCATCAAAAGTCTTCAAGATAGCCCTTTTTGACTCACAATCTAGATTAACCCGATGTCCCTCAACCAATCCATACCAAGAATCAAATCGAACTCCTCCAGTGGAAGTTCTATGAGGTCGACCAGAAAGATTTCTCCTTGAACCTCAAGATGACAACACCTAAACACCTTATCCACATTTATTGACTGACCCACTATACTCATGACTGTAACAACACTCTCTGTGGCTTCTATGGGAATCTGGAGGTCTCGACATACCGATATCGAAATAGAGGAGTGGGTGGAACCATTATCTAGCAATGCAAAATATGGGACATAATAAATGGTAAATGTACCTGCAATAACATCTGGCTCATCTCTATCATCCCGATGTCTAGTAGTATATACAAGTGCCGGCTACTTGGCCTCCGATAAAACTGGTCCCCCGCTCTGATATGGTCGGGCTCTAGTGTCGGACCTGGCAGAAGATGCAGAAGGTCTACTCTGACCACGACCCTAGCCGGAGTCTGAACTGAAGTCTTTGAACGTGTAGGAGTCTGAGAGGATGTCCAAAATGTAGATGGTGGAACTAGGGAACTCTTCAAGAAATAATCCCACAGTTCCACAACGGAAACAAGTACTAGCTATCTTCCTACACTCTTCTCGATGCCATTTACCATAGTGCTCACAAAATGGCGTTTGAGAGAAACCTAACGAACCACCTCGACTAGCTACCAGGGCTAGAGGGGTCGAAAGCCTAAAGCCGATGTCACTCCTCTAAGGTGTAGTAGTACGAGCTTTCTTACTGCACGTGCTGAAGACTCAGTGCCAGAAGGCCTCCTCGATCGGTCTCGATCTACTCTATCACCCTCTGTGGCCATCAACTCAACCTCCTTTAAATCTTTAACCAACTCTACCACCTTATCGAAGTCTTTATCAAGATGACCGGTAGCCTACACACACAGCTCATGGCGGAGACCAAGTACAAACTTACGATACTTTTCCTTTTCAGTGGGTACCAAGCTAGATCCAAACCTCAAAAAGTCTAGAAACTTCATCTCATACTCAGATACAGTCATATCCCCATGTGTCAGAGTCCTGAACTGCTCTCGCATCTGTCTTAGAAAACTCTCTCTGATGAATCGGCTCCTGAAGCGTTCCTTGAAGAAATCCCATGTCAGACGAATGGCAGGAACACTGCTCTTAACAAACTCCCACCAAGTAAGGGTATTCCCATAAAGCAAAGTGATAGCTCTGAAATATTTCTTGGATGGTTCAAGGCCCAACAAATCCATGCGTCTCCCAAGATTATAAAGCCACTCTTATGCCTCAGTCGGTGCTCCACCAGTAGGACTATTGAATGTCTTAGCCCCATTGGTGATCAGGGTTTGAGAAATAAGAACCTTAGGTACAACCCCAGCAGCTCTAACAGCACCATGAATCAACTGTAAGAACTGTCTGCTGAGGGCCTCATCTGATACCATCGTCGATGGCTTGGTACGAGGTACAAGTGTTCCTCTGACCGGAGTTGTCATATCTATACTAAAGGCAGGCGGTGGGTCTACCGAAGCTGTAGAACCTCTGGGAGCGGGATGATCTATAGGGGCAGAGGAAACTACTGGGGCCGGAAGATCACTAGTGACATCATCTATCAGATCAGAGAATCTAGCAGCTCGACCTTACACGCGGCAAGTTTGACGACCTTACCCGCGGCAAGTTCGACGACCTCGTCTAGTGCTCATCAGATGATCTCGGCTCTACAAAAGGTAAAACATAAGGTCAGAACTGGCACTGGAGTACCGGACACAATTAAACATATAAAACTTGGTGACATGACCTTTTTCAAGAATTTTTTTCTTCTAAAAATATAATATTTAAGACCCATTCACAGTCCGAGGTTTATAAAACCAAAAGCTCTGATACCAATTAAATGTAACCCCAAATACTTGTATATCCGTTACACTTAATTTCCATGAGGGTCACAACACGTTTCTCAAACTTCCATGTAAACATTACCAAGTTAAAATCTCATAACAGATAATACCTTTGTGTCATAGAGTAAAATATCAGACAATTAACCTAAACAATATCAATTTTAGTTACAAAATAAGGCCATATCCGGTAAATTAGTAAAGTATTCCATATCAAAATATAGGCTTATGTCATCCAAATAAAGACAAGACTGGCGGATAGAAACATTACAACAAAAGATGAGTACAAATATGCCAATCCTCCAAGTGCCAAGTCCCAGGGCAGCCTATCCAAAAGTATTTGAAAGGGGAAAGTTTTTTGAGGGTGTGAGCTAGGGAGCTCAATGTGTTTCAAGAGAACACACACACACACACACACACACACACACACACACACACACACACACAGAGAACATATACACACATATATATATATATATATATATGCATAAACCATTTTAGATCATATTATATGTGCAACCAAGGTTTCATTATGACCTAATTGCCCTCCAATCGAACACCAAAATGCAATTCCCCATAAACTGCATATTAAAGGACTTATCCTAGGCCCGTAGCGTAGAGAGCCTACCCAGTAAAGTCTTAACCTCAAGCCCATTGGGCATGGGAGCTTAACCGAAAGATTTACCATTTGGATCGGGGTAGTTCATACAAACACTTCAAATCATATCCCAAGAGTATACCCCAAGTAATACTGATTCAGTTTAATATGTATCATCATCGAATTTGGATAGAGACATGCAATTATCTCCATTATACGTAAATCACAAGTCTCGATTGCAGATTAGACACGAGGCAAACTTTCAAACATATTATGTAGCCATGCTTACAAAATAGAAGGTAATCATGATTTTCAAACATAAGGTAATCATCCTTTTCTATAATGAATATTTTATGATAAATCATTCCAAGGTTCATATAAGCAGTAATATAGCACACACTTTAACACATCTCAAGAGCTAGTCGAGAGAGGTCTAATGGGTTAGAATTTCCCAAAACAGACTTAGCGCGTCGAAAAAAACATAAAATCCTAAAATATAATGGATTAACTTTTTGGTCAGAAATAAACTCTAATTTAAATTGATCATAAAGTTTCAAGGTCGAGTTAACTCAAGCGCCGCGGATGACGGATTATTGAGCTTGGTTCGACGAGTTGACTCACTAAGGGAGTTTCGAGTACCTTTAAATAGATTTATTCACGTCCGTTCTTTAATTAAAATAACTGTTTAAAATAACAACTTATTAAATAAGCATGTTTGAGTTTAATGGGTTAGAAATTTGGGTTAAAATTTCACAAAACGGACTTCAAAAACGGACTTAACGTCGAAAAACATAAAATATGGGTTTTCAAAAAAGTTTACTTTTTGGTCAATGGTCAACGCCGACGTCATCATTGATTATTGACATCATCGCCACCTGGTCAATTGAGTTAAGTTGACTTATTGAGTTGACTTAGACAAGTTGACTCATTGATTTGACTCGACAAGTTGTCTCAATTTATTGGTCCGGTTTTAACGAGTTGGACGGTTTACTTACGATATTGAACCATCCGGACGGTTAGAAAAGTAAGTCGCCCTTTTAGGTTGTTGGAAAACGAAGGGTTATTAGACCCGTAATCATATGGAACCTATAATATATCGAAACAAGCCAAAAATGTGGCTGAAATTTACCCTAGAAATTCAAAAGGCCAAAAAGCCGTGTAACACCGGCGAAGGCCTTGATGACGGGCGAATCGAAGATCGCCACCTAGGTTTTGATCGGGCCGACGAGCCGAGCCCAGATCGACGGTCGCGACTTGATTGGACGCCAGGGTGGCGGAAACAGCAGGGAGCCAAGGGCGAAGGTTGCCTCAAGCCGAACCTTTAGGCGGCGTTCACGGTTAACGAAGATGTTTCACCGTGGGTGGTGGCCAGGGCGGAACTAGGACGGGATGGTGGTTCAAATCATAAGGGCGGTGCAACCCCAGTGTGGCGGTGGTGTAGATCACGGGGGTGGCGAGGTTGGGGGTTGGTAGGAGGAAAGCGGTGAGGTTTTTGGAGATTTTAGATCTAAGGGTATTAATTTGGGTAGGTGGAAAAGGTAGATTGGGATAATAATTATCCTGGTAAGAGGGTAAGATTCAAATAAAATTCGGGGAGTCTTAAACATCAGGAGCTATCTAGCTCAGTTGGCTAGGTCACTAGCCAATGTATCCTAAGGTTGTGGGTTAGATTCCCACAACCAACAACTCCTTCATTCTTTTCCCTTTTTCTTTCTTTATTTCATTCTTTTCTTTCTTTTTATTATAAGCAAAGGTCAGGGTGTTACAACTCCCCCACCTAAATAAAAAAATTTCATCCTCGAAATTTACCTAAGTTGAACAGATACGAAAACTGCTCCCTCATGGCCCTTTCGACCTCCCAAGTAGCCTCTGCAGGGCTATGATTACTCCACTGAACTTTAACCATCGAAATACGTCAATTCCTCATAACTCTCTCATCTGAATCTAAAATTTGTATCGGCTCCTCCTCATAAGACAAGTAGGGCCTCAAGTCCACATCCTGAACCTGGATAACATGACTTGGATCTGGATGGTATTGCCTCAACATGGACACATGGAAAACATCACGGATACAGCTAAGTTGGGGAGGCAACTCAAGCTGATAGGCAACAGGCCCAACTCTCTTCACAATACGGTACGACCCAATAAATCTCGGACTCAATTTACCCTTGCGCCCAAATCTCAGAACTTTCTTCCAAGGGGATACCTTCAGAAAGACTTGATCACCAACCTCGAACTTAATATCTTTTCTTCTCCGGTCAGTATAAGATTTCTGTTTGTCAAAAGCCTCCTTCAGACGGTTACGAATTAATCTGACAGTCTTTTTCGTTTCTTAGATCAACTCCGGGCCCAGTGTCTTCCTATCATACAACTCAGTCCAACAGATAGGAGTACGACACCTACGACTATATAGAGCCTCGTATGGTGACATGTGGATACTAGCCTGATAACTATTATTATATGCAAACTCGGCCAACGGCAAGAAATTTTCCTAACTACCACAGAAGTCAATCACACAGCCTCGTAACATGTCCTCTAGAATCTGAATCACTCTCTGATTGTCCTTCAGTCTATGGATGAAAGGATGTTCTGAAATTTAGGCGTGAGCCTCTTGGAGGGCCTTCCAGAAATGAGAAGTGAACCTCGGATCTCGATCGGAGATGATATATAAGGGTACTCCATGCAGTTTGACAATCTCTGAGATATACAACCTAGTCAACCTTTCCAGAGGGTAAGTAATTCGAACAGGGATGAAGTGAGCTGACTTGGTGAGCCGATCAACAACCACCCATACAGAATCTTTTTTAGAAGGAGTTAGAGGCAATCCGATAACAAAGTTCATCGTGATACGCTCCTATTTCTATTCGGGAATCTTAATGGGCTGCAACAGACTAGAAGGATGCTGATGTTCTGCCTTAACATACTGGCAAGTCATACACCGTGACACATAATCAGAGATATCCTTCCTCATGCCAACCCAACGGTACATTTGTCTTAAATTCTAATACATCTTATCCCCGGCGGGATGCACGGCATATGGACTATCATGAGATCCACTAAGAATGGTTCACTTCAAGTCGGCATCATCAGGAACACAATAACGACCCTTGAAGCAGAGAACCCTAATCTAATCGATGGCATAGACAGAAGTGGATCCTTGCTCAACCTGTTGTGTGATAGAGAGCAAAGAGTTGTCTAAGAGCTGTTTGGCCTTTATTTCCTCGGCCAAAGTCGGTTTAACCTACAACTCAGCCATAAGGCTGCCATCATCAAATATGCTCATCACGCAAACAAAAATCTCATGTCGAAATGGCTTTTTACGGCTCAAAGCATTGGCAACAACATTGGCTTTCCCGGATGATACTCAATCTCACAATCATAGTCTTTAAGAAGCTCAAGCCAAGCGGCGTTGCCTCGCATTTAATTTCTTCTGGGTAAGAAGATAATTCAAGCTCTTGTGATCAGTATAAATATAACACTTTTCCCCGTAGAGATAGTGCCTCCAGATTTTCAAAACAAACACCACTGCGGCTAACTCAAGGTCGTGGGTAGGATAATTACACTCATGTAGCCTCAACTGACGTGATGCATACACGACTACCTTTATACCCTGCATTAGTACATAACCAAGCCCGGAGTGTGAAGTATCGCTATAGACTGAGAAACCTCTTCTAGACTCTAGTTGTGTCAGAACCGAAGCTTAGGTCAAAGCTTTCTTCAATTTCTCAAAACTAGCATGTTGAGCGTCAGACCAAACAAAAAGAACATTCTTCCTCAACAACTTTGTCAAATGGTTAGCAATAATGGAGAAACCCTCGACGAAGCGTCGGTAATAGCTAGCTAAACCCAAAAAACTATGAATCTCTGAGACATTATTAGGTTGCTTCCAACTAGTGATGGCCTTAATCTTACTTTGATCCACTTGGATACCTCGAGCAGATACAACATGCCCAAAAAATGTTACTTCCTTTAGCCAAAATTCACACTTACTCAACTTTGCATACAGACAATGCTCTCTCAAGATTTTTAGAACAATACTCAGGTGCTCAACATGCTCTGCTTCTGTCCGAGAATAGACCAAGATATCATCGATGAACACCACTACAAACTGGTCTATAAAGGGCTGGAACACACGATTCATCATGTCCATAAAAACAGTCGGTGCATTGGTAAGACCGAAAAGCATCACTAGAAACTCGTAATGCCCATACCGTAACGAATAACCGTCTTAGCAACATCAGAACCTTTTATCTTTAGTTGGTAGTACCTAGATCGAAGATCAATCTTCGAGAAAACTGTGGCTTCTCGAAATTGATCAAACAAATCATCAATCCTAGGTAACGGATATTTGTTCTTCACGGTCAACTTGTTCAACTTTCGGTAATCGATGCATAACCGGAGTGACCCATTCTTCTTTTTAACAAAAAGGACTTGGAGCTCCCAAGGTGAAGAGTTGGGTCGGATAAAACCTCGATCAAGCAGCTCTTGCAACTGAACCTTAAACTCCTTAAGCTCTTTAGGGTCATACGATAAGGATTCATGGATAAAGCATGGACCTAGATAAGTCTCGATCTCAAACTTAACATCCTGCGCGGGAGGTAACCTGGACAATTTTCTAGCAAGACGTTAAAAAACTCGCTAATAGTGTGAATTTCTTCAATCTTGGACAGAGAACCTTTCGTGTTCAAGAAACAAGCAATGAAGGTCTCATACCCTTATGAATCATCCTATTAGTAGTAAAAGCAGAGATACCACATTAGACAAGTAACCTCGACGCTAGCCGACTAGAACCACTGATCGGTCATCAAAAGTCTTCAAGATAGCCCTTTTGACTCACAATCTAGATTAACCCGATGTCCTCAACCAATCCATACCAAGAATCAAATCGAACTCCTCCAGTGGAAGTTCTATGAGGTCGACCAGAAAGATTTCTCCTTGAACCTCAAGATGACAACACCTAAACACCTTATCCACATTTATTGAGTGACCCACTATACTCATGACTGTAACAACACTCTCTGTGGCTTCTATGGGAATCTGGAGGTCTCGACATACCGATATCGAAATAGAGGAGTGGGTGGAACCATTATCTAGCAATGCAAAATATGGGACATAATAAATGGTAAATGTACCTGCAATAACATCTGGCTCATCTCTATCATCCCGATGTCTAGTAGTATATACAAGTGCCGGCTACTTGGCCTCCGATAAAACTGGTCCCCGCTCGATATGGTCGGGCTCTAGTGTCGGACTGGCAGAAGATGCGAGAAGGTCTACTCGACCACGACCCTAGCCGAGTCCGAATCAAGTCTTTGAACGTGTAGGAGTGCGAGAGGATGTCCAAAATGTAGATGGTGGAACTAGGGAACTCTTCAAGAAATAATCCCACAGTTCCACAACGGAAACAAGTACTAGCTATCTTCCTACACTCTTCTCGATGCCATTTACCATAGTGCTCACAAAATGGCGTTTGAGAGAAACCTAACGAACCACCTCGACTAGCTACTGGGCTAGAGGGGTCGAAAGCCTAAAGCCGATGTCACTCCTCTAAGGTGTAGTAGTACGAGCTTTCTTACTGCACGTGCTGAAGACTCAGTGCCAGAAGGCCTCCTCGATCGGTCTCGATCTACTCTATCACCCTCTGTGGCCATCAACTCAACCTCCTTTAAATCTTTAACCAACTCTACCACCTTATCGAAGTCTTTATCAAGATGACCGGTAGCCTACACACACAGCTCATGGCGGAGACCAAGTACAAACTTACGATACTTTTCCTTTTCAGTGGGTACCAAGCTAGATCCAAACCTCAAAAAGTCTAGAAACTTCATCTCATACTCAGATACAGTCATATCCCCATGTGTCAGAGTCCTGAACTGCTCTCGCATCTGTCTTAGAAAACTCTCTCTGATGAATCGGCTCTGAGCGTTCCTTGAAGAAATCCCATGTCGATTTAATGGCAGGAACACTGCTCTTAACAAACTCCCACCAAGTAAGGGTATTCCCATAAAGCAAAGTGATAGCTCTGAAATATTTCTTGGATGGTTCAAGGCCCAACAAATCCATGCGTCTCCCAAGATTATAAAGCCACTCTTATGCCTCAGTCGGTGCTCCACCAGTAGGACTATTGAATGTCTTAGCCCCATTGGTGATCGGGGTTTGAGAAATAAGAACCTTAGGTACAACCCCAGCAGACTCTAACAGCACCATGAATCAATGTAAGAACTGTCTGCTCACGAGGGCCTCATCCGATACCATCGTCGATGGCTTGGTACGAGGTACAAGTGTTCCTCTGACCGGAGTTGTCATATCTATACTAAAGGCAGGCGGTGGGTCTACCGAAGCTGTAGAACCTCTGGGAGCGGGATGATCTATAGGGGCAGAGGAAACTACTGGGGCCGGAAGATCACTAGTGACATCATCTATCAGATCAGAGAATCTAGCAGCTCGACCTTACACGCGGCAAGTTTGACGACCTTACCCGCGGCAAGTTCGACGACCTCGTCTAGTGCTCATCAGATGATCTCGGCTCTACAAAAGGTAAAACATAAGGTCAGAACTGGCACTGGAGTACGGACACAATTAAACATATAAAACTTGGTGACATGACCTTTTTCAAGAATTTTTTTCTTCTAAAAATATAATATTTAAGACCCATTCACAGTCCGAGGTTTATAAAACCAAAAGCTCTGATACCAATTAAATGTAACCCCAAATACTTGTATATCCGTTACACTTAATTTCCATGAGGGTCACAACACGTTTCTCAAACTTCCATGTAAACATTACCAAGTTAAAATCTCATAACAGATAATACCTTTGTGTCATAGAGTAAAATATCAGACAATTAACCTAAACAATATCAATTTTAGTTACAAAATAAGGCCATATCCGGTAAATTAGTAAAGTATTCCATATCAAAATATAGGCTTATGTCACCAAATAAAGACAGTACGGCGGATAGAAACATTACAACAAAAGATGAGTACAAATATGCCAATCCTCCAAGTGCCAAGTCCAAGGGCAGCCTATCCAAAAGTATTTGAAAGGGGGAAAGTTTTGAGGGTGTGAGCTAGGGAGCTCAGTGTGTTCCAAGAAGTACAAGAGAACATATACATATATATATATATATCATATATGCATAAACCATTTTAGATCATATTATATGTGCAACCAAGGTTTCATTATGACCCAATTGCCCTCCAACTGAACACCAAAATGCAATTCCCCATAAACTGCATACTAAAGGACTTATCCTAGGCCTGTAGCGTAGGAGCCTACCCAGAAAGTCTAACCTCAAGCCCATTGGGCATGGGAGCTTAACCGAAGGATTTACCAGCTGGATCAGGGCTGTTCATACAAACACTTCAAATCATATCCCAAGAGTATACCCCAAGTAATACAGTTCAGTTTAATATGTATCATCATCAGAATTTGGATAGCAGACATGCAATTATCTCCATTATACAGAAATCACAAGTCTCAGTTGCAGATCAGACATGAGGCATACTTCCAAACATATTATGTAGCCATGCTCACAAACAGAAGGTAATCATGATTTTCAAACATAAGGTAATCATCCTTTTCAATTAAGAGAATATTCCATTATGTATTCAGATAAATCATTCCAAGGTTCATATAAACAGTAATATAGCACACACGGAACACATCTCAAGAGCTGGTCAGAGAGGTCTAATGGGTTAGAATTTCCCAAAACAGACTTAGAACGTCGAAAAACATAAAATATGAGTTTTCAGAAAAGTTAACTTTTTGGTCAATGGTCAACGCTAACGTCATCAGTCAGCTGGTCAACTGAGTTGACTCAAACGAGTTGACTTATTGAGTTGACTCTGACGAGTTGACTCACTAAGTTGACTCAGACGAGTTGTCTCGGTTTATTGGTCCAGACCGTTTCGGGCCAGACCGGTTTAAACGAGTTACCTCAAGAACTGGTCAGAGAGGTCTAATGGGTTAGAAATTTGGGTTAAAATTTCACAAAACGGAATTCAAAAATAGACTCAGAACGTCGAAAAACATAAAATATGAGTTTTCAAAAAAGTTAACTTTTTGGTCAATGGTCAACGCTGACGTCAGCATTGACTGCTGATGTCATCAGTTAGCTGGTCAATTGAGTTGACTCAGATGAGTTGACTTATTGAGTTGACTTAGACAAGTTGACTCACTAAGTTGACTCGGACGAGTTGTCTCAATTTATTGGTCAATACCGGTTTTAACGAGTTGGACCAGTTTACTTACCCTGATATTGAACCATCGGACGGTCGCTGGAAAAGTCACTGAAGACGCCCTTTTAGGTTGTTTATGTCAGAAAACGAAGGGTTATTAGACCCAGAATCATATGGAACCTATAATATATCGAAACAAGCTGAAAATGTGGCCGAAATTTACCCTAGAAATTCAAAACGGCCAAAAAGCCGCGTAACACCGATGAAGGCCTTGACGGCGGCGAATCGAAAATCGGCCACCTGGGTTTTGATCGGGCCAACGAGCTAAGCCCAGATCTGATGGTCGCGACTCGATTGGACGCTAAGGGTGGGCGAAAACAGCAGGGAGCCGAGGGCGAAGGTTACCTCAAGCTGAACCTTTAGGCGGCGTTCACGATTAACAGTGACGTTTCACCGTGAATGGTGGCCATGGGCGGAACTGGGACGGGACAATGGTTCGAACCATAAGGGCGGTGCAACCCACTGCGCGGCAGTGGCGTAGGTCACGGGGGTGGCTGGGTTGGGGGTTGGTAGGAGGAAACTGATGAGGTTTTTGGAGATTTTAGATCTAAGGGTATTAATTTGGGTAGGTGGAAAGGTAGTCTGGGATAATAATTATCCTTGGTAAGATTCAAATAAAATTCGAGGAGTCTTAAACATCAGGAGCTATCTAGCTCAGTTGGTTGGGTTACTAGCCAAAGTATCCTAAGGTTGTAGGTTTGATTCCCACAACCAACAACTCCTTCATTATTTTCCTTTTTTTCTTTCTTTATTTCATTCTTTTCTTTCCTTTTTTTTATAAGCAAAGGTCAAGGTGTTACAAATACTTAGTTACTTACAAAAGCAAAGATAAATACAATAGATAAATGAATACATAAAGATGCTTAAAATAAAGATAAAAAAGTATTTGTCTTAGATAAAAAAGAATGATTAATCTCTCTCTACAAGGACAAATCTTGGTAACACAATTCTTTTCTTTTCTTTTTTTTATAAGCAAAGGTCAGGGTGTTACAAATACTTAGTTACTTACAAAAACAAAGATAAATACAATAGATAAATGAATACATAAAGATGCTTAAAAGAAAGATAAAAAAAGTATTTGTCTTAGATAAAAAAGAATGATTAATCTCCCTCTACAAAATCTTGGTAACACAATTTGGAGGGCTTAAATTATTTTAAAATTTTTGAGTCTAAATTATAATTTACAAAAATTTTAAAAAGTTGAATTTAATTTTTTTAAAAATAGGAGTCTAATTATTTTTTTAAAATTAATATTTAATGAGAACTTTTAAAATTTTTAAAAATAACTTAATTAAAAAAAATAAAAATTTAAAATATGATAATAATAATTAATTTTTTTAAAAGGATCAAATTAAAACTTCAATTTTTAAGACTAAAGGTGATTTTCCAAAGTTTTGTGGGGTCAGAACCCTATTGGCTCCATAACTGTCTGCCCACATTATGAATAGCTATGCTAATATATATTGTTTATAATAATAAATAATATTTTTTGTAATTTCAGATTTTTTCATTTTTTAATTTCAAATTTTTGCAATTAAGATTACTTCTTCATTAGAACCTAATAAGTGTCCCAGTAAAAAAAAGATGATATTCATCTTAAAAGATACAGGTTTAAATCGTTCTGTCTGCAAGGTGTACGTGTGTTAAAGGGTTAAGAATATGTATGAACAAATATTACCTTGTAATCACTTTTAAATTATTCAAAAGATTAATTCTTCATTATATCTTGGCATAATGTCAAAAAACGCCCCTAATGTTTGACTGAATTATCATTTTGGCCCCTATTCTATTTTTGAAGCAATTTAACCCTTAACGTTTCATTTTGGGTCAACATGACCCCTCTACGGATAAAAACTATTAGTCAGCGAATGGTAAATGGCTTGAAATGATATGAAAAACCTACATGAAAGTGCACGTCGCGATAGCAGTGTCATATAGGCAAATATGTTGATTTTACAAAATGAAACATCAAGCAAAAAATAATTTTATATAATTTTATAAAATTTAAAATATTTTTTCTTTTGACTTGTCATTCTGCCAGGTCATTTCAAGTTGTTTATCTGCAGTTGACTGGCAGTTTTTATTTACAGAAGGGCTATTTTGACCCAAAATAAAATATTAAGAGTATTTTTAGAGGGCTAAAGTGATAATCCAGTCAAATGTTAAGGGCATTTTTAGAGCATTATGCCTTGTATCTTTGACATCAATGATAATATTTTGATAGGTATTTTGTATACATATCGCACTTCTACTGTTTTCATATTACATCCGTTTTTTTCAATAAAAATAAAATTTGAGTTAAAAATTTGAATAAAATACTTGTAAAAACTATTTTGTTTTTGGTAATTATATTTTTCTCTTCTAGATAACATAAATTTGAATAATTAATATAATTTAAAAAATAATTTCTTAAATGAGAAATTATTATTATTTGATCAGCAAGTAAGTACGATTTTATTGAAAATAAGAAATTAATATATAGATTAACATGTACATTTAAATTTAATAATTATTAAAACTATACTAAAAGTAGAATTTCACAAATAAGAATAATATATACATTATTCATATATGCTTAGTAATGATATTAAAAAATATTTTTCATAATCCAATTAATATTAATAGATATAAAATATTAATAACTAATAAATTATTCAAACAAGTATTGAATATAATCATGTCCTTATATGTCATTTTGCTTGTTCAAATAATCAAACAGCTATCAGCTATTAATTAATTTTACCAAACACTTCTATACAACCAGCAAATACAATCTACTAGTCAAATCAACTACAACTATCAACTATAAGCTAATGTAATCTGCTAATTGCAAAACATGGCCATAAAAAATAAAAGTTTAGATATCAAACTCATGAATAAAAGTCTTCATGTACAATAGTGATCTATGTACATGATTGCAAATCATTAAATTTGGACCGTCTTATAAAATCTAATTTGCTTGCCACCAACTAGAACCGATTTATAGCATTCGTGCTTGACATGACCAATTAAATGACAGTTCCACTTTACCTAATATTAAGGATAAAGATAAGATGAGATAACTTTTATCTCATTTAAATTCATACGATAACTTTTAGTTAAATCTCATTCAAATCCTATCTTATCATATCTCTATCTTATCTTATATTTAAATATTTGATTTATATTTAATATTTGATTTCTCTTATCCTTGTATATTCATTTGTAAGCCTATATATAGGCCAATTGTAAACATTATCAACTATCAAATATACAAATCTTTTACATGGTAATCAAAGCCAAGTAGGATTTCTCTACTTATTTTTTCCCCTATTTTCCTTTCTTCTTTAAACCAGGTCTCATTTCATAGCTCCGTCTTCTACTTCCAATGATCTTGTGCATCTTAGTGCACCGACCAACTTCCCAATCAAACTTACGTCTACCAACTTTCATGTTTGGCGTCGCCAAGTGGAGGCTACTCTTATTGGTTTTAGGCTACTCAGTTATATTGATAGTTCATAGTCTTCCCCATCTAAGTTTACCGATGTCGCGACAACAATTGCTAATCCTGAATATCTACGATGGTATCGTCAGGATCAAATTCTTATCGGTGCTCTTCTTGGCAGTTGTGATGATCAAGTTCAACCACTTTTTTTATCCGCTATCACCGCCAAAATGTTGCTGCTCTTCATGTATGAAACACATCGACATCCATACTCGAGTTGTTTGAGATCTTAACTGATCATAAGAGACTTATACAAGAATTTGACCAAGCTATACCTCTTGTCACGGTATAGCTAATTCAAATAATGGTTATTCCACCAACTGTTCTCGAGGGAAGGGTGGTCACTCTGGCCATTTGTTTTTTGGTGGCGGTCGTAGTCCTGTTCCTCAATCTAGTCATTCTAGACGACAAGATGTTGTGTGCAAGTTCTGTAATTTTCCAGGGCATGTTGTTCGAGATTGCCATAAGCTTGTTTGGTTCCTTCACAACAACAACTTTTATCAGCGGCCACCATCTGATTCACTGGTTGTTAACACTGCTACTGATCTTTCATCATCTTGTTTAACTCTTTAGATGTTTGATTAGTGGTGCCTCACATCACACCACAATGACCATTATGTCTCTTTGAATATCTTCTCTTATGATGGTCCTGATATAGTTCATTTGGGTAATGGTAACTCTTTACCTATATCTCATATTGGCTGGTGCGCTGTTCCCACGGCTACCAAGCCTATTTCTCTCACAAGCGTCTTATGTGTTCCTTAGTTAAATACAAATTTGGTGTCAGTTTCTAAATTATGTCAGACTAATCACGTGTCTGTTGAATTCTTTGACTCTCATTTTCTTGTTAAGGATCGACCCACAAGAATTCCCCTTCTTCGAGGAAATAAAATTGGTGGTGTTTACTATGCTCTACGGTCCTTTTATCCCCAAGTCAACTCAATTAATTGTTTGTCCGTGCATCAGCTGCATCGCAAGTTTGGTCATCCCTCCGATAAATTCTTAGCCTCTATATTACGCAACTAGCTTGACGAACTATCATTGTACTTCTTATTTTATTAATAAAAGTCATAAACTACCATTTGGTCAAAATACTATGTCAAGCTCTTGTCCTCTTCGATTGCTTTACTATGATGTTTGGAGCACTAAACATGTGTCTTATGATGGATATTCATACTATGTAGTGTTTGTTGATTATTTTACCAAGTATATCTAGCTATACCCGATGAGGAAGAAATCTGATGTTGCAGCAATATTTCCTTAGTTTAAAAGGCTTGTTGAAAGCTTTTTTCATCAGACCATTATGTCTTTATTCTCTGATAATGGAGGTGAGTTTTTTAAGCTATTGCTCATTTTGAATTTTGGCAGTATTTCCCACTTTACTTCACCGCCTCATACTCTGGAACACAACGGGACTGCTGAACGGAGACATCGTCACATAGTAGAGACTGTACTCTCTCTTCTTTATTTTGCATCCCTCTCAACAGATTATTGGCCTCATGCTTTTCAGGGAGTTGCTTACCTTATTAATCGGATGACAAGACAGATACTAGGTAATATATCGCCTTACCTTCTCCTTCATCAACAAGCACCGAACTATGACAAGCTTCAACCATTCGTATGCTTGTGCTTTCCTTGGCTGAGACTATACACGACACATAAACTTGAGCCACGGTCCGCTGAATGTGTTTTCCATGGATACTCTATGACGTAGTCTGCGTATAAATGCATGGAGCCGACCACTAACAGAATCTATGTCTCTCGCCATGTCCGGTTTGTTCCTCACATCTTCATTTTTGCTACATGACGTGCCATTCCTATGCCATGACAACCAGATGTTTCATTACCTACTATACCATGACAACCTAATGCTTTATTACCTACTATGCCTTGACAATCTATTACTTTATTACCTCCTATGCCACGGTAACCTGATGCTTTATTGTTTGATATGCCACAACAACCTGATGATTTCATTACCACACCAGTTCCCTTGGGTAACCTGCCACAACAACCTGATGATTTCATTGCCACATCAGTTCCTTTGACTGATCTGCCATAGCAAACTATCGCCCCTGACTTGCCACAATAAGTTGTCTCCTCTGACTTACCACAACATGATCTTCCGCAATAGCGAATTCGCCAGCCAAATCTGAGGTACTTTGTTCCTCCATTTGTTACTACTACATGTTATCATTTTCCTTCTACAATAGAGCCAAAGATTGTTACTGAAGCTTTCAAAGACCCACTATAGAGATAAGCCATGGATGATGAGTTTAATGTCTTGCTACGCAACCAAACATGGGATCTTGTTCCACGGTCACAATCTATCGTAGGGTACAAATGGGTATTTCGTGTGAAACGGCGTACTGATGGCTCTGTTGATCGCTACAAGGCTCGATTGGTAGCGAAAAGGTACTCTCAAGAAGTTGGTCGTGACTACTTTGAAACCTTTAGTCCTGTGATAAAACCTGTTACGGTGCGTATTATTTTCACTCTTGCCCTTCATCATGCATGGCCTATCAAGCAACTTGACATTAATAATGCCTTCTTAAATGGCACCTTACATGAGGAAGTCTATCTAGAACAACCTTCGAGGTATGTTGATTTTACTCACTCATCTCATATTTTTCGGTTGCATAAAGCCTTGTATGGACTCAAGTAAGCCCCGAGGGTGTGGTAGGTTGAAATCTCTCAATTTTTCATTCACTTTGGTTTTACGAAATCAAAGGTTGATGCACCTCTCTTCATCATTAATGCAAAGAGAGTTATTTTATACTTTATAGTCTACATGGATGATACCGTGCTTACTGGTAATAACATTGATTTTATTGCTCATTTCACCAATTTATTATCTACGAAGTTTTCTTTGAAGCATATGGGCTTGCTCAACCATTTTCTTGGCATTGAGGCTATTTCTACTCCTACTAGGTTGTTTTTTTCTCATGCGCAATATATCTCTGACATCTTTACTTAGTTTCAAATGGAAAATACCAAGGAAATTTCTACACCTATGTCCTCTTCCTACAAGCTACCTCCGTCAGAGCCATCCACGGCGCTTGATATTTTTGGGTATCATCGATTACTTGGTCTCCTTCAGTATCTCACACTTACTCGTTCGGATATTTCTTTTTTCATTCTCGTATAAAACATCTTGCTCTTGATTACTTCTTTGTTCATGACTTAGTTGTTGCGGTTCCCTACTTGTTTAACACATTCTCTCTAAAGCTCAAATTGCGGACACACTCACCAAACCGCTTGGTTGTAATCTCTTCATCCATTTTTGGTCCAAGATTGGAGTCTCCGATGGATCCTCTATCTTGCGAAGGCATATTAAGGATAGAGATAAGATGAGATAATTTTTATCTCATTCAAATCCATGAGATAACTCTTAGTTAAATCTCTCCTTCAAATCATATCTTATCATATCTCTATCTCTATTTCAATCTTATCTTGTATTTGATTTGTATTTAATATTTGATTTTCCTTATTCTTGTATATTCATTTGTAAGCATATATATAGATAAATTGTAAACATTATCAACTATCAAATATACAAATCCTTTACAATACATTTTTAAATATTTTAAGGGGCTTATATGATAATATATGTTTATATTTTTTAACCATTGATAGCACACATTGTAGGTAAAGTTGTTTGAACCCTAGTATTTTATAATGAACATCACCATCTTTTCTACTAGGACCATATAATTTTTACATAGAATGAGAGTTAGGTCATGTTTGGTAAACAACTTTTTGAGCCAAAAATAAAAGTTTGAACCACTTCTGGAGGTATAACCAGTCAAATCTGTCAATTAGAATGTTTGGTGAACAGAGGTTTGTAAGAGTGAATTGGGTTGAAACCTCTCAATTAGAAAAAGCTGTTAATAAGAGCTTTTTGGGTTTAGAGGTTTTGACATAAGAATTGTAAAGATTCTTTTACCGTTAACAATTAAAAAAAACTTTTCAAATTATCATATGCTTCAAAATATCATTTAAATTTATTAATTAATTAAATTATATTAAAATAATTATATAAATAATAAACCAATATATAGATCCTTCAAATATTCTTAGAAATGTTAAATTAAAAAATAATTTTTATAATCTAATTAATGTTAATATATACAAAATATAGATAACTAATAAACTATTCAAACAAGTATCGAATATAATCATGTCCTTATATGTCATTTTGCTTATTTATATAATCAAGCAACTATCAGCTATTAGTTCATTTTACCAAACACTTTTATACAATCAGCTAATGCAATCCTCTAGTAAAATAAGCTAATACAATCAACTATCCGCTAATTGACAAACATGGTCTTAATCTTACTTGAGCCCATATTTAATTGATACCTCAAGTAATAAAACTATTGTTTAATATGTTATACAATAAATATAAAGAAAATATTTAGATACACATGTTGTGTAAAGTTTATACAATATTGTTAATTTTAGGGTTTATAGAATTTAGTTTAGAGTTCATAGTTTAAGGTTTAAATTTATAGTTTATGTGATTAAGTTTTAGGGTTCATGGTTTATGGTTAATGAATTTTATTTTAGATTTTATAATTCAAATAATAATGGTTGTGCGATTTTTTTACACAACTTGTATATTAAAATATAGCTCTAAAATTAACCATCAATATTAATTAAAAGTTTCTAAAAATATTTTTTTAATATTTTTTATTAGAGTTGATGTCTTGTTAACCTATAACATCAAATATAGCCAAAACTTCATTAACTAAATACAAATATTTTAAAAAAATCAATAGAACCCAAAAAATGGTTCCAATAAAAAAAAGAGTGTTGTTTTTTCTAGATGATATAAGTTCGAAAGGTTATTTCTGTAAGATTTTCCCTGAATTATTCAGGACTAACAAAAAAAATATATACTATGTAAGACCATATTAGAATTGTTAAAAAAATTACAATGAAACTATCATCTTAGCTAAAATACTTTTGATTCATGTATTGTACCAAGAAGATAAGAAGACAATTTTCCCCTATACTAATTTATAAGAAATCAGGTTTATAATTTTCTCTTCTACTAAGTTAGTGTTACTTCCACTAAATTTAATTACATGTTTATTACAGTAAAGATTTAGTAGATATTAATAATAGAATATTTAATCTCTTCAAAAAAAATAGTATATTTAATAAATGGGATAAATCTCAAAAGTGCACATAAACTTGAGTGAAAATAGCAAATTAATACATAAAACTTGATTTTGTGCAATTTTATGCATGATATTTTAGTATAATCATCATTCATTAACTGACTAATTTGAATCAAGTACTATAAAAACCATCAGTCCAACTCAATTGCTTTATTTATAACATCATGATTTTAACTTCTGATCTTATTTAAAAATTTTAGTGCTTCATCCCAATAGATCAATTGATTATTGTCGGTTGGTTATGAGTTATTGTGTTTAATGATAAATAATGTGATAAAATAAATTTAAAAACAACAATAAAAGCAGAGTATTTTTTGTATGATTGTCTCCTTTTTCTATGTTATCAAAATAATTTTATAAATGTAAAACCTTATTAAAACATTAAATATATTTTAGTTGCTCTCAAATTTGAGGTATGGCAATAAGTTTGTGTTAAAATTAATAATACATGATTAAATTATATAAATTGAAAGGTTACAAAAAAATATTTGAAACTAATTTGTGGATGAGGCAATGGTAAGTAGGAGATATTCTGGTGTTCAAGTTCGAACTCGTTTTATATTATTGTAGAAAGCATAACTTAATTCAGATGGGTATCCATTAACATTGATAATCACTAGAATTTGAGTCTTATCAGTACTCTTATTGAATGAGCGATCGATAATGTCCATTTTAGACTCTTCTTTATATAAAAATGAAATTCGAATATGGATAACATAATGAATTCTATGAGATCTAACCTCGTGTTGTTTCTTTGTAATTTGGCAATAAAGCGATTGAATGTTAGGCTTCGTTTGTCATTGTTGTGGACAAACAGTTATTGTGACTAAACTTGTGTCGACAGAAATTAAAATATTTAATTGTGGGTTAACAGTTGTTTAGACGACAAAACAGTGGACAAATGTCTATTGGGAATCGAACCGATACTCGTTTGATGAAAAATGGAGGGCAAACATCCGTTTAGATTGCTAAACGCAACAAAAAATGAGGCTTTAGTCGACCGATCGTAAGTTAAAATCCTAATTAAAAAAATTCAAACAAAAAACTTATTTAAATAGTTAAAATAAAAACTTTACAAGATTGAAAGAAGAAAAGAACGCATAGATGTGCTCCCCATCTTTCCAAACTTTGTTTGAATATTCTTCAATTGCAACGCGCATTGCTTTGCTTGCTTAGATGGTAGAAGAATCGAATCTAGTGCCAGCCAGTACATTTTACTTTCTTTACTCTCTTTTTTGGGTTTTATTATTTTTAATAATAAAATAAAATAAAATAAACCCACAAATCTACCATTGATATATGATGAGACGTGCCAGCATGTCACCATGTTCCTTGTTCTTTGTAATTTTAGTTTAAAATACTAGATTGACATTGATACAGACAAGACAAATTACTGCAAATAAATGTTAGTTGGATTTACTTTAATTAGAATTATTATTGGTGTAATATATACTAAGACATAAAATTAATTTTGTTTAAGTATACAATATTTTTTGATTTAAAGGTATGCGATTACAAAAAAAAATTACAATAATATTTTTAAGATAAATGTCCAGATTCAAACCCATATAAAAAATAATAAGATTGAATATTTATTATCATTAAGTCAATTAGTAGATATTTACGATTACAAAAAAGTTAGTTGTAAAACAAATTCAATTATTATTTTTAGTTATTTGCCGCCATAGCTTTAAACTATAATTTTCATTTTAAATTAGCTTTTAAACTTTTAAACGTTTCAATGTCATCTCCAAATTACATATCTTATTCTAATTTAATTTTTAAAATTTTGAACATCTTAATTTCATCCTCAAATCCTTATTCTAAATTGATTTTTTAAATTTTTGGACATTTTAATTTTATCTATAAAGATCATTTATATCACATCATATTATTATATAATACACATCGATATATATATGTCAGTTAACATTTTTTTATAATTGTTTTTATTAACATGGGATATGCATATATTAATAATCTATAAATAAAACTAGAACACTCAAAAATGATATGAGACAGATCACAAACTACTTGAGAATGATATTAGAACGTTTAAAAAGTTTAGGGGCAATCATAGTTTAGAAAACGTATGGAGCAATGATTTTTTTGCTATAAGCATCAATATTCAACCCATTGATTGGCTAATTTGAATTAAATGTAGCAAATGTCAATTGTCTCTTCCTACCTAATTCGTTTCATTTATAACGTCAGGGCACAAACATCTAACCTTGATTGAGAGATCTAATATCTTGTACTACTAAGTAAGCTATAAATGAGATGAGACAGATTGCAAGTTACTCGAGTCCGACTCGATCAAAACTCAATCAAAGTTTTACTCAATTGGACTCAACTAGACTAGACTCGAGCTCAAACTCGGTTTGAGTTCTTAACGAGCCGAGTTGAGCTACTCAATACCCGACTCGAAAAGTTCACGAGCTATTAAAAATATAATATACTTTATTTTTTATTTTTTAAAATTAAAGTGAACTATATTGTATGTTATTGGATAACAATAATAATAATGTTGTTGTTGAATAAATATACTCATTAATTATTATTATTACTGTAAATAAGACGACCAGATTATGAACTATTCGAGTTTGCCAGTTAAAATTTAGTTAGTACTTGACTCGACTCGAGTTTTTAACGAGCTATGTAAAGCACAACAGTATTAGACTAGACTCGAACTCGAGCTCTTAATAAGACGAGTCGAGCCTATCACTATTAGGCTCGACTTGTCTCGTTTATCGCTAAACCAACCTATTACTAGTATAATTAATTATATTTTTTTAATCCTAATTCAAATCAACGCTTTCGATGCTTTGTTATCAAATTCATCATTTATCTTTTCAAAGCTTAATTAATTAATAAACTAATCATCTACTCAATCCAACAAATACAGTAAAATTTTTAAAAATAATAGTAATAATAATAACAATTGAAAATCGAGGCCTATAATTATTATGCTTTATAACGCAAAGCATGTGGATACAGGTTTGCTCAGAACATTAACATATGGCAGAATCGCTCTTCTCCATGTGATCTATCCTTTCTCTCTGCTCATTGTTCTGCAAAACCAAACCAATGTCTCCTCCTCCTTCTCTCTTTTGCTTTCTTGCAGCTCTCTTCCTCGTTTCTACTTCGGTCGTGTCGGCGGCCGACGCTGTAGATCCGAGGTTACGGTTCGAGAACCCGAGGCTTCGTGAAGCATACATTGCTTTGCAAGCATGGAAGTCCGCCATATTTTCGGACCCGTTTAACTTCACAACCAACTGGAATGGCTCCGACGTGTGTTCTTACATGGGAATCTTTTGTGCTCCCTCTCCTTCAAATCCCAAAACAAGAGTTGTCGCCGGCATTGATCTTAATCATGCCGACATTGCCGGTTATCTCCCTCCGGAGCTCGGTCTCCTCACCGATCTCGCGCTCTTTCACCTTAACTCCAACCGGTTCTGTGGCGTTGTCCCGACCAGTTTCCGCCGGTTGAAGCTGCTTCATGAGCTTGATTTGAGCAACAATCGGTTTGTCGGGAAGTTCCCCGATGTGGTTCTGTCGTTGCCTGCTTTGAAGTACTTGGATCTTCGGTTCAATGAGTTCGAAGGATCGGTTCCGGCCAAGGTATTCGACAAGGAACTCGATGCGTTGTTTTTAAACGACAACAGGTTCAGATTTGGGATTCCTGAGAATCTGGGGAACTCTCCGGTTTCGGTTCTGGTGTTCGCTAACAACGATCTCGGCGGTTGTATTCCCGGTAGCATTGGGAAGATGGGCAAAACGTTGAATGAAATCATTCTGATGAACGACAATCTTACTGGTTGTTTGCCGCCGCAGATCGGGATGCTGAAGGAGGTTACAGTGTTTGATGTTAGTTTTAATCATCTTCAGGGATCTTTGCCGTCTACTGTTGGAAATATGAGGAGTTTAGAGCAGCTGGATGTTGCTCATAATGGCTTCACGGGTGTGATTCCGGCCACCGTGTGCCAGCTTTCCAGGTTGCAGAACTTTACTTATTCTTTCAACTATTTCACCGGAGGGCCGCCCAGTTGCCCGGCGATTTCTGGTGCAGAGGTGGCAAATGGTACTATGAATTGTATTGCTGGTAAGATGGATCAGAGATCTTCCAGGGAATGCTCTTCGGACGCTGCTCGACCTGTGGACTGCGGCAAGTTTAAATGTAATGGTGGTGGAAGCTCGCCGTCGCCGAGAAGGAGTCCTTCTCCGAGGCCTCCTACGCCGCGTCAGAATAGTTCACCGAAGTGGTTTAAGAAATCCCCGCCTCCACCTTCTTCAAAATCTTCGTCTTCTGGTAGATCACATCCTCCACCACCTCCGTCGTCCCAGTCTTCACCAACGCCTTCTTACCATTCCCCGCCGTCGCCGCCGCCACCAAAGTACTCTCACGTTTCAACTCCACCACCCCCAACTCAAAGAACATCTCCAAAGACGCATCTTCCACCGCCACCTCCGCCTGCTCACTACGAGCCCGTACAATCTCCGCCACCAACTCCATCAGGCCATTACTATAACACTCCACCACCACCAACAAACCATTACTCCAACACTCCACCACCAAGCCATTACCACAATACACCACCCTCACCACCAGTAGAACAACCAACTCCATCAGGCCATTACTATAGTAATCCACCACCGCCACCACCGGCATCGCCAAACCATTACTACAACACACCACCTTCGCCACCACCCCCAACAAAGAATACATCACCAAGTACCCATTATGCACCACCTCCTCCACCTTCGGTTCATTATGTTCCCACGCCCAGTCATTCATCGTCACCGCCACCGCCACCTCCACCTCAAGGTCAGTATTTCCCACCCCCGTCAACGGGGCAGCAAGCAAGTCCCCCTCCACCCCCGACATCTTATGAGCATCAGTCTCCACCCCCACCAGTAGTATACCATCCACCACCATCATCATACGAGCATCAGTCTCCACCTCCACCATCTTATCAGCATCAGTCTCCACCCCCGCCACCGACATCATATGAGCATCAGTCTCCACCTCCACCAGTAGCATACCATCCACCACCGTCATCATATGAGCATCAGTCCCCACCTCCGCCAGTAGAATACCATCCACCACCGTCATCTTATGAGCATCAATCTCCACCTCCACCAGTAGAATATCATCCACCACCCAAGGAGTCCTGTCATACCGCCCCTCCTCCTCCGCCACCCCCTCCAGGATGCACAACTCCCGTATCAGCAGCAGCACCACCACCAAGCCACCACTCAACCCCTTCACCATACGCACCAACACCCGGTCATCACTATCCACAACCATCCCCACAACATCAAAATCCTCCGCCAACCCACTATGCATACACATCCCCACCACCACCGCCATCTCCTCCACCGCCACCCTCATACGAAAACACACCACTCCCACCAATCAGAGGAGTATCATACGCCTCTCCTCCACCGCCGGTTATTCCCTACTAGTAAAGTACTACTTTTTCCCGCCATTGAGTTGTAATTCAAAATTCTTCTGGTGCAACCATGAGTAGATGGCCTGTTAAATCGTGTGTTTTTCATTTGTTCATCTTGAGAACTATTTTTTCCCCTAAATATCTAATAATTTATTGATTTCCTCTGTATTGTTCTGCTAATATATTTGATATACGGGCGATGATTTGATCATCTTATGTATAATTCATAAACATTTTTATACATATATATCGATTCAATCAGAAATCACTGCAACATTGTATTACTCATTCATATCGTTAAAATTCGAATTCGAACATTTTTTTGTTTGCTTAGACTTGGGACACTTCATAGGCAAACAAAGGCTTGGTTCTTGATACTAATAATGATAATAATGATGGGTGGTAGGGATGGAAAAATTGAGGATTTTATGTTTTCGGATTGATTTGGTAGTAAAAGCAATTGATGGTTAATGTTGGTACTTATAACATGACAACAACAAATGAACTGTCCGACATTATTAAGCACTGTTCTGCATGTGATGTGAGATGGAGGGTTAGTGGGTCAGCAAAGCAATGGTTTATGGGGTTGAATGTTGATGGCACCATGGCCCCCAGATCTGAGACGCGGAGGGAGGATGGGTTTGGACTTTGGTTGTGTGTTTTGTATTTTAGTGTTAAATCAAAATAGTTTAAGGAAAATGTAGTGTCTTTTCTTTTAAATAATATTTAAGATGAGTTTGTTTCAAATTATATACAAAAAAACTTGCAATTTTTAAAAAAATTTGGATTTCAACAAACATTCCGTGCACCATGTCCAGGGTACTCGACTTGGGCCTTCTAAAGTCATTTTCAGACTTTAAGCATCTATTTTCAGTTCTTTTGGTTCTTGTTTCTTCTACTGGTGACTGGAGTGAAGATACACTTGCCACCAAGAACATAGTCACCTCCCCAACTAGAGCTCAATATATCGAGGCTTGAGAAGGACATCAAATTATATTTGTCGAGGTCATTTTTTGTTCTGGCTGAAATTATTTGGTTTTATTGGGCCTTTGGAAAGCGCGTCAAAAGGTTTGGAGTCAATATCGATTGTTTTCAGCTAGGTACGACCAAATACCCTTAAGACGTTTAAATTCAAAGTCAAGGTTGAGTTCGAGATTCAATTAGTGAGGAAAGTTAAAGCACTCAACGACGTCGAGATATCGGTGCCTATAATGGTAATATTGTCCCGAAAAAATTGCGTATCTTTAAACAAACAAAAAATGTTAATGGTAAATAATAGAAAAAATAAAAACATGAATAAAAAAGTAAATAATAATAATAAATAAATAAATAAATGCCTAACACTTAACTAAGTAATTATTACAGTCAATAAGTTCCGGAAGCGCTTTAGTGTGAGGTCTCTAAGAGAAGGGCAGTTTAGAAGAAGAGAAACGATGCCTTTGCTTCCAATCCCACAGGAAGCAAAGGAGAGTTTACTGAGCAGAGGTAGATGGTGCAAGGAGACCGGTGTCGGTAATGTCAACGCAGCCCTTGAGCTTAAGCTTCTTTAAAGAAGGCAGCAATTTCGGAATGTGAGCCAAGGCATCATCGTCTACGCTAACGAGCTTGCGGGAGCATTTGAGAGAGAGGACAGAAACCGAGCTGAAACGAGCGGAAAGTGAAGGGAACCGAAGACAAATCTCGGAACGAGCAACCGAGAAAAGACGTTGCCTTGACTTGGAATCCACATGGTTCCAACGCATGCATACGAGTGAGCGATTGTTTCTGTCATGACACCTGAGCTTACCAAATATCAACACCAAGCACTCGTCGGGCAATGCCAGGGTCAGGTCTCTACCATGACGGAAAGAAGAGGAAGACTAGCCTTGTCCCGTTAATAGGCCTTAGTCGAACTCTATTTCCACCAGATTAACCATAAAAAGGCAAATAGGGAGGAAGAAGTGGATTTGGTCGGCTTATTCATTAGAGACACAAAAGAACAGCAACAAGGGTATCGAGCAGATCGGCAAGTTCAACGCGGCAGCAATAAATGGTCAAGTTGGAATAGTGAGATGGAAAGGACAAAGGGAAAGAGACGAGTGATGAGCACTAAATGTAGTAAAATGGTTAATGGATATCGATAACACCAGCTAAGCAGTCGTGGGTCAGCGCGGTCAGCAGCAACCACAAAGTAAAATGTTTATCATACACCATGGAAGCATTTATGGTGTTTCCTAGTACGTCTTGCAGTACATTAGAGACCAACTCAAATCGAACTGGATTAGAACCACACCATTTGGTTTTATTGTTCGAATTATCATGATCGAATCAAACTCTAACCAAAGTTTTCATGTTCGAATTAAAATCCCCAACAAGACAACACCATAGGTTAAGATTTTCGCATGCGGTTGTTCAAACCAACAATATACCGTCGAAATGAACTGTTAAAAAGTTTATAAACAAAGATACTTGACACAGTAGCCTTTTCTTTTTCGTATAATCCATTGAATTGAGGAAGAAGAAGACAGAAATTAAAAGTTGCTACTTCATTCACAATTGATTCAGTAAGGACCAGCTATCCCAAATGCAGATTATGCACACAAAACTGCATATGGACATGGTGACCAGTTGTACCATAATTGCTTTACTATCTTCCTCACCATTTGATGGGAAGGTACATCATTGACCCCTAAACTTTAATTTATAAATACACGTACCGTTCGACTACCAGCAGACAAAAGCTTTGAAACTCCACTGTGAGAGGAAGTGCAAGTGGCAGCTCTCTCAGCACTAAACCAACAGATTCTCGGACAAATCTTTCAAACAGTTTTCAACTTCCTGATCTCATTTGCTACAGGTTCAACCTCTGTCGGATTCAGACTTTTCATCCGTTCCGAGACTAGGATCATAAAGATCAGAGTCTTCGGGAGGTGCACTTCTGCTTCTTACATTTAGTGATTTGCTTCCGTGTGTGCTCCCTTCTCTGTGACTTCCGTTTCTGGAAGAAGTCCTCTTCTTCGAAGAAGTGTGAGAGGAACTAGTCTGAAGTGTTGCCTGTTCATGACTGACCTCATCTGTCTGAAGAGTTTCGAGTAATTCAACCACGTTGCTCATGAGAGGTCTCTCTTTCGGGTTTTGGCTAAGGCATTGATAGGCTAAATTGCCTACCTTCATTGCTGTTCCAGCTGAGTACTGACCGTCCATTCTCGGGTCTAAGATCCTCAAAAGCTTCTTATTATGGTTCAATAGAGGACGAGCCCACTCAACAAGGTTACGTTCTTGGTTAGACCTGCATTTTTCCACTGCTCTTCTTCCAACGAGCATCTCTAGTAACACTACTCCAAATCCATAAACATCACTTCTCGCAGTTAAATGGCCTGGTCATATCAATACTGCAATTTGGTTAGTCATTTGTCCATTGCTCTTCTTTCTAAATAAATATATACCAAAACTTTCTGAAGTCATAAACTGCACAAAAAATTCTAATACAACAAAGAATTTAGAAGTCCAAATAAAGCTGAAATTGTTCAAACATTTCTGTTGAATATCGTACTTGATTTAAGACGGGGATAAACATTTTCGAAATACTAGATGTCTACAACCATAACACCAGGTACAGACAAGTCAGGAAATTTTTACTTTTCAACTACAGCACAACTGAACAGAATGCTAATAACTGCTCATAAGAGAAAACTTATTGATAATTGTCTACCAAGGTCCTACAGTTACGGCAAACGGCCACGTGTTCTGTTGGTAGAGTGTCTGGACTCTTAGTTTCAAAGACCAATTAAACCTTGGTAACATACACGAAAAAGATCTTAACATTACGACTGAAAAATATCTCTTCGGCAATGTGAAGATTTTCAGTTCTCTTGAAACAGAATAATTAACTTCTAACCTGTCATCACATATTCAGGAGCAGCATATCCGTAAGTGCCCATCACTCGTGTTGACACATGCGTCTGGTCTCCGGTTGGTCCATCCTTTGCAAGTCCAAAGTCTGAGAGCTTTGCATTGAAGTTCTACATGTTATGAGCATATTTAGCAATAGAAACCAAAACTTATTCAAAAGTGACAACATACTTAATGGTTTTCAATTTAACTCTAGGAATGGGTAAATCCTTATCAGAATTAAACTTCCAATGATTTTATCATCTACAAGGCTTTTGATTTTAGTGAGCTATCGTCAAATTACAATTCAGATTAAGGATTTTTACAGGTTGACGAGTCTTCCCATTTTCAAAGATCCCATAAAACAAGACGCAATTGATTAATGTAAGGGCAACTGATAAATAACAAACAGAAAAATGAGGACTAACCTCGTCCAATAAGATGTTTGATGTCTTGAAGTCACGGTATATTATAGGTCTTTCGGTGCCATGAAGAAAAGCTAGCCCTTTTGCTGCATCTAAAGCAATCTTCATCCTTTTCGACCACGTCAAACTGCAACCAACCCCTACCAACCAAGAATAGATCACCGTAAATGATGCTTTTAGACGATACTTTTCTAGTGCTCTTGATCTCTACTATTACTCTCATAATAGAAATTTTTTTATTCTAACCACTTACTGCGAAAAAGATGCCTTTCGAGGCTTCCCCTTGCCATGTATTCATAGACAAGAAGTCGATGATCACCCTCACAACAATATCCAATGAGCTTCACAAGATTTGGATGGCTGAGTTGCCCTAGATAGTTGACTTCGGTCTGCAGAACAAAGAATCATGTGCAAACCAAAGCAATCATACTCGATCTTGAATTTCTATTCTCCATAAAAAAAACAAAATAAAAGTGCATACAATTCTATAAAATGCTTAAATTATTGTTCTTGTTCTATACTCCTAGATAGCTAGAAACATAAAAAGTATTAACTAACAGAGTTGAATCAGGCCAAGCAATTTTTCACATCTCTCTCGCTCTAGGGAAGTATTCATAAAGTCTATAACAGTATCCGAAATGATATACCATGCATCCAAATATGTAGATATAGCACGAATGAAATGATAACACCTCATGCAAAGTTAATTACACGGGAGATGCGGAGAGCCGGAGACAATACAAGGAGATTACCAGCCATTCTCTGTCACCTTGGACCCCATCAGGATTAAGCTCCTTAACGGCCACAGCTATAGATTTATAACCAGGCCTCACGGTCTCATCTATGACTCCTTTGTAAACAACCCCAAAGCCACCCTCACCAAGAATATAGTCTGGCGTGAATTGCTTTGTAGCCAGCCTCATCTCCTCATATGCGAATGCGTCAACATTGCTATATGCAGGATTCTGCCGCAGATCTTTGACATTCTTTGCTGCCAAAGGAATGATGTTTGTGACTTTGGTTTCAAGTGAGTCCTGCATTTCTGGTTTTTGTTGGAGAGGCGACGGTAGTTTTAAGTCCTCAATCCGAAGTTGTTCATGGTAAAGAAATATCTGCAAACTAAAGGCCGTCAATCTCTTGCGCAAAAATACAAGCACGAAACGTCTGAAATGCATCATTATTTAATAATACTATACAAACTAAAAACGATAGGTCACCTAAGGCACAACCGGAAATTAGCACTCTCAATCTACTGTCCTAGGTCGTTCAAATTCTACACAATCAATTACTATCATGGATCCAAGTTTTCTGCGATAAATATTAGGCTTTCTTATATACTTTGCCCAACAAATTTTGAACTTTTCATCCTAAAAGAGTAGAATTAGGGCTGTAAACGAACTATTCGTGAATCGTTCAGGGAGAAATTTATTTATTTCATTTATTTATTAAACGAATGAACATGAACAAGATTTTTTGTTCGTTTAATCAAATGAACGAACACGAACCAATGTCTCATTCGTTTATTTACGTTTGCGAATGTTCGGTAATTCGTTCATTTGTGTCCGTTTAAGTTTGTTTATCATTTTAAGGAACGAACATGAACAAGCTACAATTCTTATTGAATTGTTCGTTCATTAGTACGGTTAAAATTAAACGAACAACATTAACATACCCTTGTTTGTTTGGTTCATTTACAGGACTAAGTAGACCTCAAACCGTGTAAATCTAATCACAATCATAACATGATCAAGAACAAAGATCAACCTTGAACAATGACACACCTAATAAACATTTACCATAAAACAACACATAAAGTTACAAATAGAACGAATGTTTCCATTTTTCTGTAAATTCTTTTGGAGCGAAGCAGGAAACTGAAAAGAAATCAAACCACCAAAACAACATTAAAAAGAACAGATATTCAAACTAAAGTTAGAAAATTCCTGAAATTTATATAACCTGAATCCTTGCTAAGAGATTTGAGAAGTTGATGCAGCTGTACGTCCCTCAATGCTTAAGCAAATCCCCATTGAAATCGAGCTCGCACTCTCATAATTAATCTTAACACGGTTTTGTTCTCCCCGTCGCTTTAACAACAATATATCACATAAAAGCATCTCGAAAAGAGGGTGTCCGGATTTGATCCGGGTGACACCGATTCTCAGGTGGGTCGTCGGGGAATGCACCGAGCCAACTGACAAAAATGGAAAATCAACACCGAAGAGAGGGGGAGCTTAAAAAAAACCAAAAATCACAGACAGAAAACTTCTTCCCATCAAAAGATTACTCCTTTCTTCCTTCATTTTCTATTTTTGGTTTTGTTTGCTTTTTCAGAGGCCAAGCCACCGAAAACGGCAAGCAAAGCGGGACGCCATGTTTTTCTAACAAAACAACCTCAATTCTTGCCATTTACTCGGTGTCCGGAGATTGGGAATGGGTCGGGTAAACTCCCCTGTGACCAAAACAAATAACAGCCGAAGCTAGGCAAAAATTGGGATGGTCACCGGTTTACATATTTTAAAAAGAAAAAAACTTTGATACACGTCCCGTGTAAGTTTATACGTACCTTTTAGTTTTAGGGTTAAAGTTTTAGTTTAGGGTTTAAGGTTTAGATTGTAATGTTTAGAATTTAAGGTTACTGTTTAGAATTTATGGTTTAGGGTGTGAAGTTTAGTTTTTTAGGGTTAAGGTTAAAAATTTAAGATTTGAGTTTTTATAGTGTAAATACACATACTTGTGTAAAATTAATTTTACACAAAGTTTTACCCTTTTAAAAATTCGACCCAACTCAATTTATAAAATAATTCAATTTTCAAGGATCTAAATGTAAAATTTTAATTATAAAAACCTAATTGTAAAATTTTTTAAAGATCAAATTATAAATAAAAATTTTAATTGTAAGGATCTAATTATAAAAAAATATAAAGATGAATCCCTAGAAGTATAAAGAAAGTTTACACCATTAATCACCGGTTAAATTAGATATTTTCTACGCTAAACCTAACTCGATTCAACTTTATCCTTAAGAAAAACTTAATCCGGTCGGACCAGGTACGGTGAAATGCCCATTCAAAATCTACTCGATAAACTGCCAACGTGCCATTAGAGTATTTGTTTAGCACAAATTTCATCAATATTTTGACCGATTGGCATGAATTTAACGGTTATATTTGAACAGTGGAATTCTTCTATTACTCACTGTACTGTACTATAGTTGTGGATTTAATCCACGTGAGTAAATTATTTAATATATAAAAAAAGTTTTCATAAGCGTGTCAAATTCAAGAGTTAAAGATGTAATTTAAAATTTAAAGTTTAGGATTTAGAGTTTATGATTATAATTTAAAATCTATGGTTAAATTTTAAAATTTATAGCCACAATATAAACCCCAACCTTATTACTCTAACCCCTAAATTAAACTATAAACCCTAAATTAAATCTATAATCCAGGATATAAATCGATCATAAATACTTTTTTCTACCGTCAATGTCTTGAGTAATTTCCTTAATCCATGTATTCTAATTTAATTATTTATAATTTGTCTATTCAAAAAAATTATTTATAATTTCTATCTTTTAAAATCTAAAATTACAATCATAATTCATACTTCGGACAATCACCATTAACTTTGTTAAGTCAAATTTTGTTAGTAGTTTCTATACTATGTATAGATTATAGGTTTAGTTATTATTCCTCAACTTAATTTTTTAAGCTCTTGTAGTTTAACCATATGATTCATATGTCATTAGATTTGGAATTTTTTTAATCAAAAAAGGAAAATTTCATTAAAATAAAAACATCATACAACTATAGCAATGGAAGTCAAGAATAAGGAACCAAAATGATAAAAATCGAGGCACCAAGTAGGCATAGAACATAGAAACATAGCGAGCGGAGGAAGTAGAATTAGGTTGCAGTGACCGTTAACGATTATGAAGCAAAGCGAACTTCAGCACCCACAAAGGACATGTGACAATCTTGGCGACGACTACCAGTGACAACGAAGTGGAATCCAAGCGTCGGGGTTGACCAGGACGAGGAAAGAGACACCAATAAAATGGGCAAGTATCTTAAGAAGAAAACCTGACACAGTATCAGGAACCAAATGTCACCTGCACGAATGATATCGAAGGGGGGAGATACAAGAGCCACCACCACCATCGATCTTCATCCAACTTGAAAAATCAAAAAATAGAGAAGAGAACAACCAAAACCGAAGAGTTCTTCTTTGTTTTGAGCCGACAAAGAAGACCGATCGTCCATCTTCTAAAATCGAAACCCAAACTTGAACCGTAGTGACCGAGATTCATAAAACCCAACAAAAAACACCAAAAAAAGTTAAAGAAACAAATCGATAGAAAAACGAAAAAAAAATCATCTTACAACTTAAAAAGAAAAGAAAAATAGGAATGAAGGCCAAGTAACGATAGCTGGCCGTCGAGGAGGGACCAGATTTGGTTTCCTTTGGCTGAAGCGGTGCTGGTTAGGCAGAGGTGAAAAGTTCGGGGCGCTAGGTTAACTTATTTACCCTAATTTTTAACAAATTACGATTTGAATTAAAAAAATGCTTCATTTGATAAAGAGCGGTTTGAGCAAAATTAGAGATTTTAGTTAAAATTAGAGGTTTAACCGGTCACATTCGCTAATTTAGATGTGTAAAGAATAGATTAAAATAGGTGAAACCTCTAATTTTGAAAAAACTACTAATATGAGCTTTTTGAAATTAGAGATTTTGACATAAGAGTTCTAAAGACCCTTTTACCCTTAACAATTATAAACATCTCCAAATAACCTAAATTTAACCTTTTTCTATTTTAATTCTTCAACCTCAAGTATTTACATTGTGACATTTGTAAACTAATTCTTTTTATTTTTTCATTTTTATTCTCACACATTTATATTAATATTTAAATTTAATAATGAATTAAATTGTATTAAAAATAATTATATAAATAATAAATTAATATATAGATCATTCAAATATGCTTAGTAATGTTATATTAAAAATTATTTTTCATAATCTAATTAATATTAATAGATACAAAATATTGACAACTAATAAACTATTCAAAAAAGTATCGGACATAATCATGTTATAACATACTCTAACCACCCTAGTAGGATTAGGTAAGTTACTACAATTACAATCAATGATTCATTCAATTGAAGGTAGAGAGTTCAATCCGTTTTAAGTCTTTCTTGCACATCAAGATACAATTCGAATATGTGAGGACCCATAATGCAATTGTTGTCATAATCAATACCATTTAGGACTTACTTGATGTTCAAGTAACTATTCGAACTAGATGGATAACAATAGAAGGTTTCATCATTAAATGTAGTTGTTATGCATACCAATAGGTGTTTTAGATTATTTACTTAAGTTACCTTAATCAAACATACATGCTTCCAATATTACATACACCATTCGACTAGTACCTTATGTGACCAAAGTGGTTCATGTCCAAACAAGTGGATTACTACATTTACTTATTGTTATCTAACCAACCTCAATAGTTCTATTCAACCATTACATGCATAATCTAACCATGGAAATCTATCATGAGACTAACAAGCATTCAAGCTTAATTAAGTGCATACATGCTCATAAGTATACTTACCATACTCTTAATAGATCATAGATGAAGTTAATTTATACAAACCATAACTAAGTGATCATGAATATTCATGCCTTAGGTGCCACCATCCTAGGAGAACTATAACAAGATGAAAACATACTCTTTCAAGAAAAATGTGACTTGTACGAGCTTAGACTTTGGGATAGTATCCAATATCAACCTGTATTGTAGAAATGAGACTTGAATAAGCAAAGCTTAGCGAGTGAGTTAAAGTTACAAGACAATCAATACAATAAGTCTCAACTACGAACCATCAAATAGATGGTATGGTTCCCCCATCAATAAGGAACCATTCGAAACTAGGCAAACAATACTAGGTACATTGCTAAATTTTCAATCCAATATCAATACATGGCTTGAAGTTTAGACATGCTCAATCATCCAATTCGACTACTTTAGGCATAACATATCCCTTGAACACAATCAATGTTCAATACTCAAGCAATCCCATAAGCAATGTCACAATGTTAATAGTTCATGGCATTCGATTTTCTTTTACAATCAAGCAATCTCATGTAAGCAATGTTCAAGCAATGCCTTAATGTCAATAGTTCATAGCATTCGATTTTCCTTTACAACCAAGCAATCTCATATAAGCAATGTTCAAGCAATGTATCAATGTCAATAGTTCATGGCATTCGATTTTCCTTTACAATCAAGCAATCTCATGTAAGCAATGTTCAAGCAATGTCTTAATGTCAATAGTTCATGGCATTGGATGTTTTCTTTACAATCAAGCAATCTCATATAAGCAATGTTTAATTAATGTTTCAATATCAATAGTTCATGGCTCTCAATTTTTCCTTTACAATCAATCAATGCATTTCAATATAGCAATAGGTTCAATGTACATGAGGTATAAGTTCATTTTAGGTGTAGCCTTGAGAATCAATTACTCACTCTAGATACTCGAGTCCCCAACCAAACTGTCGCCAATAATAATAATCAATATGGTATAAAGTATCGGTCAAATTTCTCCTACTGTCGCCAATGACCAATAACAATACTTCCCTCCTACTGTCGCCAATTAGGGACCAATGTCCCAGACCATAGTCCACCCCGATAATGAGCTCTATAGACTCTATGGCATGCCAAATATGTCTAAAACTGACTCGAGACCAAGGCTTACAATAGTTATCACTTTCAATCAATTAAAAGCATGATTCAATTCAATGTGCACATTTTGTGCCAATATCCCCTTTCAATCGAATATGGTTCAAGCCAATACCAATATCAATGTTTTAATAGTCAATGAATGTGTGTCAATCAATATGTCATTAAACAATGTATTGAGTTATTTCAACTATAACATCATGCTTCATTTCAATATAGTTCAATTAGGCAAGAAGCATATCATGACAATCAATAGTAATTCAAGCATACTTCACAATCAAGTAACCACACAAAAGAGCACTTACCTTGCTAATGCTCCATAGCAAGCTCGTTACACAATTATACTAAGAATCAATAAGAAATACAAATCAAAAATGGACTTGGAGAGGTTACCGCCCTCTCCAAACTTTAAACTACGCTCACATGAATTTTTCGAGCTATTGTCGATCTCGGATTGTAATCCCTTTCCCTCTACTAGCTTGCTGATCTAAGTGAGCCCCATTTTCCTTAATTTCCACTTGATCTAACATTCATACAATGCATAGTGTATTAGATACAATCCAGCAACTAATTGAGTCATTATGTGACTCCATATACTCAAGCATTCAATTCAATACAAACATCAAGATCGTTGCTGCCTGGAAGTATGTGCACTGCTTGCTTAAATATTCATATCTTTTATTCCATACATCAGAATTTTGAACCAATTACACCGTGAGAAAGCTAACTTAATTGTTCTTTTAACCATATAGGCCTTACAATTTTACTCACAGTGAATTAATACAGTTTTTCGTTTAAAGGCAAACCAAATTATGTCACTGGACAGTTTGCACTGTCCTTAGAGATTAGTCTCTACAAACTGTTTTATAACTCGAAATTCGATTCCGTTTGTTGCATACGAAACTAGACATACACATGCTTCTGTTCATATAAGATTTGCTCCCTAATTTGGTCTATGTGATTTTCTATAGATATTCAAACTCACTGCCCAAAACAGAGTATTCTGGACAGCTTTCCTTTAGCTAGATTCTAGCTTCTTTAATCACTTAGACAAGGATCCTAACATGATTGTTCAATATATAAACTCATTCATACATGTATAAGTCAATCCTATAAAAATAGGGCAATTTAGCAATATTTTCAATTTGATTCATTAAGACATCAATTCACTAGAATTTCCAACAACCACAATTTCAATTCACATATCAATCATCCATTCTAATCATCATCCAAATTTTCCAGCAACTAGCATAGCATTTCACCATCAATTTGCTATTGACAACATCAATTTCTCATACTCATTCGAAAGGTACATCAATTTCATGGATTGACCAATCATTTGAACTTCTTAACTAGTTCATAGCATCATTTCACTAGCTAATCATCAATTTCATAGAATTCAAGCAAGAACCTAAAATCTACATGCATCATTTGAATCTATAATGCATTAAGGAAGATATTTTACCTTCCTATCAAGATAATAAGAATGCTAGCAAGTCCAATTTCTCTAATTTTTAAGCTTGAATCTATGACTATAGAGTTTTCTCACTCAATCCCCTTTCTCTCTTCTTTGTTCATCATATTCGGCTATCAAGGGAGAAAGATGACAATGTTTCATCAATTATCTCTTCATAAATAACTAATTTGTCCTTAATTATCCATTAATTAATGTCATGTGTAGGGGCATTTTAGGAATGTAAGAATTTTGCATGCATTCCTTCAATTTGTCACTTGTTTCGGTTTGGTCACTTATACATTAGGTTACCACTTTTTCATTTATAGCATTCTAGTCCTTAATAACTAGACTTAGTACCTTACTTTCAATCAATTAGGGATTAAGTGAAGGTATTGTAATAACTTCCTTTATACTAATTTTGAGGATATTACACATGTCCTTATATGTCATTTTACTTGTTTAAATAATCAAACAACTATAAGCTATAAATTAAATTTACCAAAGACTTTTATACAATCAGCTAATACAATCTGTTAGTCAAATCAGCTAATGTAATCAACTATCAACTAATGCAATCCGATAATTGTCAAAAACTTGTAATTAGTGGTGGATCTAGAATTCCAAAAATAGGGGTTCAAAATTCTAATACATCTTTTTTTTATAAATGGATATACAAAATATTTTTTATAAATCAAACAATATTTGTAAATATTTTCAAAAAAATAGGGAGCCATATGCATCTATAGGAGCCATATGCATCCGCCCTGCTTGTAATGTTGTTGGTTGAAGTGATGCATACGAGTTGTCCTTGTTTTAAATCATTTTGAAATTATTTTATTTTATTTTATTTTTCACCTTATATTCAAAACCATCTTTTATTATTATTAGGAGATAGATAATACAACATGATTTTTTATTGGATCCCTCTTTTTAACTCTCTACTTTTACGTGTGTAGATGTGTTATGCATAGATTGTGGATTTAGTTATTTTTATATTTATATATTTTTTATTTTTAGTTTTGACTTAAAAAAAATTGTGAAATATTTAAATTAAAATCTATTATAAATTTAAGGCTATGTTTGACAATTGGCGGATAGTTGACTAGCGGATTGCATTAGCTGATTGTGTATATGTGTTTGGTAAAATTTATTGATAGTTGATAACTGTTTGATTATTTGAACAAACAAAATGACATATACAGATATAATTATATTCAATACTTGTTTGAATAATTTAATAGTTACTAATATTTTGTGTCTATTAATATTAATTGGATTATGACATTTAATTTTTTTAATATCATTACTAAGCGTATATGAAGGATGTATATATTATTTTTATTTGGAAATTCTTTTTTAGTATAATTTTAATAATTATTAAATTTACATTTATATATTAATCTATATATTAATTTCTTATTTTCAATAAAATCATACTTGCTGATAAAAAATTAATTTCTTATTTAAGAAATTATTTTTTAATTTTATTAGTTATTCAAATTTATGTTATTTAAAAAAATTATAATTATCAAGGACAAAATAGTCTTTACAAGCATTTTATTCAAACCTCAAACCAAAAAAACTCCTAAAAGAAGATTTTTTTAAATAAAAGGTTTCACCCTAATCCGTTATTTACCAAACATCTAAATTAGAGGATTTGACTGGTCAAACCTTTAAAAATACTTTAAACCTCTAATTTTGGCTCAAAAAGCTATTTACCTAGCAGGGCCTCAATATTATAAGTAAGTTGTAGTTTTAGTTTATATTCTCTAATTAAATGGTTTTAGGTCTTATAATTTAATAAAATTGTACTTATATTATTTGAGTCGGGTTGAAATTTTAAATAGGCTTAATTATAAAATAGGTGTCAAAAATTTGTCATTTTTTTGTAATAGGTGTCTAAAATATTGTTTTGGCTGAAATAAGTGTTTAACGTTTCATTTTTTCCAGTTTTAAAATCAACTTGTCAAAAAAATTCATCACCCAAGTATAGCTTCGACACATGGTTTTTATTATTATTTTTATTTTAAAAAATAAAAAAAATTCAAAAAAATTCAAAATTTTCAGAAATTACAAAACAATTCTAAATCTCTAAAACCTAAACCCTCAAATTTCAAAATTGACATCATTGTTACCACCAATAGCCTCACCGGACTCTACCAACGTCGTCGCCGAAGTTTCCCGTCCATTTCCCCAACCACCCATCATTAGTAACCGGCAGGAGGTGCGTCAATCGGATGACGAACGATGAACGCGAAAAGACTCTAACTGTTCGACGTCCGATTGACGCGCCTCCCGTCGGTTTCCGGCGATGGGTGGTTGGGAAAAATGGGCGGTGACTCAGCGGTGGGAGTCTGACGAGGCTATCGATGGCGACAATGGTGTCAACTTTGAGATTTAGGGGTTTGGGATTTTAGGGATTTGGGGTTGTTTTTGAGATTTTGAGAAGTTTTAAGTTTTTTAAAATTTATATTTTCTTTTTTTTCAATTTTTTGAAAATAAAAAAATATGTGTGAAATTGAGACTGGGTGATGAATTTATTTAACTATGTTATCTTAAAACAATAATGGATTGAAATTTTAGGCACATATTTCAGACAAAAAACGTTAGACATCTATTTCAGCCAAAAAATACTTTAGACATCTATTATAAAAGAGGTATAGTTTATGCACTTATTTTATAGTTAAGCCATATATTAGAAGAAAAAAAACTTGGTGCAATATCCAAGTAATTTTTCCCCTTTTAAATATTCAAAAGTACATGAATTGTATTTATTAGGTTTCTTATTTCAAGTCATGGATAATTATACGGAGGCTTTATATTTTGATACACAAGCTATGTAAAAAAGTTACACAATCTTTCTATAAAATTTAAAACTTAAATCTCAAACCCTAGCACCATAAAACCTAAACTCTAAACACTAAACTATAAATTCTAACCATAAACCTTAAATTCTACACCCTACACACTAAACTCCTAAACCCTAAAACTCTAAACCCTAAAATTAACAAGCTTGTGTATCAAAGTATTTTCCATATATTTATATGTTTTTAAGATTTTATTACTTTTTGTTTTTATATTTTCAAATATATTTTTATAGTATTAGATAATTATTTAATTTTTTTAGAATTCTTATGATTTTTAAATAATTTTTATAACTTTTTAAATGCTAAAAAGACATTCGTAAAATAATAAATAATAATAATAAAGTAAGTTGTGTCACTGTTTTTTTTTCCGCTTCAGCCGTCCTATCATCGCTTAATGGATCGTTCGAGATTTCGGTGAAAAAATGATTTCAGTAGCTCAATTGATTGCAATTTATTTTCAAGGTGTTCAATCGAATGCTATTCTCGATTACGAGCTTAATTAATTAATTTAAAAAAAAAATAAAATACACATATACTCGAATAAAAAATCATCAGTATATTTGCCATAGGAGTTCTTCTAGAGGATACAAACCGAACACTCTTGGTTCTCATTCCCAAGGTTCCTAACCCTGAAAAGATAAAGTTAATTTCGACCCATTAGCTCGTGCAATGTCTTTTACAAAGTGGTTACTAAGATTTTAATTAACAGATTGAAACTTTTTTGCCTGATTGGATTACGCAGACTCAAGCGAGCTTTGTTCCGGACTGATATATTACTGATAACGTGATCCTCGCACACCAGGTCATTCACTCTATGAGTCGGAAGACCAGGTTAAAGCCTTGGATGACTATTAAGGTGGATTTGGAAAAGGCATATGACCGTCTTGAATGGGACTTCATTGAGGAAATGTTGTATGAATTGGGGCTGACGGGTTAGTTTGTTGGGTGGATTATGCATTGTGTTCAATCCGTGATAACTCAGATTATTTGGAATGGTGACCTCACGGATAGTTTCAGTCCATCAAGAAGAATCCATCAAGGTGATCCACTCTCCCTATACTTTTTTGTTTTGTGTATGGAACGGCTGTCACATGCTATTGACCGTCAAGTTCATAATGGTAATTGGAAATGTATTAACTTGTCGAAACATGGTCTTGATGTCTCTCATCTATTCTCCGTGGACGATCTAGTTCTTTTTTCTGAAGCGACTGAAAACCAATTGAAGGTTATTAAAGATGTTACGATTGATTTCTGTGCTTGTTCTGGGCATAAGATAGGTGTGGCAAAGACTCAGATTATTTTTCTCTAAAAATCGTACTTCAGACAAACGTCAGCTGATATCTGATAGCTTTGGTTTTGAGATGGTTGATGATATAGGTACGTATATGGGGTACCTCTTCTCCATAAATGAGTTACAAAAGATACTTATCACTTCTTAATAAAATTGAACAACGGCTATAAGGGTGGGTTTCTCGTACCCTTTTATTATCTGGGAGAATCACTTTTGCGAGAGCTGTTCTGCAAGCTATACCCACGTATGTCATGCAAACTGCCTGGTTATCGAAATGAGTGTGTGATGCTATGGAGAAACTCATTTGGCGATTTGTTTGGGGCTCTTCTAGTGGATCGAAGGGTATATCCCTTGTTTGATGGGATACTATCACATTACCTACAGCTGAGGGAGGTCTAGGCTTTCGTGACCTTGGTTGCCATAATGAAGCATTGCTTATGAAAGTTGGGTTTCAATTTGTCACCGATGAGGACAAATTATGGGTGCGGGTGCTTAAACATAAGTATAAGTGGGACAATGTAATTCCTACAAGTATTAACTGACCTTGTTGCTCGAGACTTTAGAAGGGGTTGACCCATCTTTGGGAGAGATTCGTAAGGGCATCTGTTGTCAAATTCATGATGGTTGGCGTACAGATTTTTTAGGAGATCAAGCACTTCTCAAGGAGCCTTAGCCGAAAATTAAAATTTGAATTTCTCCTAGGGTGGTCTCCTCACTCATCTATATAAAGAGATCATTTCCAAGCATGAAGGGTGTCGTGCACTTGGAGCGAGCTAGCTTAGGATCATCTCTGATCACTTCTACCACCGGCTAGAGTAGCCACACCGAGGAGGGCTGGAGTAAGAGAGGCTAAATCGATAGACCGTTTTCTTTTTTTTCTTTCCTTTGGTTTATTTTAATTTTGAAGATGATGTTTGCAAACAATGAAGTTTATTTTATGGTTAACCCCCTCATCATGAACTAATTTAATAGTTGGTGAGGGGTGGATGGATAAAACGTTGTTTGTTTTGCTTGTTTTTATTAATTAGGAATGCTTCGGCATGAAGTTTTATTCATTTGGCAATGTCTTTACTTTTTCCAAAACTTCTATGCCAAGAAATGGCTGGCGTAGCTTACTTATTGCAACTCAATATCATAACTGACTTGGGAGGCGACGATTACTTGCCAAATTCTAAGGTGAGAAGCATCGACAGAAGATGTTCAAGTAAATAAACTTACTTCGAGAGTGAGTCTACCTCATAGAGAGTAAAGATTGGAACTAAATAGGAAACATGCACTATAGACATATAGGGGTTTTTACATGATTAATTTAAAGGCGTTGCTATCGACGGAGGCAATGACCATCTTTTGAATCTGCTCAATAAAACATTGCCAAAGCATGACATTATTAAAGGCCAACATGACATAAACAACGTGAAAACCATGCATTCCTTGCCAACGCTCATCATCCACTTTTCAAGCTCTCATTGCCAACGTTGTTTTATTTTTTTCTTTTAAATTCACCTTACGAAACAATCATTTTCACCCCAAAGGCAAGTTGCAATTGAACAATTAAATTCCAAGACAATCCATGTGAGATCGATACTCAGCTTAACTTCTGTATTACTTGTCAACCGTGTATACTTGCACGCAAAAGACCTTACTTGGCATTGTTTTCTTAACTTTTCCAACTCATATTTTTACCCTTTTGCCAAGCAATTTCTGTCACAACAAGTTTTTCAAAGGCAAAGATAACAGCAAGAAACTCTTTCTCAGTTGTGGAGTAGTTAAGTTGTGCTCCATTCAGTGTTCGGTTGGCATAATAGATGGCATGAAAAACCTTGCCATGTCGTTGTCCTAGGACTGCTCCTACGACATAGTCACTGGTATCGCACATGAGCTCAAATGGCTTATTCAAATAAGGGGCCACGACTATAGGGGCCTTAATTAATCTCTCATTCAGTTCCTGAAATGCTCTTAAACAAGAATCGTCAAAAGCAAAAGTTGTATTATTCTCTAAAAGTGAACACAAAGGCTTAGAAATTTTTGAAAAGTCTTTAATGAATCGGCGATAAAAACCAGTATGACCTAAAAAACTTCTTATACCTTTCACGTTGGTAGGTGGAGGCAACTGCTTAATTACCTCAACTTTTTCTTGATCGACTTCTAAACCTCTCTTGGTAACCTTGTGACTTAGAACAATGCCATCCTTTACCATGAAGTGGCATTTTTCCCAGTTCAACACTTGGTTCTATGCATCTTTTCAAGACCTGCTTTAAACTCAAAAGACATTCCTCAAATGTTTTGCCAAACATTGAGAAATCATCTATAAACACTTCCAGGTTATGCTCAATCATGTCAGAAAAATAGACATCATACATTGTTGAAACGTTATTATACAGCCCAAATGGCATCTTTCTGAAGGTAAACGTCCTGTAAGGGCAGGTAAAGGTGGTATTCTCTTGATCATTAGGAGCAATGGCAATCTAGTTATATCCAGAATAGCCATCTAAAAAACAATAAAAGGCTTTACCTGCTAACCTATCTAACATCTGGCCGATGAAAGGCAGTAGGAAGTGGTCATTCATTGTGACATTGTTCATTCTCCGGTAATCCATGCACACCCTCCATCCTGTGATAGTCATGGAGGGAATCAATTTATCTTTACTGTTCTGGACTATAGTCATGCCACCATTCTTTGGCACACACTGTACTGGGCTAACCCATGAGCTGTTAGAAATAGGATAAATGATCCCGACATCTAACCATTTAATGACTTCTTTCTTTACTACCTCTTTCATACTAGGGTTTAGCCGTATTTTTCCTTCAACAGTCTTACCATGATATTCTTTAAGTATGATCTTGTGCATGCAAATAGTTGGGCTAAAACCTCGGATGTCTGCCAAGGTCTACCCCAAAGCTTGCTTATATGTTGATAGTATTCCCAATAATCTTTCCTCCTGATCATTAGTGAAATTAGCAGCAATGATTATACGCAGAGTTGAGTATTTACCTAAATAAGCATACTTTAGGTGCTCTGGCAATGTTTTCAACTCCAATGTTGGTGGCTCCTCAATAGATGGTTATGGCGCCACAATCTCTCTTCCAGCGAACTCAAGTTGGCTCTGGTTGTTCAAAATAGTTTACGTTTTTAGCCTCAAATGTTGTTTCAGTAGGTTCTTCAAACAGTTCGGTAATGCCTTCAATCATGCTGGCATCAGACTGATGCCGACATATTTGTGCCAAGTCCAGCTTATAGATAGACTCTACTATTTCCTCTATTTGGTATTCCTCAGGTTCATCTACACATTTCAAAGCTTAAAATACGTTAAATGTAACATGTTGGTCATTCATACGCATCGTTAATTCCCCTTTTATGAACATCGATAAGAGTTCTACCCGTGGTAAGAAAATGTCTACCCGTGGTAAGAAAATGTCTACCTAAGATGATTGGTACATTTACATCAGCTTCATAATCCAATATGATAAAATCGCCAGGAAAAATAAATTTTTCTTCATTTATAGCGCATCCTTGATCTTACCTTTGGGGTGTGCGTATGATCGATCTGCCAGCTGAAGTGTTACCGTTATCGGCCTTGCTTCAATGCCAAGTTTCCTGAAAATAGACAGCGGCATCAAGTTAATACTGACACCTAAATCGCATAATGCCTTTCCAACAAATTTATTGCTAATGGTACAAGGAATAGTAAAACTCCCTAGATATTTCAGCTTTGGTGGTAAGCAGTTGCGAATCATGGCACTACATCCTTCTGTAAGGGCTACTATCACAAAATCTCCCAACTTCCATTTTTTGGTTAGGATGTCTTTCATGAACTTCACGTAGTTGGGCATCTTCTCAAGAGCTTCCACTAGGGGAAGGTTGATTTGCAGCTGCTTAAGCACTTCTAAGAAATTCTTAAATTGCTGATCTTGCTTGTGTTTTTTAAGGCGAGCCGGAAAAGGTGGTGGCGTATAAACTACTGCTGGTTGTGCTGGCTTTGCCAAAGAAATGCTAGCATTAGATTTCTGCCTGGCATCGTTCTGCTACTCGACATCAGCTTGTGCTTTGGCGTTTGTAGACCGATTAGAATCTGAATATGGTCTGGCGTCGTTTACTCATTGTTCTGCTTCATTGACATCCTTTGCTGGCATTGTTCTGTTAGTTTGGCATTGAACTAATGGCTTGACAGCCATTTCTGCTTCACATTGCTTTCTACTCCAAAGAGTTACTGCTTTACATTGCTTATTTCCTTTACGCCTAGCCTCTTTAGTGTCACTTGGCAAAGTTCCATGAGGTCGATTGCTAAGAGCATTGACAATCTGTCCAAGTTGAACCTTCAAGTTACGCATTGATGCTGCCAAACTCTGAACATTGGCATCATTTCTCTCCATATAATTAGTAAGAGAGTTCTCTTAGTTTTGCCCTTGCTGGAAATTATTTTGAGCTCTTGCTGGCATTGCATTCTGAAAGAATGTTGGCATCGTATTATTATTTTACCTCTGGTTATTCTGTCGCTGAGCATTGTTGTTCTGTTGCTGAGCGTTGTTGTTTTGTTGCTGAGCATTGTACTGATTGCCTCCTTGATTTCCCCAAGCCAAATTAGGGTGCTGTCGCCAACCTGCATTATAAGTGGTGGAATTAGAGTTGTAATTTTGATTATAATTGCTAACATAATTTACCGATTGAGGGTTGGCAGGGCAATCTTCTGAACAATGATTTTCTCCACAGATTGTGCAAAATGGATCTAATATTTGAACTTCTTGAGACTCTTTGTTCTTTTGCAAAGACTTCTCCATGTTCGCGAGATTTGCAATTTTAGCTTGAAGGGATGTCAGCTCATCCACTTTCAATATTCCACTAGTTTTGGTTCTAATCCCAAGCCTAGCAATAGGGTACTCGAAATTATTGATTGAGATTCTCTCAAGGATTTCTACATCCTCTGAGTATTTCTTATCGAGCAATGAACCAGCTGCTGAAGCATCAACAACAGCACGAGTTTGTGCATTCAACCCATTATAGAAGGTTTGTATTTGGGTCTAGTTTGGAAATCCGTGCATAGGGAACCTTCTCAGCAAGTCTTTAAATCTCTCACAGGCATCATACAATGTTTCATCATCATCTTGCCTGAATGTAATGATCTCACCCCTCAACTTGGCAGTGAGTGTAGGCAGCTGAAATCTTGTCAAGAACTTTTGGCATAAGTCTGCCCATGAGTTTATCGAACCTGGTGGCAAAGAATTAATCCATGTCTTGGCTCTATCTCTCAAGGAAAACATGAATAGCCTCAATTTCACAATATCATCTGGCAATCCAACTTGTTGGAATAATTGGCAAATCTCCATAAACTGTTTCAAATGTTGTCTTGGGTCTCCAGTGAGTGCTCCAGCGAATTGACCTACATTTAAAAGAGTAGAAATCATCATCGGCTTAAGTTTAAAATTTACAGCATTTACCTCTGTGCCAACGAATCCTGGAATCAAATTGTCAATATTGGGTGCCGAGTGTTCTCTAATAGGTCTATCATCTTCATTTGGGGCAACAGGTGGTGCTGGTGGATGATCGTTTGATAAATTTCCTTCATTATTCACCACACCATTCCCTTGATTACCTTGATTATTCATTTCTCGAAATGTTTTCTTTAATCTCCTCAAGGTTTTCTCAATTTTCAGATCGTATGACCACTCGTCCACCACAGGGCGACTTTTGGTCATACACCGGTATAAACAACAAAAATTAAAAGAACAGACAAATAAAAATTTTAAAACAATCAAATTCGTTACAATCTCTGGCAACGACGCCAAAAACTTGTTGTAATCGAAATTGCTTGGCAAAAGGGTAAAAATATGCGTTGGAAAAGTTAAGAAAACAATGCCAAGTAAGGTCTTTTGCATGTAAGTATACACGATCGATAAGTAATACAACAGTTAAGCTGAGTATCGATCCCACAAGGATTGTCATGGAATTTAATTATTCAATGGTTACTTGCCTTTGAGGTGAAAAATGATTGTTTCGGAAGGTGAATAAAAAGAAAAGAAAAGAAAATAGCGTTGGCAAGGAGAGCTTGAAAAAGTGGATGATGAGCGTTGGCAAAGAATGCATGGTTTTCACGTTGTTTATGCCATACTGGCCTTTAATAATGTCATGATTTGGTAATGTTTTATTGAGCAGATTCAAAAAATGGTCATTGCCTCTATCGATAGCAACACCTTTAAATTAATCATGTAAAAACCCATATATGTCTATAGTGTATGTTTCCCATTAATTAATTTAGTTTAGTTCCAATCTTTACTCTCTAAGGGGCAGACTCACTCCCGAAGTAAGTTCATCTACTTGAACATCTTCTTTCAAAGCTTCTCACCTTAGAATTCGGCAAGTAATCGTCGCCTCCCAAGTCAATTATGATATTGAGTTGCAATAAGTAAGCTACGCCAATCGTCGCTTGGTATAAAAGTTTTGGAAAAAGTAAAGACATTGGCAAATGAATAAAACTTTATGCCGAAGCATTCCTAATTAATAAAAGCAAGCAAAACAAACAACGTTTCATCCATCCACCCCTCACCAACTATTAAATTAGTTTATGATGAGGGGGTTAACCACAAAATAAACTTCATCGTTTGCAAACATCATCTTCAAAATTAAAATAAACCAAAGAAAAGAAAAAAAGAAGAAAAGAGTTGGTCGATTTAGCCTCTCTTGCTCCAGCCCTCCTCGGTGTAGCTACTCTAGCCGGTGGTAAAAGTGATTGGAGATGATCCTAAGCTATCTCGCTCCAAGTGCACGACACCCTTCATGCTTGGAAATGATCTCTTTATATAGACGAGTGAGGAGAAAACCCTAGGAGAAATTCAAATTTTAAATTTCGGCTAATGCTCATTGATAAGTGCTTGATCTCCTTATCAGCTTATCACCGAGTAGGGCTGACATGTGATGGTCTAGGGCTAATGTCATCAGTCATCGTTGTGATGCCAAAGGTCGTGGCAGAAAACTCCTGCCGACTAGCCGCTCTTGATTTTTAAGATTAGGCCCATTTGCATATTTTTCGAAACCTTATACTTTCCTATTTTTTCAGGCTGTCCATCATTGTCAAGGGGCTTAGCATACAACTGTTGGTCCATCTACATTGCACTGCTAGCCGCGCCTCAACAATCTTCCCTAGCATTGTGACTTTTGTTTTCCCTTATTCCTTTGCCATCCCATCTGGCGTAGAACCTGTGCCAAAAATAAAAAAACCTTTCAAACCGTAAAAGGGCACATGCTAAACTCTTTTTTATGCAAAATGCATGAAACTATTACTAAATGCAAACATGCGTACTCAAAAACTAGCAAAAATCATTGTAAAATAGATGCAAATGTAGTACTTTTGAGGAGTTATCAGCTGCGTTTGGCGGTCTTTCGACCGGACTGTGGAAATTGATTTGGAGGATAAACGTTTGCAAAGAATTTGCACATTCATTTGGCTAGTTGCTCATGATCGTATCCTTACTAACGTTGAAAGATGCCGAAGGCATATAGCTTCTTCTAGTAGCTGTCCGATATGCATCGTTGATGTGGAAGATACGAGTTATATTCTCTGTAAGTGTAGTGTTGCGCGTAGAGTGTGGTCTCGTGTTGTTCACCCGCATAGATTTCAAGAATTTCTCTAATAGCCCTTCAATGTATGGTTGGAGACGTACCTTAAGGAAACTGGTCAAAGGACATCGCCTAAACCACATTGGAGTATTCTTTTTGTTGCTAGATGTTAGGCCTTGTGGAAGAGTCAATGCTTGACCATCTTTAATGTTGGCCAGGCGGGTATATGAGATATCGTGGTTTTTTGTAGGTGAATGAAGGATAAGTGTTTCAATGCTACTCTGCTGGGTGGTGCGGTACATGGATGAGGTGATAATTTGATAGTGTTGACCAGTGGGGGCTGGAAAAGGCCAGACCTTGGTAGAGAGAAAATTAATGTCGATGGGGCGGAGGGAGGGACCAATAATATGGCTTTGATTGAGGGTGTCTTTCATGATACACTGGGTGAATGGCTTTTTGGTTTTTCTAGGAGTATTAGGGCGTGTTATGTCCTTATGGCGGAGTCGTGGGCGGCACATGATGCTTTACACCATGCTTGGTCTCTAGGGTATCGCCATATTGATTTGGAGATTGATAATATAATGATGGTTAAGATACTCAATGATCAGTCAATGATGCTGCATGGTAGTGCGTTGGTTCAGAGACTAAAGAATTTCTCGACTCATGATTGAAATATGACGATAACCCATTGTAAAACAAAAGTTTGATTTATATATAATAAATTTTTAAATATCTCAAAGTCTCACAATTAACAAGGATTTTTCAAGTACAAAATCATTCAAAAAAATTATTCAAAGTCAAAAGCTTAAACCCCATAAATTTTTTTAAGTGTTTTTAAAGCCAAACTCAACTTTTACGCCTAGGCGTATCGATACGCCCTCGAGCATTTTGATACGGGTTTAACTTAAAAGGTCACTATAAGAAAGTGTTTCGATACGGCCTTTATATGGGCTAAGGTTTTTACTCAGGCATTTCGATACGGTGTCATCCGTTTCGATATGGCCTTCATACTAGGTTTAAGATTTAAGAACAATGTACCGATACGGCTACATGTGTATCGATGCGGTAGTTGAGATTTTTCAAATATTTTGATTCGAATGTTGCCTTGTCAGTTATTGGGAACATGGGATTTTTAAAATGAGTTAACCCGTACCGATACACCTTCAAGTCGTACCGATACAAGTTCAGGCAGTAGCCCAAGTGAGAAAAATTACATCGATATGGCCTTACCCATTTCGATACATCCTTTTTTTTACACTGAGATCGTACCGATACGCTTCCCCGTGTATCGATACGCCCTTTGTTTTACCTGCACAATGACTCTTTCTATTTTCAAGTCCATACCGATACGACCTCTCGCGTATCGATACGGGTAGTCGCAGAAGTGCATTTATGGTGGGAAGAAGAGGGCCCAACAGCTATATTTATGATGACAATCACCCAAACGGCTAGAAATCAATGAGAAGGTATAAAAACAAGCCTTCAAAGCCTCAACAACAATTATTGAACTTATTTGCAACACCCAAGCATATATCCAAACCATTGAGCTTAAAGAGTCAAATTCTTGTACCATACTTGTTGTAATTTTCATTGAATACATTTCTTTCAAGTTTGGGGAGAGTTTATTTTTAATTTAGGCAACAAATCAATCTCGTGAGAGATACTTTTAAGTTTGCTATTTATTCTTTGTAAAGAGAGAGTCTTGACAGATTTGTAAAGGTTTCCTCCTAAGCCTAGAAAATGGGAAGAATATCTAGTGGATATTGGTTCAAAATCCTTAGTGGGAGCTAAGGTAGTGGATTTAGAGCTTGTTTGAAGCTTGAACCACTATAAATCGTCGTGTCTTCAATTTTTATCTTTTCAATTTGCTATTTCCAATTTCAAAAAGCCAATTCACCCCTCTTGGCCAATTATACATCGATTGATCCCCTCAACAATTGGTATTAGAGCCAAACTCTTTGAGGGACTTACATCCACAAGAGAAGATCTTAGAAGAAGATCAATCGACTACAAATCAAAGCCATGGCGTCTACCTTCGGGCTGAACTTGTACGAGTTACAATCTATCACCAAACCACCGTTCTAAGGGGATAACTACCCCTATTGGAATAATAGAATGGGGCTCTTCATCAAGTCCAATGACTACACCCTTTGGGATGTAGTAGAAGATGGTCCAATCATTCCCATGAAGAGTGATGAAGAAGTAAGACTCATTTCGAAGACAAAGGTAGAGATGACGGATGAAGATAGAAGAAGACTACAAGTGAATGACAAGGCCCTACACATCATCTTTTGTGTACTTGAACCCGACATGTACGCGAAGATGTCATCTTGCACAAGTGTGAAGGAGGTGTGGAACAAGCTAGAGACCACCTACGAAGGAACCAACGATGTAAAGGAGACCAAGATTGGAATCCTTAATTTGAGCTACGAGAACTTCAAGATGGAGCCCGATGAGTGCGTCTCCAAAATGTTCGATCGATTCTCCATCATAGTAAATGATCTCAAGGGCTTTGATGAGATCATTCCCAAAGACAAGCTAGTCTAAAAGCTTCTATGTTCTCTTCCCGAATCATGGGATGGGAAGAGATCCGCAATCATTAAGGCCAAGAATTTGAAGACGTTAAAGCTCGATGTATTGGTAGGATCTCTCCTTACTCATAAGATAATGAAGCAAGAAAGAGAAGAAGAAAAAAAGAGAGAAGAGAAAAGAGTGAAGAAGCAAGAGGTAGAGAAGAAGAAGTAAGGAATTGCTCTCAAGGCTTTTCAAGAGGAAAGTAACTCTAGCGAGGATGAGTTTGAAGAATTGGCTATGATAGAGAAAAGATTCTCTCAGTTCATGAATTCCAACTGAGGAAGAAAATTTCAAAGAAGAAGATACTTCAAGAACAATAACAAAAAATATGAGAAAGACCAACTCATTTGTTATGAGTGCAAGAAGCTGGGGCATATTAGATCTGATTGCCCTCAACTCAAGAAGAAGAGCTTCGAGAAGAAAAAGAAGCTCAAGGCCTATGTTGCTACTTGGAGTGATGAGGAATCATCATCTGATGAAGAGGAGCAAGAAGTGGTCAACCTTTGCCTCATGGCTCTTGATGATGATCCTAAGGTAAGCCTTAACTCATCTACTTTTGATTTCTCTTTTGATGAGCTTCAAGAAGCATATGATGAGTTACAAGAGGTTTAATATGAGTTGGTTGAGAAGTATAAGGAATCGGTTTTGAAAAACAAGAAAATAATTTTTGATTTAAAAACCAAAAACGATTCTCTTTCTAAAACCAACTCGGAACTTGAAAATAAGATTTTGGTTTTACAAGATGACCTAAAATATTTTCAAAATAAAAATGTTGATTTATGCAATCTTCTTTCCAAAGTCCATAATGATCACCACAAAGTGGTGAATGAACTCAAAGCTTCTTTGAACAAAGTTGGTACTACTACTTTTAAAAAGGGTCAATCTTCTAAAACCAACTATGTGAAAAGAAACTTTATGAACCGCAAAAAAGAAGCTCTCAAAGGTACCCTAAAGGTAAAAGAGTTAGAAGTGTATGGGTTCCTAAGGAATTTGTAGCTTTTAATAACATTCATGCAATTGCATCTTGGATTCCTAAAGGAACCAAGTATTTGGGAGCTAATTCACATGGACCCAAAATGATTTGGGTACCAAAAACCAAGATTTAATTCTTTGTTTATAAGGGGAGCATTGCTACAAGGCCAAAGCTTCAAGTCAAAACACATGGTACCTTGATAGTGGATGCTCAAGACACATGACCGGAGACAAGAGTAGATTCATGGAGCTAAAGCCAAATAGTGGTGTAGTGGTGACATTTGGTGACAACTCTAAAGGCCACATTAAGGGTATTGGTTCCATTGGTAATCTTTCTTCTATACTCATTGAAGATGTTTTATATGTCAATGGTCTAAAACATAACTTGTTGAGCATTGGTCAATTATGTGATAAGGGTTTTAATGTTCTTTTTTATGTTGATGGTTGCAAAATTGTGGACATTAAAACAAATAAGATAATGCTCATTGGTCATCGCATAGGTAACATTTACATGGTGCATTTAGATGACATTCATACATCCCAAGCATGTTTGGTTGCTATAGATGAAAATGATGCATGGTTATGGCATAGGAAACTAGGGTATGCTAGCATAAGTATTTTAGAGAAACTAGTTTCTCAAAATCTAGTAAGAGGTTTACCAAAGCTAAAATTTTCTTTAGATAAAATTTGTAATGCTTGTGCTAAGGGTAAACAAAACGTGCCTCTTTTAAATCCATTAATGATATTTCAACTAGTAGGGTATTACAATTGATCCATATGGATCTTTTTGGGCCAATTAGAACTACTAGCTTGGGTGGAAAATCATATGTCTTAATAAATGACTTCTCTAGATACACTTGAGTTCTCTTTTTAAGTACTAAAGATGAGGCTTTAGAAAAATTCATCACGTTTTCAAAAATCACTCAAAATAACTTTGGTCAAAACATTTCACATATTAGAAGTGACCATGGAACGGAATTTTAAAATCTTGGTTTTGAGGATTTTTGTAACTCTAATAGTATTAGACAGCACCTCACACTCTTCAACAAAATGAGGTAGTTGAGAGGAAAAATTGTACAATGGCTAGAACTGTGAATTGTGAAAACAATTTACCTAAGTTTTTTTGAGCGGAAGCCACAAACACTGCTTGTTACATTATTAACCGAGTAATGATTAGGCCAATTTTAAAGAAAACTCCTTATGAGATTTTTAAATCAAAGAAGCCTAACATTAGCTATTTTCATCCATTTGGATGCAAGTGTTTTGTTCTAAATAATAGAAAAGATCATTTAGGTAAATTTGATACAAAAAGTGATAAAGCTATTTTCTTAGGTTACTCTTTAAATTATAAAGCCTATTGAGGTTTTAAAAAAAAGAACCTTAGTTGTAGAAGAGTCTATACATGTTGTTTTCAATGATAACCTCCTTTTGAGGAAGGATTCTTGTGATGATGATGATGTATGAATCATTGAAGCCAATGATGGTGGATAATCATCAAAGGTGGATAAGGTTCCAACCAAAGAAGAAGAAGCACAAGATCCTCCCATAGAAGTCTTGAAGGACGTGAATCTTGAGGAAAATGAAGTGAGCTACCCAAGGGAACTCAACTACGTCAAAAGTAGTGAAATCTTGGGTGATCCATCCAAGGGGGTAACTACTAGATCCTCTCTTAGATTAATGAATAATGTTGCATTCATTTCATGCATTGAGCCTAAAAATATCAAAGAAGCATTAAAAGATGATTTTTGGATATTGGCCATGCAAGAACTTAATCAATTTGAGAGGAGTAAAGTATGGACATTAGTTGAAAGGCCTAGTAATAAATCTACTATATGAACTAAATGGGTTTTTAGAAACAAGCTAGATGAGAGTGGTAACATAGTGAGAAACAAGGTTAGACTTGTTGCTCAAGGTTACACTCAAGAAGAGAGAATAGATTTTGATGAAACATACGCACCCGTAGCTAGAATGGAAGCAATTAGGATGCTTCTTATATTTGCATGTTGTCGCAACCCTTTCGAGCCCGACTTTTAAAAAAACATGGAGTCGCCACCAATCTTTTAAAAATGTATGATTGGATCACCTAAAAACAAGTCATTTTAATAAACATTTTATTTTATTAGAATAACGGTTTTGGTCCGCGAAAACAAAAATGAGTTAGAGAGTCGTTTACGTGTGAGGAAGGGTTAGCACTCCCACAACGTCAAAAAATTGGTACCTAGCCGATTATAAATTGTTTTAATGTTGGAATTTGTAAGTTCATATAAAATTATTTGTCCATTTATAAATATATTTTAACGGTCTTATTATTCGGAAAATGAACTCCAATCAGCGCCAACACTCTTGGCGCTAACCCGTCATTTTCGGCTGATAAGACACGACATTTACAATTTTTTATTTTTTATGAACCAACAAATCACAGAATTAAAATCAATTAAATTATTAAAAGAAATGAACTAAACAAACCAAATTAATAAACATAAAAAGGGAAATAGACTACATGCAATTAAATATATATATATATATATATGACAAATTAAATTATAGAATTAAGTAAATACGAAAATTAAACAAAATATTAAAGAAAATGGATAAACCAAATTGAAAATGTGTATCCTTCCTCAAATAAGGTCAACAAAACATATAAGCCGAATTAAAAAGGAAATCTTTAATTTATAAAAAAGGATTAATAAAAAATGTAATGAATTTTTAAAAAAATTATTAATTAGGACATGTTTTAAAAGAAAGAATTGAAAGAGAATTAAATTAAATTAAATTAGGAACAATGGCTAATTTAAAAAAATAAAATTTAAAAGCCCAAATTAAAAGCAAAAGGATCAAATTGCATAAATTGCAAAATAGGGGGCCGCGATGTGAATCCCATGGATATGCGCGGGTTGAAGGTTGGATCCAGTTCGGGTCTTCAGGTACTATAAGTACTAAAAAATGACACAAACATTTTCTTTTTTAAATTTTAAAGTAAAAATGGATCAAACTCTCTCTTCCCCGTAAAAAAAACTTTCGAATCTTCCTTTTAAAATTTTGGGATCTGGCCACCACTCCCGTTCGAATTCCAGAGACGGCGGCGGCACAAAACTCAGACAAGGTAAACTTTTATCTCCTTCTACTTTTATATATTCGAAATGAAATAAAATAAAAAAGATCAAGATAAGAAATACCAGAAAAAGCTTGCTTGAATGCTTCTTATTTCAAAATTTCTAGTATACAATATGCTGCCAAGTTTGAATGTTTTCTTCTTGAAATTTTGGTGGGTAAGTGGTGAATTTTACAAATGGATAATGGTGTTTATATAGGCTTTTGGTTAACAAAATTACAAGGGAAAAAAATTAGAATTCAAATCCCTAAAATCCGGTTGATCTTTCTTTCGTATTTGCTTGATTCGGATTTGACCTTCCCTTTTTGATTCGATTTGCAGTGATATTGGGGCTGATTTCCTAATTTGTTTCCATATTCGATTTGGCTCTTCATTTCAACGTGATTTGGCTTATTCAATCAACTAATTTCTTTCCCTTAATTTCACGTTTTCTGACTCTGATGATTGCTTCATTTTCCCCTTATGTTTTTTTCATTTGATTTTGCATCTGATTTGGTAACCAAATTATTTCCCCTTTTTGTTGCGGCACGGATTCGAACGGAGGGGCAACGGTTGCGCGGCAGCCAGTGGTCGCGAGTTGCAGGTGGTCCAGCGGGGGCAAAGTAATTACCGGCGTAATACTACGACAGCGTGAAAGGACTGTGCGAGGGTGTGGCATCGCGCTTGGAGCTTTACGCGAAAGTGTGAAGGCAACGACGACGTGGCGCGATAATGAGTCGGGTGGCGTCGGCGGTCGCAAGGTGCAGCAAAAGTGATGTTTGATGTTGAAATTGCCCGGCATCGTGGCTATCGGCGCCAGTGATCTCGGAATCGAAGAGGCGCAAATGGGAGTGCACGTGCGTGGACCCATGCGCCAACGCGTGACAGCGCAAATAAGGGTGTCGTCCTTCACCTTTTTTGGTCCAATTTGGGCCATTGGATCCTTGCCCTAGATCCAATGGTTGATATTAAACCTGCACATGGGATAAACAAAAGGTTTAATTATGTTTTTTAAATTGGGGCCAATTTGGGCCATTTATTGTATTGGGTTTTTATTTAATAAAAATGGACCCATATTATTTATATTGTGTTTTTTATTTAACAAGTATTAATAATACTAATAATATTACTATAATATAATTATAATTAAATAAAATAAGGTGAAAATCTAGTGACAACACATGTTTTTATGAGTTCAAGCTTTTCCAAATGGATGTCAAAAGTACTTTTCTAAATGGTTTTATAAATGAAGAAGTGTATGTAGAACAACCACCGGGTTTTGAGGATCCAAAATTTCCAAATCATGTTTTCAAACTCACTAAAGCTTTATATGGTTTGAAACAAGCTCCTAGAGCTTGGTATGAAAGGATTTCAAACTTTTTGATTGAAAATAGTTTTGAAAAAGGTAAGGTGTACACTAGACTTTTCATTAAAAGATATGGCAAAGACATCTTAGTATTTCAAATTTATGTAGATATTATTTTTGGTTCTACTAATGAAATGTTTTGCCAAGAGTTTTCTAAGCTAATGTAAGGTGATTTTGAGATGAGCATGATGTGGGAGCTTTCATTTTTCTTGGGGCTCCAAATCAAGCAAAGGAAGGATAACACCTTCATCAATCAAGCAAAGTATATAAAAGACATGCTCAAGAAGCTTGGCTTTGAGAAGGTGAAGCCTCAAGCCACACCAATGAGCTCATCTATAAAGCTTGACAAAGATGAAGGAAGTAAGTGTGTCGATTCTAAGCTTTATCATTCCATGATTAGCTCCTTGCTTTACCTTATCGCAAGTAGACATGATATTATGTTTAATGTTTGCTTGTGTGCTAGGTTTCAAGCTAGCCCTAGAGAATCGCACCTTATAGTCATTAAGAGAATCTTTAGATACCTTAGAGATACACCTAGTTTAGGTCTTTGGTATCCTAGAGATTCCTCATTTGATCTTCATGCTTTCTCGGATGCGGATTTTGGGGGATGTAAGATAGATAGAAAGTGGACCTCCGGAACTTGCCAATTTTTAGGTAGTATGCTCATATATTGGTTCTCTAAGAAACAAAATAGTGTAGCTTTATCTACCACCGAAGCAGAGTATATACCGGACGGGAGTTGTTGTGCTCAAGTCCTTTGGATGAAGCAACAACTCCTAGATTAGGGAGTCGATGTAGGTACCATACCCCTTAAGTGTGACAACACTAGTGCCATTTGTCTCACTAAGAATCTCATCCAACATTTTAGAACAAAACACATAGAAATTAGACATCATTTTATTAGAGATCATGTCTTAAAAAATGATGTAGTTCAAGAGTATGTTGACACCTTACACCAATTAGCGGATATATTTACTAAACCTTTAGATAAAGAGCGATTTTGGACTCTTAGGATAGAGTTAGGTTTAACCAGACTCTCTTGACCCTTTAGAGCCATTTAAGGTCAAAATTTGCTTGAATTCAATTGATTAATATGCATGTGTGATTTTGCTTCTTAATGCATCTATGCTTGTTGCTAGGGGAAATATGTATCCATGTTAGACCATACATGTTGTTCACATATCATCAGTATGCATTTCGGTTCAAATAAAATCAAAATTTTGAGCAACTTGTAGCCCAAAATGTATTTTCTAGGTTATCCGTATCGAAACTGGTGAAGGTGTTTCAATACATCATTCTTGTCTCAACCCAAATTGCATTTCTCAGCACAGGTGTATCGATAAGGGTCCGACCGTATCAATACGGGTTCAAGAATAGGTTTCGATACAGTTGAGTCTATATCGAAACGATACTGGTGTTTCATTACACCTGTGTTAATACGCCACATGGCGTATCGGTACGTGCAGACGCATATCCTTAAAAGAGTCTTTAAATGGGGTTTAACTTTACATTAAACTCAAACATTTTTTTTCTCCCAAAATTTCTCATTTATAAAAACCCATCAAATCCTCTTGATTTCTCACACAACTCTTCAAATTCTTTGAGGATTTTTACTCTTTAAAACAAATCTTTGCTCTCTCATCAAGTTGGTGCATCATCATCCACTCATTCATCCATAATCCCAACTTCAAGGTATAAAACCCTTTTCTTTTCTTTTAATTTCGTTTTGATTTTTATATTGTTTTTACTTAGTTTTTGTGTTTTATGCATATACATACTATAGTTTTTCAAGTTTTTGTGAAATTTTTTCATAAATCCAGAAATTTTCATTCGAATATAAAATTATACAATATATTTTTCTAAACTATTTTCAAAATTCTTTTTTACCAAAATTTTATTTTATACTTGTATATGTTTTTAAACTATAGATTTTTTTAAAACAATACCTTGAATTATTGGATTGAATATTGGATTGAATATGATGATTTATGCATAAATTGTTTTGTGCCTTAAAATTGTTTTTCAGATTATCTATGGCACCAAGAAAGAGAACTAGAACAACGAGGTTAGCGAGTCTTCAAACGAAGAAAATTTGGCTCGTCCCAACCTTAGCGTTATTTATCAAAAAAAGCTTTTCAACCCCGGCGGCTTTAAATCACTTCAAGCAATATTAGAACTACAAAATTTGCCGCGAAAGAGTAACATCTATTCCATTTTTAAACTCTGAACGCTTCAAGTTTAAATATCTTCATCTTTTCAGACGTTAGAATTTCATTCAATTTTTGACTATCCCTAGTGTATCCCTAACGAAGACCATTCTAAGGTCATTGCTATTGAGTCATTCTTAACGGGGAAGAAATTTCGTATTGATGTCCAAACTCTAGTGAATGTTTTTGCGATAGAAGATGAGGGAATAACCGATGAGGACTCCATGGGACATGTTCTTGGCGGTTCTGTCACTGTTCTTGATGCTCACTATCTTACACTTAATGATCCCTTGGTGATTTCGGCCATCTGGCGGAAAGTTTTCTACTATCCGACAAGTGGATGACTTTTGGATTAGATGTTTTCGTGAAGAGAAGTAGCCCAATCTTACTCAAATAATGTTCGCAGAGCTAGTTTACCTCATCCAACATCGACACACCTCTCTAGTTTCATCATTCACTTATGGAACAACATTGAGTTACTTGTTTACTCAATTGGAGATTGATTGCTCGAAGACTTTCCCGAGCCTCTTACCGATCTCATTGATGAGCGCTCTCTTGTTCGTGCAAAGTTTCACTATTTCAGTGGTGAGTGGCTACGTCTCGTCGAGCTTTCACATGATGCAATCCCCGAAATACCGAAAGCTCATCCACAAGCCGCCCCTCAAGCTCCGGTAGATCCACCGGCTATGGATGCCCTCATGGCTTATCTCAATGATCAATTCACTACTTTGAACACCTTTATGACCTCATTGAAGACAACCATGAATGAAGGGTTTGTGGCCATTGATACTCAATTCACTTCCTTAGGGGACCGAGTTTAAGCAATTGAAAACCAACAAGGTTCGATGTACATATCTCTTACGGCTTTCCATGGAGAATAGAGACAATCTCAGGCTACTCAAACCCATGACGAAGATGAAGATCAAGAGGATGAGGATGATGAGGATACTCCATAGACATACATTGCATTGCATACATGTCATATTAGGCTTTTTATTTTTATGTACCTATGTTATTTACTCTATGCACCTGTTCTTTAATTTTAGTTTGTTTTTAAGTTTTAAGTTGGATTTGGATTATGTTGCTTTGCACTTTAAATGATAATTATGTTGCTTTGATTATGCTTTAATTTATGCTTTATTGTTATATTTATCATTTATTATCATTGATTTTGATCTAACAAAAAAGGGGAGAAGAAAAAGCTTACATTTTCAAAAACGCTTTTAAAACCTATCTTAAAGTAAGGGGGTTTTTCAAAAAGACTTAAAAATTTAACTTGGTTTTGTTCTATCAAAAAGTGGGGAGATTGTAAAACCAAAGTTTGATTTTGATATAACAAATTGTTTAAGGACCTATTTGTAAAAGAAAATAAATTTTTAAGTATCTCAAAGACTCACAATTGACAAGGATTTTTCAAGTACAAAATCAATCAAAGTCAAAAACTTAAACCCCATAAATTTTTTTAAGTGTTTTTAAAGCCAAACTCAACTTTTACGCCTAGGCGTATCGATACGCCCTCGAGCGTTTCGATACGGGCTTAACTTAAAAGGCCACTGTAAGAAAGTGTTTCGATACGGTTCATTTCGTATCGATACGACCTTCATATGGGCTAAGTTTTTTACTCAGGCGTTTCGATACGGTGCCATCCGTTTCGATACGGTCTTCATACTGGGTTTAAGATTTAAGAACAACGTACCGATACGACTACTTGCGTATCGATACAGTAGTTGAGATTTTTAAAATATTTTGATTTGAACGTTGCCTTATCGGTTATTGGGAACATGGGATTTTGAAAATCAATTAACCCGTATCAATACACCTTCAAGTTGTACCGATACAGGTTCAGACAGTAGCCCAAGTGAGCACAATTGCATCGATACAGCCTTGCCCGTTTCGATACGCCCCTTGTTTTACACTGAGATCGTACTGATACACTTCCTCATGTATCGATACGCCATTTGTTTTACCTGCACAATGGCTCTTTCTATTTTCAGGTATGTACCGATACGGCCTCTCGCGTATCGATACGAGTAGTTGCAGAAGTGCATTTATGGTAGGAAGAAGAGGGCCCAACGGTTATATTTATGATGGCAACCACCCAAACGACTAGAAATCAATGAGAAGGTATAAAAGCAAGCCTTCAAAGCCTCAACAACAACTATTGAACTTATTTGCAATATCCAAGCATATATCCAAACCATTGAGCTTAAAGAGTCAAATTCTTGTACCCCACTTGTTGTAATTTTCATTATATACATTTCTTTCAAGTTTGGGGAGAGTTTGTTTGTAATTTGGGCAACAAATTAAACTTGTGAGAGATACTTTTAAGTTTGCCATTTCTTCTTTGTAAAGAGAGAGTCTTGGTTAATCTTTGGGTAGAAAGATTAACCAATTTGTAAAGGTTTCCTCCTAAGCCTAGAAAAGAGGAAGAATGTCTAGTGGATATTGGTTCAAAATCCTTAGTGGGAGCTAAGGTCGTGGGTGTAGAGCTTGTTCGAAGCTTGAACCACTATAAATCGCATTGTCTTCAATTTTTATCTTTTCAATTTGCTCCTTCCAATTTCAAAAAGCCAATTCACCCCATCTTGGCCAATTACACATTGATTGATCCCCTCAACACTCATGTCTCTCTTCAGGCAAATATGTTTGCGGATAAAATAGCTAGTTTGTCTCAGGGTCTCCCATTGGGTGTAGTTCTTCATCCGACTCCTCCCTGAGGTGGAGCCATTGCTAGTCAGACATGATTATAGTGGTATTCTCTTTTTGTAGCGCGGTAGCGCTCGTATCTTTTTGTTGATATTTTTGTACATATCGCCATGTGTACTATTTTCTCCCATTTAGGTTTAGAGGGTTTTTAACGAGGCACGTGGTGACATCCTTCTCCTTCAATCAAAAACTTTTTATCAGTATTCAGATTACAATATGATTTAACCTGACTCATAAACACTTAAGAGATAACAATATAGTGGAATGTAGATAAGAAAACAACATACAAAAGTCAATCCACTAGAAGACCAGAAGTTCTTTCCTCTCTAAAAATAAAAAAATTATTTTTTTCTGTCATTGAGACCAGTTGTGCTTTTAATTTTATCGACAGTTGACCTCTTTTTTTTTCTTCTCTCTTCGACATTTTTTCTGTTCCCTTTTATTTCCATCTCTATTTTTTTTCTTTGAATCTTTATTCCGTTAAACATCATTAATTTGTTAGTTGGAGCTCTCGACAACCTAGGTCCAATTTCAGGGCTATTTTTGTTAGGAAAAAATCGACCTCCTTTGATGGTTAGATTTGCGATGATTGACAAATCCACCCCTCTATAATTGGCATACCCTGTACTAGCACCACCTTATCTACTATGTATCATCTTAAAAATAAATTTTTTTACGATTTTTGAACAGTTTCTACTTAGGAGGAGAGAAGGAGAAATTTGTTCTTATGAGTATTGAACCCACAACTTAGAGAATATGAGATGATGCTAATTGAGAGTTTTTAATCACATGCTCTAGAGATTGTTGACTTATTTCTACAAATTTTGGATGCATATGTTCTTGCATGTATTTGATTTTTATAGTAATTTATTTTTATTATGAGTGAACATTCTATCGAGACGAGTCGATATGAATCAATTTTACATTATGCCTTTTGAATTTGTGACACTTTTATCAATGTGATACATTTGTTTTTACCCAATTTAAGACATACTTATCAAACCTTACACATTCAATATGTATATTTATTAAATCGATGTAAAATGTTTAAAAGTATTATATCAATTCCGCATCACAATTTATTATAAGGCAAGAAAGATTACGCACCACACCCGAAATGGGTCAATTTTTATTTAATTTAATTTATTTTTTATTAAATATTAATATTTAAATAAAAATAATATTATAAATAATAACAAATATTATATTAAATTATAAAATTAAAAATGAGGATTAATATTTTTCTTCTCTTGTGATAACAAGTCATGTTATTTAAGAGTGACCAAAATATAAATAATTTAAAAATTAAATTATTGAATTGAAAAATTTTACATTTAAATGACCAGAATAAGAGTAAAAAGGAAGTTGAATGATGAATAATATAGTTTACCCATTATTTTATTCAGGACAAATGAAAATTAACGTGTCACATTAACAGCTTCCAACGGCAAGTAATGAGAGAGACTATATTGAAAGCGAGCTAAAAGTTTGATAATTATAACACAAGTTTTAAAAATTTAGTAACCAAAAATGAAAACATCCTAAAATGTTTGGTGATTATTTATGTACTTTTACCCATATTTTTATTAAGTAAAAACGTAATTTTTTTAATATACTGATGTGATTATATAATAATATCTATTTAATTTTTTAACTTTTTATTGACACATTGTATCCACATAATATTTAAACTCGAGTGACCTAAATAAAACAAATTACTCTTTATTATTAAAACCGATGAACGGGTTCAAAACACAAATTTTTTTTAATAACTAAAAAATAAAATAAACAGTTACCATAATCGTTTTATATTCACTTTCTAAAAATGAATCGTAATGAAATCCATCCACAATTCAGATTATAAACCACGCGCAATTGTAAAGAAGAGGAGCGAAAGGCAAAATAAGTGAGTATAAGCCACGCGCGATTGTAAGCGCAGGTGCAAGGGTACAAATAAATAAGGGGAAAAAAGGAAAGGCAGGAGGGAGATGGTCGTGCCACGTGGGTCAGTACCTGGCGCAGAGACTTGGCAGTTGGCAATGTTCCAAACATTTTCCCTTCTAATCTCATATGATATGCCGATGCCATGGCCGCTCTTCTTCCTCCATATTTATTCATTCTTTTTTTTTTCCCTTTGATCAATAACAAAGGGCCACCCAATTAAGGCCGGAGAGATAAAAAAGTCCCTATCTTTTTTATTTTTGACAATTCCCATTTTCCAGGTACTTTTTTTCTTCTTCTTTTAAGCTTTGGATTTGCTTTCTTTTATGTTTAAAACTGATTTGGGTTTCTTTTATTGAATCTGAAAACTGTTAAATTTGGAAGCTTTTTCTATGGGTTTTCATTTCAGCTGTTGTTGTTGATGGATTTAGTTGAGTGGTAGTTTTGTTTCTTTTGGTTATTTGGATTCATTCTAGACTCTTATTCGGATTCCTCGGTCGGTTGAATTTTAGAGATTTGATGATTTCTGGTGTTAGGATTAGTGAACTTGTGTGGTTCCACTTTGGCTAGAGTTTACCACACTGTTTAATTACATGGTGTGAGCTGGAGACCGTCTCATGTGTAATAAAGGAATAGTTGATCGTCGACAGCAGCATAATAATCAAGCTGAGTTTTTTTCATGGATTCGACTTCATCGACCCCGGCATCGGCCTTGGCTCCCTCCTCCCCTTGTCCCAATGACGAAACCCCGCGAATGAAATTCTTGTGTAGCTTCTTAGGTAGCATTTTGCCTCGGCCCCAAGATGGGAAATTGAGGTATGCTGGTGGGGAAACGCGAATCGTAAGTGTTCCTAGAGATATCTGTTACGAGGAATTGATGAGTAAGATGAGGGAGCTTTATGATGGAGCAGCAGTTTTGAAATATCAGCAGCCAGATGAGGATCTTGATGCTTTAGTGTCGGTTGTGAATGATGAAGATGTGATTAACATGATGGAAGAGTATGAGAAGTTGGGTTCGGCTGAGGCCTTCACTAGGCTTAGGATTTTTTTGTTCCCGAATCCTGACCAAGACGGTTTATCACTCTATATTGATGGGGATGACAGGGAGACCGAGCGGAGGTATGTGGATGCTTTGAACAGTTTAAATGAGGGCCCTGATTTCAGGAAGAGCGACTCGCCTGTGATGGCTCCGACTTCCGATGATTTTCATTTAGCAGAACAATTCTTCAACAGTATGAGTATTGATGCTGCCATTCATAGTCAGAGGAGTGGCGAGATGTTTGTGCCGCCATATAACTTGCATAATCTTACTATTCCTCGTATGGGGTCTGGGCAACTCCAGCAACCAGTTCCTCAGAGATACAATGAAATGGAAGGTCAATGGAGTCCTGCTTACTATTCTCCAAGACACGCTGGACATCATGATCCTCGAACACCATCAGAGTTTCCAGTTTCACCATCTGCTCGTTACCGAGTACCGTTTCCAGATGTAACAGACAAATGCTTGGATCAAATGCCTGAAGATTATGTCCGGCAGCAATTAAATCATCATCTTCAATTCGAACACCAGCCACCGTTTTCAGATGATGTAGTATGGATGCCAACTGGAGCTATTTCTGGTGATAAGGCTGGTGTTTTTCCTGCTAACATGCTTCATGGTCATGGTCATGGTGTATATGAGGGGAACAACATCTGCGAGCACTGTAGGGCTACTTTCAGCAGGAATCAACCACCACTTTTGGAGCATTCCAACGCTGGAAAGAGTGGACATCAGGTTAATAATCCATGTGCTGAGTGCCCCCTGAACCAGGAAGCTTTCATGCTGAATGCGGATGGGAAAATGCATCATGTGTTGCATTCCAAAGATCAAACTGATCCCATTTCCCCTTATGGTGAAGTACAGAATTATGAAAGGGGTATGGTTTTGCAGCACCAATTGAAACCTCGTCTTGACGAAACGAGAAATCATGTACATGGACCTGGAAGATTGAATGATCACTGTGTTCTTGATGGTGCTGGCATGAATTTACCGCTTGGGCATGCTACTTTAGCTGATGGCCATCATCTGCCCTCAAATTATGTTCTTCACCGAACTGGATCAGGATTTGGGAATGAAGCATTTCATGATCAAACCATGGTTGCTTCAACTCACATGCACATTCCTCTTGAAGAAGGTGGAGTCCGCTATGGGAATTACCCTCACCCATATGGAGGAGATAACATTTACCAAGCGTCACATGGACATGGACATGGACATGTACATGCACAGCCTTTATGGCGAAACGTTCAGAGCCCGACTCATGTTGCCCCTCCTTATGAAGCATCTGGCTTACCCCAGCAAGTAAATGCTGCAGTTACCTCAGCATTTTCGAAGGGCCGGGCAGAAGGTAGTGCAAGGCTTTGTGTTACAACAGTTAATCAAATTCCTTGGGTCGAGTCTTCACAAAAGATGCTAGGTTTTGATGGGACTGCTGTTCAAGACAATGCTTATGGACATGCTCTCGAGGTGAATGTTGGTCCTCATGGTCAGGAAACTCAACTCTCTGTTGCTATAGAATCAGGTCAATCCCAACAAGACATGCTAAATATTTCCCCTTCCACAGAACCTGATCAGTTAACAGATCAACATTCAACTTTAATCCACAATAAATCTGTTTCCAGTAACAACCCAAAACCACAAGATGATATCAATCTCACTGGAGCATTGAGGACCGGGGACAAAATTGTTCCCATGGAAGATAAAGGAGTACATCATGATTCAAAGATTGAAAAATCTGATGTTTCAAGTATGTGCTGTCTGGAGCAAAATAAAATTACTGCAAATGTAGCATTGGTGGAATGCAGCGATTCAAATTTCCAAGAACTTGCAGAAAAGGGTGATGAGAAGGCAAAATCTGGTGAAAAAGATCCCAGTGCTGATGAAAATTCAAAGCTTTCTGCAAACCATATGAGTTTCATACCTGAGTTTGTTGCTTCAGTTAAAAAAGCAGCTTTAGAAGAGGTTGAAGAAGTGAAAATCAAAGTTGAAGACGGTGCCTCCATGAGGCATGATGCAGTTGAAAATGAAGCTGCTGCAGATGAATCTGAATCAGGGGTGAGATTGAAGAAAATTCGTTCATTAAAAAACATCTTGCAATGTTATATTTTTATCTTTCTGATATCAGTTTGCCCTCTAGAATGCCCATGCTGAGTTAGAATTGGATTATGATAATGACAACGTATCCCCTTCCAAAATAGAGCCGACAAAAGCTGAGGAAGAAGCTATTGCAAGAGGCTTACAGGTCATTGTTCTCTTTTCCCTTTAACAAGTTAACTCTTTTTCTTTTCTTTTTTCTCACTAAGATCATTGAATTCTTACATTGTTTACACATGTTACCATTTTTGGATATATTTGCATATTATCTTCAGACTATTAAACACGACGATCTAGAGGATATCCGAGAATTAGGCTCTGGAACATATGGGGCAGTTTATCATGGCAAGTGGAAAGGTTCTGATGTAGCTATTAAGAGAATAAAAGCCAGCTGCTTTGCCGGGAGGCCTTCTGAAAGAGAACGTTTGGTAATAACTATTTACACATTTCCTTTTTATGAAAATTTGGTTGTTTATCCTTGAAATATAATGTTGCTTGATGGTCAGGGTTAAACAATGCTTCCCCTGATATGTTTTTTTATAGGAATCGGGGCCTCATTAATATCCCCCCACTTAACTGATACTTAGCCGAGGCTCCTTAATTAGAAAGTTAAGGGGGGGAAACAGTGCCCAATGAAATATTATTAAACATATTAAAACGGTACATCATCAATGTCTTACATACAACCAAAAACTCAAGAGAAGAAAAAGCCACATCTAGGCAGCAACCTAATCCAAAAGAGTCCCTAAGCTGCAGAACAAGCGAAACACCCAAAACCTGAGAAAGTTATACATTTAGTGCAAATAAAACACCCAATTCCTGCCTTTGCTAAACTATCTGCATCAAGTTCTAGTAACAAATCGGATGATAAAGCCATTTGCTTGAATGCAATCAGAAATCTCCTTAACCAACACTTGGAAACAAGGGGGTGAAGCAGATGAATCTTTTATCCATTCCACTGCAATCTGACTCATTTTCGATAATCAATCTAGAATTAATAGCCCAGGGGGAGTCTAAGAATAGATTCAACTCATTCTCAATACCTTTAATCTCAGCCATGCTCAATGCTCAATAGCTTTAATCTCAGCCATGCTCAATAGCTTTAATAGCTTCCCCTAATATGTTTTGTATGTCACTGTTGCTTTTGGTATTTGTTTAACCATGTAGCAAAGTTTAAAGGGATACTCCACAGTAAGAAAAGAGAGTTGGTTAGAAGTTAAAAGGAGGAAGAAGCAAATTTAATGTTTCTTACAACTTTCCCTTTTCCAATTATTGCATAATGGCTAAAAGATAAGTGCTTACGTGCCTTGAAGAAGGAACAGATATGTTGTTTTGCATGGTAAACTTTAAAAATGTAAAACTTATGTAGCTTACGATGACTTTTCTATGCATACACTCAAGGCTTGAAATGGCTCATAAAGCTTCAATTATTTGCAAAAGGCAAATGGGAAGTGCGAAGGAAAATTCTTATAAGTAGATTAAATGGAAGCAATTCAGCTGGCAAATTGTCTGCTGGAAATTTTCATTTCTATTTATGACATAATAAGAGACGTCAAATGATAGTTTAGTAGTAATTAACTTTCCAGGCTACGTCCTGTCAATTGTTTACTCTTCAGCATTTTGGTTGAGAGATCTTATTGCCACTACAGTGAGAGTTCCTAGTTGCTCTTGTTTATGATTGTCCCGCCATATGTTTCTGGATTTTTTTTTTTTTTTTGGGGGGGGGGGTATTTGTTTCCATTTTATCAATTTGTATTTTCTTTCACACCTTCTTTCATGTTTTTATCCCCTTCAAGTTAATACCTGTGCATGGTTGCAGTTAAATCAAGGATATTTTCTAGGACACAGTTCAGTTGTTTTTTTTACCAAGACCCTCTCAAGGATTCCATTTTCAAGAGCTCTCATGATATATACTTTTATGTTTCTCATACGTTGATTGATAGCAAACTCTATTTTTTTGATGTCTTAGATTGCAGATTTCTGGAAAGAAGCTTTGATATTGAGTTCTTTACATCACCCGAATGTTGTGTCTTTCTATGGTATAGTTCGTGATGGTCCTGACGGATCCTTAGCTACAGTTACTGAATTCATGGTTAATGGATCACTGAAGCAGTTTTTACGGAAGAAAGACAGGTAACCATGTTAATAGTTTAGTGTTCAGGTTGCCTTTTGAGCATCTTCACTGCAGTTTGTTTTGGATTTGATGTTGCTTGCCTTAACATGCATCCATTTTGTTTCATAGCAGACTAAACAAGCCGGAATGTAATATGTTCCCAAGTAATATGTCTGACATGATAATGGTATTGAGCAGGACTATTGATCGTCGTAAGAGACTCATCATAGCCATGGATGCTGCATTTGGAATGGAATATTTGCATGGAAAGAACATTGTACATTTTGATTTGAAATGTGAAAATCTGTTGGTAAATATGAGAGATCCACATCGTCCAGTGTGCAAGGTATGCTGTCTTTTAAATTGTTTCTAGAATTCAAACTTTGAGTTGACACTGCATATAGAGAAGAGAAAAAAGGGTGGGGGATTGTTTGGTAAATTTGTTATATAGTGGAAGCTCAGTTACGAGTTTCAGCTTTAGTAGGCTCAATTAATGTATTTTCTTTCAAGCATATTACTATCAGTCCTCTAACGTCAACGGGGTTGGAACTCATGCGATGCATGCGTACTATTTTAGATTGGTGATTTAGGTTTGTCAAAGGTCAGACAGCACACATTAGTTTCTGGAGGGGTTCGTGGGACTCTACCGTGGATGGCACCTGAGCTTTTGAGTGGTAAAAGTAACATGGTATCTGAAAAGGTAATACTATATACCGAGTGTAGAAAATCGAGGAACATATACAGTTGTTTTGAACCCTAGTTCTTTGTTTCCTTTGCTGCTTAAGATTTATTTGGCCAGGTTAACTTTATTCTTGTTTCATCTATGTCTGTGAGTCAGATTGATGTCTACTCTTTCGGGATCGTTATGTGGGAGTTACTTACTGGCGAAGAACCTTATGCCGATATGCATTGTGCTTCAATAATCGGTAAGTTTCATAAACTATTACGAGGTTTATTTCTCCAGTTCCATCCATGGAGAGCATCAATAGTTGCACGGTTGCACGCATGCTCAGAATGAAAATGGGGATGGTGTTTATGAACACTTGGGGGGCGGGGAGGTATGCAGAGATAAGAGATTCTTGTTGGGAGATTTCTTATCAATACCGAGTTTTTCTTGCTGTCTTTGTCTTTAGACTTGAGGTGTAAGCTGATTACCTTGTTCTGTTCTAAAAATATATCATTGTTTCCGTATATTCTTGTATAATTGGCACTACCCATCTGCTGCTGTTAAAACCTTGAAACTTTTCGTACACGAGGAGAGAAGAGAGAAGGGAAGGAAGAGAGAGAGAGGGAGAAAGTAGAGGGGAAGAGACTGCTTCCAATATCAAAATATTACAAAAGTCCTTGAAACTTTATGTAAATCCCCATCCATAATTGATTTGTAAAAGCAGTGGCCTCATAAAAAATGGTTGTATTAGAAAATTTTAAAGTTTTCAAAATTCCAGCATTATTGAAGTATGGTTTGGTTGTTAGCGATTCTAGCATTGCTGTTTACTGGTTAACAAGCTGTACTTGCCAAAAGAGAATTAAGAAGACGACTTCTGTTCGTTTATTTGTTTTCTTTTGTTTGTAGGTTCAAGTTTCTTTTGTTTTCCTATATGAATTGATCTCCGTTTTTAATTATTTCTGAATATAAGTACCGAGTTGTTTGTTATTTGACATGGAAGAGAAAATCAATAGTCGGATGGATGAGTAAGGACTTCTAACTTCTTCGATTATAGTTTAGACTTTGAAGGATCTTTTTCTGATTTGATGGTCTCAGTTCAACTTGTTTGCATGTTTTTAGACTCTATATTGAGATGCTTAGCATGAACTCGGGTAGTGGATTTTTAACTGCAATCTCTTCCAAAATTGTATTCTTTGAACATGCAGGGGGAATTGTAAACGACTCTTTACGTCCAACGATACCAGCATGGTGTGATCCAGAGTGGAAGGCTTTGATGGAGCAGTGTTGGGCCTCTGATCCCACAGCGAGACCTTCATTTTCACAAATATCTCAGAAGCTGAGGAACATGGCTGCAGCAATAAATGTAAAATAAAGGCAAATCCGAAGCAAAACTTTCTCGTCATCATACTGGGAAAAGAAGAGCATTCATGCAGTTTAAGCCCATCTACTGGTTAGGCTAATAATACACCATTATACTATGCATATGTCCGGGTTATAGTACTGCCACTAGTTCTTTAAAGAGTGCAAATATGTACACATCACGGCGCGATCGCAACGCGAGTGAGTTTCGGTTATTGCATTCTAAATATTAAATTTTGCACCAAATGGTTTGTCATGATCATTAACTTGTCCAGCGGCGGATGCACACTAAGACCAGGGTAGGCACCCTGAAATTTGAATTCTCTTTTATTTGCTATATATTTTACTAATTGTGTCCATCCTGAATTTTTTGTGTGCCTACCCTAAAATATATAAAATTTTACTTAGCGTTACTCTAATTTTTTTTTTCGTCTATATCACTTTAAATTATAATAAAAAATTAACTAGCAACTTTCTTAATAATCTATAAGTAATTCATTTGAGTCCAATTTATTTACAATCCTACGTACATGGAAGATATGTTTTTTTTTTCCATTTTATTGTACAGAATTATACTCAATCACATTGTATAGGTAAATGTTTATATAAATTTGTCTTAAATAAGTTTGTTTTTTTGTAAGTTGTAACAGAATATATTATTTTTTTGTTTTTTTAAATAAATTTTAAATTACAGGCATATTGGTTCACCATATAATTTGAGAGGACAAGTTATTTACTTTTTAATATATTAATGTTTGTATTAATAATTTATTTATACAGTTGTAAATAAATTCTAAATTATAGGCATACAGATTATTTTATTTGTGAACATTAAATAAACATATTCAAAAAAATAAAAAAAATAGAGCCCAAGCAGATCAAGGTTTCGTTTTTGCCTGCCATGGGTAAGCGTGTGGTGAGATTGAATGCCCGTTGTCAAAAACTGAAAACTTCAGCTGCGGGCAAACGACTGTTTGAAATAAAAATTTGATGGGCAAATGCCTATTGGAAACTAAACCTTCTTTTGTTTGGCAAAAAAATTTGAGGCCAACGCCCGTTTAGATAACAGAACGCCAAAAAAAAACGGAGCATAAATAATAAACAAATCATATTCAAACACACCTTGTTTTGTATTGCTTTTCAATTCAGTTTTTTGAGTTAAAAACTAGTTTGAGACCTTAAGCAATGAAAAACACAAAGTTTTTCAAGTCAAATTTACTTTTTATTTTGGTTTGAAAAATATTTTCTAAAAGTTAAAATTTCTAGTTTTTGATTTTTTTTTCAAAAGTACTCATAAGTAAATTTACTCATATATCTTTGTTTATATCACTAATATTTTATATTTAAAAAAAAGTTTAAAATAAACATTTTATCTACTTTTAAAATATTTTTTACAACAATATTAAACACTTATAATTTTAAGCCAAACAATTCAAAAACACTTTTCAAAATTATTTTTTACTACATTTTCAAAAATAATGCTTGTGCTCTGTCGCAACCCTCTCGAGCTTCGACATTTCAAAAACTCAAAAATCAACGGAGTCGCCACCAATCTTTTTTTTTTAAAAAATGTGATTGGATCTCCTAAGTTGGGTTATTTTAATAAAACATTTTATTTTTATCAAAATAACATTTTTTGGTTTGCAGAAACACAAAAACTGGATTCGGGAGCTGGTTACGCGTGGGGATGGGTTAGCACCCCCACAACGCCAAAAAATCGGTACCTTGTTGATTACAAAAGGCTTAAAAAAGTCGGATTTTACGAATTTTTATAGAGCTTTAAATTATTGTCCATTTATAAATTAAATTCCATTTTAGCGGCCTTACCACACGAAAATGAACTCTAATCACCGCCAACACTTCTGGCGCTAACCTGTCATTTCCATTTAGTAAGGCACCGCATTAATTAAATTCCACTTTTTTACAAACAAGCAAAGAACAATTAATTTGTTGAGGATTTTATTAATTCTAAATTAATATTTACAAACCTAAAGAATTCTAAATGTTTTAACCTATTTAGGGATTAAAATTTAATTAAGTGTGTTTTATTTCTTGTGAATGGAATTTTATAACAAAGAATCTCTATCTAAGCTTTGAAGGACTATTCTTAAACTCAACTTAATTCTAAAGCAACAAGACAAGAAGACAAAATTTACAAAGCTAAAAACATTTTTATTTTATGTTTTCCGTGTTTTTTTTGGTTCATTTAAAAAACTAAATTTTTTATATTTTTATTTTATTTAAAAAAAACTTCACTATTTTTTATTTGAAAAAAAATTGTCATTTCTTTTATGTTTTAAAAATCTTTTTACCCTTTTTATATTTGAAAATCTTTTATTGTTTTTATGTTTTTTTAACGAAAAAAGATTTTTAAAATTTTTCAAAACATTTATTATTGTTTCTTTTAAAATACATTCTTTTTGAAAAAAGAATTTTTTTTAGTTTTTTGAGTATTAAAAATCATTTATTTATTTTAAAGAATGATTCTTTATTATTTAAAAAAAAACCTATTTATTTTTATGATTCTAAAAAAATATTCATTCTTTAAATAAAAAAGTAATCAAATTAAAACAATGTAGTGAGTGAGATTTTTTTTTATTAATTTTCGGGATTTTAAATAAAAAAAGGATGATTTAAATAATGAATCGGGTTTAAAGCCCAAAACAACATCTTTTTATTTTCTTGAAAACAAATGGATCAAACACCATACTTTAATAAAAATAAACATGTTCTTGGTGTTCATCAAAGGGGATGAACAAGGAGGAGGGCCACCGTGCCGGTCGGCCACCGCTTGCCGGCGGTGGTCTCCTCCCTTTTATTATTTTTAATACAATTAAACGAGAAAACAACACAATAAAAGATTAATTTGAACAAAAACCGGATTAACACAAAATTATATAAGCATAATATGAAAAAAAGTAAGGACACTAAAATAAAAAAATAAAAATAAAATTAAAAAAGGGAAGAAATTATACCGACAATGTGGTAAAAATGCATGCTTTTCCTCCTCGAAAATTCGAACAGTGCCGCTCCAAACTCGAACAATTTTCCAACAATTTTTAGAGTACTTTTCTGAGTATTTTCGGATGAATTTGAGTGTGTTTTGAACAATGCAAATTGGGCACTATTTATAGGGTTTGGGGAATTGGGATTTAAGGGAAATTGGACAAAATCCCCATTTTGTCCCATAAAATCATCCAATCTGATCAGCCTAGCTTTAATTTGTTGAAATTCATCTCGAATTTCATCTGATTCGGCTCCAATTTGGGAGATTTTGCCCCCATTTAAATTAGGGTTCGAATTCTTTTCCCCTTCAATTAGCGAGCTACCTGCGACGATAAGGGACGGGGTCGACGGCATTGGACTCAGCCGGCCGAGGCGATCCTACGCGCGTTCGATGCTGGGGATTTGGGGAACCAATCCTACGCGCGTGACGCGCACGCGCCAGGCGCGTGGCAGCGCGGGTTGGCCCCCTTTTCCCCCCATTTTTTCTTTGTTCGATCCAAGCCCTTGATCTTTTCAACCCCAGATCCGATGATCTCGAATAAACCTGGAAAAATGGATGAATTTAGGCCTCTAAAAAAATAAAATGGGTTCCTTATTTATTCTTTTTCTAGTATTTTTTATTTAAATTGACTTATTTTATTATATATATATTTTAAAAAAACGAGTTTTATGAACCACATTTTCTTCCCTTTTATTTTAAATGGGCTCATTATTATTTATTTTTTTGTATTTTACCTAAAGTGGGCTTATTATTATTTTTTGTATTAATTTTTTATTTTTTTTAAATACGTAAAAATCAAGTGACAACAGCTGCCCCTTCTTTGCTTATTCTAGTGAAACAAGGATACAGCAAAGAACACGAGGCACTTGATTTTCATCAATCTCTGATTTGTTACTCAGCTTCGTCCTCCTGATGCCCAAACGGTTGGGTGGGTTCTATTCTCCTAATGTATGAATAGATAAACGACCTTCATTCTTCATGCGTCAAAACGGATAAACAGCTTCCAATCTCCTTATGCCTGAAAGGATAGGCGAGTTCTATTCTCCTGATGTCTAAATAGATAGACAACCTCCATTCTTCAAGCGTCAAAATGGATAAACGACTTCCAATCTATTTACGCCTGAAAGGATAGACGGGTTATATTCTCTTGATGTCTGAATAGATAGACGACCTCAATTCTTCATGCGTCAGAACGAATAAACTGCTTCAAATCTCCCTACACTTGAAATGATAGACGGGTTTTATTCTCCTGATGTTTGAATAGATAGACGACCTCTATTCTTCATGCGTCATAACGGATAAACGGCTTCCAATCTTCTTACGCCTGAAAGGATGGGCGAGTTCTATTCTCCTGATGTCTGAATAGATAGACGACCTCCATTCTTCATGTGTCAGAACGGATAAACGGCTTCCAATCTCCCTATGCCTGAAAGGATAGACGGGTTCTATTCTCCTAATGTCTGAATAGATAGACGACCTCCATTATTCATACGTCAGAACGGATAAACGGCTTCCAATCTCTTTACGCCTGAAAGGATAAGCGGGTTCTATTCTCCATGTGCTCGAATAGATGAGCGAGTTCATTTGATGAAAAGTTTCTGCATACCTGAAAAAACCTGATACGTGATGTCATCATGACAGGCATGTCCCTAAGGATGTCTACAACATGAATACATGTCACTTTTTCTAAGCTTGTTAGTGGCCATCTCCACTGTCTCTGCTTCACTATCTTTCTTTTTCATGTCTCTTTGTTTCATGGAACGATCATCTTTGGTTTCATCGTTCCCATTTCTTACGCTTTCTTGCTTCATGGAAAATATTCGAGCATTGTATGTTTAAATCCCTTATTTTCAAAAATTCAACTATTGTAGTTGATACCTTAATATCGAGTGAAAGGCCTTTCAAGCAATTCTGCATACAATTAAGCTTCTTTATGAATTCACCAAAATCATTACCTTGAGTGATATTGGATTTAAATTCCCTTGCTTCTACATTGGGTATCAAATGCCCCCAACCATAACAAACCGAATGCTCAAAACTAAGCAATGAGCTATGTCATAGTCCTTATATTCTCAGACTATTGATAGAGTAATACACGAAAATCTCTTGTTCATTTTAATAATGTTCAACCAAATGATTCTTATCCCAATAAAAGACATTTAAAAAGAAAAGGAAGGAAATTGGAGGAAAAGGTCATAAAAAATTCTTATTAATGTTGTGGCAAACATGAAAGAAATGTACAAAGGAAAAGGTCCAAAAGACAGGTATCCAGATATCAAAGGCCTGAACCTTCTGAAGACAACCCCGAGTGCTGCCCTTGTCAAGAAGACTTCGTCTACTGTAAGGATGTATGAAGGTATGAACTTCTTTTTGAAATGTCGAGTCTATTTGGGATTCTTTTGTTGCCAACTTGATTTCAAAATTTCGAGCCGCCCTTTGTAGGTTTTCAACTTGAATCCTCCTTTGGCTTCAAGACGCCTTTTGCGGGTTTTCACTTCAAGTTCTTTTTTTCTTTTTTCTTTGACCTAAAGCACCCTTTGCGGGTTTTCACTTTAAGTTCATTTTTTCTTCTATTTTTTGTTTTCCTTTTTTCTCTTCATGCATAGTATTTTTAACTGAATCAGAGTTTACTGCATTCTTGAGCTCATCTCCAACCATTTCAGCCAGAATCAATGCCCCTCCGTCAAAGGCTTTTGACACAACATAGGGCCCTTCCAATTAGGTGCCCATTTTCCTTGAGAATCTTTTTGGATTGGTAATATCTTCTTTAATACCAAATCTCATTCTCAGAACTTTCGCGGGTGGACCTTCTTGTCATATGCCTGTATCATCATTTTCTGGTATATTTGACAATGACAGATTACTTTTAGTCTCTTCTCATCGATGAGGTTCAGCTGATTGTATCTCGCTTGAACCTATTCAGCCTCTTCTAATTCTGTTTCTTTTAAGACACAGAGGGATGGTATTTCAACTTCAATTGGTAACACAACCTCCATCCCAATCAGTGTATACCAAAGAGAATGGAGTTTCCCTAGTAGAGGTCCGTATAACAGTTCTATAGGCATATAATGCGAAAGGCATCTTCTCATGCCAATCAGTGTAAGTGTCAGCCATTTTTGCCACTATCTTTTTGATATTTTTATTTGCAGCCTCTACAGCTCCATTCATTTTCGGGCGATAGGTCATTGAATTGTGATGCTTGATTTGAAACTGCTCACAAACCCCACCCATCATTTTATTGTTTAAATTTTAGGCGTTGTCGGTAATAATCCTTTCAGGTAGCCATAACAACAGATAATTTCCTTTTTTAAGAATTTACAGACAACAGGCTTTGAAACATTTGCATAAGATGCAGCTTCTACCCATTTGGTGAAGTAGTCGATAGCCACTGAAATGAATCTATGGTCGTTCGATGCCTTCGGGTAGATTTGCCCAATTACGTCAAATCTCCACATTGAAAATGGCCATAGAGCCGTCATAACATGAAGTGGAAGAGGTGGTGTATGAATTTTATCTGCATAGACTTGACACTTATGGCACTTGCGGGCATAATTAATAAGTCTGTCTCCATAGTGAACCAATAATAACCAAAGCGCATGATCTGTCTAGCTATGGTGAAGCCACTTGGATGAGTTCCACAAACTCCTTTGTGAACTTCCTCTAGTATTGTTTGAGCTTCTTTGGCATCCACACACCTTAACAGTACTTGATCCCGACTTTTTTTATATAGGATTTCGCCATCAAGGACATATCCTGCAGAAAATATTCTGATCGTCTTCTTGTCATTCTCAGTTGCCTGTGGGGGATATTCTTGGGTCTTGATATACCGCAAGATGTCATGATACCATGGAAGGTCGTCTGTTTCTTCCTCTAAGTTGCAACAATAGGGTGGGGAGTCAAAAAGTTGCATTTTAATTGGCATCATCTCCATGCCTTTACTCGCTTTGAACATGGCAGCTAGAGTAGCGAGGGCATCAACCATTTGATTATCTTCTCTCGGGAGGTATTTAAAGGTAATCTTGTCAAATTCTTTAATCAGTTGAAGAACCGGTTTATGATACTTTACCAGTTTTGTGTCTTTGTCTCCCACTCTCCTCGAATCTGATAGATGACTAATACTGAATCACCAGAGACTCTTAAGGTTTTAATTTTCTTTTCAATGGTTGCTCGTAAATCGAGTATACAAGCCTCGTATTCAGCCATATTATTGGTGCAGAAGAATTCCAGTCTGCTCATGAATGGGTAATGGTTCCCTTCTGGTGAAACCAAGATTGCCCCAATACCTCTTCCTAAGGCATTTACAGAACCGTCAAAATTCATTACCCAAGATTCTTCTGAGTCATCATTTTCCTCAGTCAAAATGCACATCAGGTCTTCATCTGGGAAGTTGAAGTTCAATGGCTCATAGTCTTCGCAGACACGACTTGCCAAGAAATCTGCTATTGCACTCTCCTTTATAACTTTCTGGCTTACATACTGAATGTCAAATTTTGATAGTAACATTTGCCAACGGGCTATTTTTTCTGATAAAGCAGGTGCTTCCATCATAAACTTTAGAGGATCCAGCTTCGGTATTAACCACGTGGTATGGTATAACATGTACTGTCTTAGCCTCTTTGCCGCCCATACTAAAGCACAACACAATTTCTTAATTGAGGAATATCAGGTTTCACAATCTGTGAATTTCTTACTCAAGTAGTAGATTGCTCTTTCTTTTCTTCTCGTCTCGTCATGTTGTCCTAATACACATCTCATTGAATCTTCATGGACGGTTAAGTATAGAATTAAGGGTTTCTTTGGAACAGGCAGTACCAGAATAGAGGGATTCATCAACTGCTTCTTTATTTCCTCTGGCGCAGCTTGGCACTCTTCATTCCACGTCCCTAGGTTATTCTTTCGAAGTAGCCTAAATACAGGACTATATTTCTCTGTTAACTGAGAGATAAAATGAGCAATGTAATTTAACCTTCCAAGGAATCCTCGAACCTCTTTTTGCGTTTGAGGTGGTGGGAGTTCCTGAATGGCTTTGAGTTTATTTGGGTCAATCTCAATTCTTCTTTCACTTACAACGAACCCCAGTAATTTTCCCGACCGAACTCCAAAGGTGCATTTGGTCGGGTTAAGCTTTAACTGAAACTTTCTCAACCTTTTGAAAAGTTTTTCCAGATTCCCTATGTGTTCTTCTTCTGAGTAGGATTTGGAAATCATATCATCAGCGTAAACTTCTATCTCTTTGTGCATCATATCATGGAATATAGTTACCATGGCTCGTTGATATATTGCCCCTACATTCTTGAGGCCAAAAGGCATGACTTTGTAGCAAATGATTCCCCACAGAGTTATAAATGTGGTCTTATTCATATCCTTTAGGCACATCTTAATCCGGTTATACCCTGAGAAGCCGTCCATAAATGAGAAGAGAGAATGCCCCGTTGTGTTGTCCACTAGGGTGTCGATGCATGGTAGTGGGAAGTTATCTTTAGGACTTGCCCTATTAAGATCTCGATAATCGATGCACATGTGCACTTTTCCACCTTTCTTTAGAACTAGGACAATATTTGCTACCCATTCTGAGTATTTTACAACTTCTAGGAATCTAGCATCATACTGCTTCTTGACTTCATCCCTAATTTTCAAGAGCATTTTGGCTTCATTCTTCTTAACTTCTACTGTACGGGCTTGCATGCTGGCCTAATAGGGAGTCCGTGCACAACAATGTCTGTATCCAGTCCAGGCATGTCTTCGTACGACCAAGCAAAAATGTTTTTATATTCCCGTAAAAGCTTGAACAAACTTTGTCGGGTTTCAGCAGTGATAGAGGTACCGATCTTTACCTCGCGTTTTCTTCTTCAGATCCGAAATTCAAATTTTCCAACTCTTCTTTGTGGGGCAGAATCTGTTTTCCTTCGTTTTCTATTATCCTGAACATATCATTGGGAAGATCATATTTTTCCTCGTCTTTACAGTTTTTGACTTCTTCTAAACACATGGGAAACTTAAAGTCAATTTCTGGGTTAGATTCAGAGTTATAAGTACTATTGATATATGAATACCTACAAGGGGAATGATCGAATATACAATGAGAAATGAATAAAGAAATGAATGGAATGATTTGTTTTGTTTTGATTTTGTGTTTTTAACATTTTTATTCTGTTTTATGGTTTGTTTTTGGTATTTAAGTATTTAGGGAAAGAACGTTTGCCGTACGAAGTTTATTGAAGAAAACATCATTTTATTGATAAGTAGAACCATAATGGTTAAACATGAGCCCTCAACAAGATATCTCAAATTGCCCTCGGGCCAAAGGCAAATGAGTTGGTTTCGTGTATTACTCTGTGGATGACCTAAAAGCTAGAGGGATGTCTTCTACAGTCCAGTTGTTTAATTCTGAGCAAGGGCGAATCATGGAGAGGTATTTGTTTCCCTTATCCTCCTCTGATATTGCGTTAATGTTCAACTCCCCAAAAGCCTTCTCTAAACTGTTATTTCCTTTCTTATTCTCCTTGTTTGAAATGTCAGGATTCATAATTCCTCCTAATACAAAGGTTTGACTCAGCGGCGGGAAGGTCATTGGTTTCCATTTTACTTCTTATCCACTCAATCGGGCTTTCCTCTTTTCTTGTTTCTCTCTAATTGCAGTTCTCCTTTCCATGGGGCTGGGTTTGTATCATAGCCCAAATCTATCTCGTTTGTCAGAGATCATCACTGGATATGGCCTCCCTTGAAGCTGCTTGCCAAGGTCTTTTCCAAGGGTCTGCTTTACTTGCATCTTAGCGTTGTTTGACAATTCTGGCTCTGGGACCTTGCTTCCTTCAGACACGAATGTGGCGTTGACAAGTTCGAGGGTCCTGAAGTGGCACTCAAGTGCGCCTTCATCCACCTAAATGTATGGAGTATCTGTTGATATCGATGTTATGATCTCTTCTTCAGCTCCTACGTCCACCAGCTGGCCTCCAATTATAAACTTCAATTTTTCGTCGAAAGTAGAAGGGACAACCACTGCCGTGTGAATCCAATGGCACCCTAGCAGACAATTGTAAGTGGGTCGTATGTCCATTACTATGAAATCTACCTCAAAGGTTGAGGCCCGATTTGCAGGGGAACTTCAATTTTGCCCAGAACATCTCTATGGGTTCCATCAAAGACCTTTACCAAGTTCTGGTAGGCAGTCATATGAGAACTATCGACTAGTAACTTATTTAAGGTGGCTAGGGGCAGGACATTTAAGGCTGATCCATTATCAATTAGAACGTCTGACAGCATGTAGAGATGTAAAGAGCTTTGTATGATCCTCTCCCAACAGCCAGAATCTCTTCATCACTGAATCTGATGAAGTTGTTAACAACAATATTACTAACCAACCCTTCTATTTTCTCAGTTGATAACTTCTTCGGTACAAATGTTTGGTTCAAAATTTTTAAGAGGGCATTTCTATGACCCTCAGAACTTAGCAGCAACGAGAGCATTAAAATTCTAGCTGGGAGCTTGTGAAGTTGCTCCACCACGCTATATTCATTGTGCTTCAAAATTTTTAGAAATTCTTGAGCCTCTGACTCCTTTATCGGCTCGAGCTGTGCTTTAGGCTTCTCCATAAAGAAATCATTTTCTCCTTTTGTTTCTTTATTCGTTGTCCTTCTCTGAGCAATATCTCCGTCTTCTGGTTCAAGTGGCGAATAGCATCGTCCACTTCTTGTAAAATTTCCCACCTGATTCACTGGCTCTTCTTTTCTTTCTTTATTTGGTTTTTCCTTTAATTCTTCCTTTGATGATGTGCTCCCCGGAGTCGTCACCGAGCATGCATAATTCCAGGGTACTTGTTTGCTATCCTTATATGGAAATGAAGTATGTGTCTTTATAATAATCTGGGGAGTCGTGTTCTTCGTGGCTCTACAGCTTTTGCTTTGGTTTTGATCACCAAAGGCTTTATTCCTGTATAATTCCTTCTAGCAAGAGTCTCGTCTATTATGCACACACATGGTGTATGGTCTTTTTTTCTCTTTTCGGAGAATTCTAATTCTCTATTGTCCATTTTGGCTTGGACAAGTTGTTTAAAATCTTCGCAATGCTGAATGTCGTGTCCTTTTTCTTGATGATACTCATAGTAGAGCTCATCATTGTCCTTCACTTTTGAATTTGGTCTTTCTATCATCTCGTTTTCCACCATATGAGCCCATACCCAAGCCATAGGTGCTTTAATCTCTGTAACATATTTCTTTATCTGTCTATCTTCCTCCTCGTTCACTGCATTCACCCCATTCTTTTGGTGATTGGGTAGTCGGTTATCTTTCTCGTCAGACGAGTCGAATGATAGTATTTCTGACTTCCGTAAATCTTCAACCACCCTCTTAAAAGCTGTGCAATTTTTGATAGTATGTCATTTATTCCCGGCGTGGTACTCGCACTGGACTTTCTCATCACACCATGGTGGGTATGGGGGAGAGAAAGGTGGAACATGTCGTGGCAGCACCATCTGTGCTTGAACTAACTCTGAAAAGAGTTCAACATATGTCATGGGGATGGGCAAAAATAGGGTTTCTTGCTTCCCTGGTACCTTCGCTCATCTTTTTGCAGATTTGGGGCCACCTGGTTGGTTACCTGTGTAACGGGCTTATTCAAGACTACCCATTTCGAATAAATGGGGTTATAAGCGCTCGTCATATTCACATCATTGTCCGTCTTCCTGTAAGGCTTCTTGGTGTCACCTCCCTCTAGTTTTCCACTTTTGATCGTAGCTAAGATCAATTCACCGTTCATCAGCATGTCCGTAAAACTTTTGGTCGCATGGTTGATCATTCTATCGTAGAATGCACCCTTGAAGGTTTCGACGAACATTGGGGTAATCTCACTTTCTAACAGCGGTGGTTGAACCTGTGCAACGACATCCCGCCACCTTTGGGCGTACTGGCGGAAGCTTTCATTGTGTCTTTGTCTTATCCCCCGTAAAACTAGTCTACTTAGGGTCATGCCAGTGACATGCTTGTACTGTTCACCGAACGCCCTTGACAGGTCCTTCTAAATTTGGATATTCTCTCGACTTAGCTGGGTATACCAGCGGGATGCAGATCCAATCAAACTATCTTGAAAGAAGTGAATCAGGAGTTTCTCATTGTCTAGGTACATCGACATCTTCCTGCAGTACATGGTCAGGTGAGCATTTGGACAAGAGGTTCCGTCATATTTGTTAAAGTCAAGGGTCTTGAATTTTGGCGGGACCATTAGATTAGTCACCAAGATCAAGTCATTGGCCTCTGAACCACCATGCATATTTCCTTCCTGGAAAGCCCTCATCATTTCTTCCAACTTTTTGCAGCGCTCTTTTGCATTTTCCTTGTCAGCAATCTCGTCCAGATCTGGGACTTCAAAGTTTTGAGCTTCACCGCGATTGAATTTGGGTTCTATCGGTGCCCGAACAGATGATTCAGCAAAATGAAAAGGGAACTTGGCTTGGGGTGGATTGGCCCCTTTCTGGTTTCCAAAAACTTCCTTAGGAAACTGTGGTATAGCATCTATGTCTTCTCCTCCTTCTGGGTTTTTGAACCCGAATAACACTGCGATCTGAGTGACTGTCTTCCTGTGTGACACATCCATTTCCTGTTTCAGATCACTTTCTAACTTTTCCAGCTTTTGCTGGGTGTTTTTGCAGGTAACTTCCAATGATGTTAATCGCTCTTCAGTATTCATGGCTTTGGTTCTGGAACGAGTACGGTAGTTATGGGTCAGGTTTGCTATTTTGATTTTCTGTCATATGTTTTAATTAAGTTAGTTTCTTATCATGTTATGGATGTTAACATAATAAACAAACAACAACAAAAAGAAAAGATGCAAATGTATGCAAACGAATGGGGGTCATTGATTCCATAAAAATTTGCTCGACAAACAACTCTTTATTGGAATAAGAAAGATCATTTATTACAAAGTTTTAAACATATTTACAGATATTTCTCTGCCCTAACGCCTAGTTCCTTTATCTCTTCGATCAACCACATAAGCCTGGGGCCAACTTCTCCAACTGGCATGATGTATTGGCGTAGAGCAGTAGCTTCTGTGGCTAGCATCGTCACATGTTTAGCCACATCCTGGATTTGAGTCATGATTGTCCTATCAAACTCCTCCCATTCTTGGAATTTTCTAGCGCTGTCTCGAAGACGGGTGAACCAGTAGTCATTTCCTCCATCAATAGCATCTTCAAGGACTAGGATCCTCGTTTTGTACTCTTGAATGATGCCATCCATCTATTCAACTCGTTCTTTTAAAGAGTCAATTTCATTCAAGTTGGTCTGAAGCTCAATATAGGTGTCATCGTTTTGAAGCTCATACAGTGAATGGTTCAAGTCAGCTACCTTGGCTTGCAACTCAGTCACAAAAGCCTGGATTTGCTTCAACCTCTTGTTGGTCTCATCGTATGCAGCTTGTGACTCTAACAAAAGGGTTTTGTTGTCGTGGGTTTTTTTCTTCCATGCGGCCACACTATCTTTTTCTTTCTGGGGGACTCGTTTTCCAATTTCGTTTTCAGCTGACTGTTTACCCTTCTTTCTTTCTTCAGCTAGAACCTGCCTGTATTTCTTTATTTCTCGTTTGCCATGTTCCATTTCCTTGTTCACATCTTATTTTATTTTCTGCTTCCACTATTCCAGGCTCTTCCTTAAATCTGCATTTCTGACTGTAGTCTGGAATTTCAGAAAATTGACCCTTTGAATCTCAAACTTTCACTCTAGGCCTTTGTACATCTTCGTCACACGGTCCGTCTCTCCCTTGTACTTCTCAACATCCAGACTCGCCTCATATAATTCTCTCTCATGCTGCTCCTGCAAGGAGTCTATTTTGGCCTTGGTCTTTTTGAGCTCAGCCCTCAAAATATCAGGTTCGGATATAAGCACTTTTAGATGTTATTCTATGGGTTTGACCTGGTCAGTGAGAGGTAGAACCTTGTCATTCATTCTCGTGCGCCTCCAGACATCGTAATCAGAGGTAATCATACATTTACTGTCATGATCTACCTTCACCCGATAGCACTGTTTCCAGGATTCGTTGATGGTATGGACATTTTCTTTGAACTCTCCCTAAAACTCAAACTTTGTGGAATTAAGACCTGAAGGAAATGAACAAACTGTCGCGAACCATATTGCCGTGAAACCAACAGTGGAGCACAACCAATTCCACCCCAGATTCCAAGCAACATAAGACGGTTAAAGTCTCTACATTTATACAAGATCTTGGTGTGATATAACCACAGAACCCTCCAAACAATGTCTTGATCCCGACGATCTCTGAATATGTCGGTCCATTTCTTCCTCTTCAATACTGGCCAATTCTTCTCTAGAAACTCGCAAAGTGGAGAGAAATTCAGGGAGAACGTGTTGGGTAGGACTAGAGTTGGACACTTCCAGAAATGGCTAAGGTCTCAAACTTGAAGCAACTGAGCACAACCTCTAAAACGCACACCTTCTAACTTCCGGAATGCATTTAAAGATATGAAAGTCTCGGCAAGCACCGCTGGTACTGGATTAGTCTCTCTTTTCAACTGCTCGAAAAGATCTAACATAGCCTTATCGATGTTACCCAGAACTCTTGAAAAGATGACTAGACCGTAGATCGCAATGGCTAACAGATCCACCATCTCTTCTCTATCGGGGTGAGTAGAGATGATGTTTCGAATGCTCTACCACATAAAGGAAAAGCTACCACCTCTTTTTTGAATCAACCCCTTGACCCATTCGTCTCTCATTCCAGCAAAGGTTTTAAGTCTCAGATGTGTATTCTTGTTCTTGGGTGGCTTAGCATAAACTCGGTCTCTCCTTACCCCATGCAGGTTAAAAAGTGCAGCATACTCTTCGAAGGTGGGCATCATATCTTCACCATTGAATGTGAAGCAACAATATCCAGGATTCTAGAATTGAATCAGTGCTTTCAGAAATGGCTCATCTACTTGTACATTCAGCAAATAAGCTATGTTGCCATATGCATCAAGGAATAATTGCTTGGTTGAGTAGTCAAAATGCTCCCAGATATCCCGTAATTCTTGCACACTGTTCTGCTTGACACTAACGTGGGCATACTCAGAAATTTCAGTGACATGTTCACTCGTCAAACTATCCCCATATGCATGTTGGTTTACCTTAAACTAGTGAAACACATCTGTATTGTCTTCCTCTTTTTGAAGAAATCTCTCATCCGTGATCACAAAGCTATCTTTTTAACCGAGCAAGTATCTTAAGAAACAACCCATTCTTTATTATGGAATGATAATGCACAAATCATGCAAAAAACAAAACAAGAAAGTGACTAGAACACATTTTAAGAACATGATTAAACATAAAGGCCCAAAATAATCCATTGCATGAATAGTAATTGGGCAGTGCATTCCAACACTTCTGGACATGTCTCCACGGACTATTCCTATGAAATAATTTTGACCAAACTTCTACACCTAGGTTTTCCGCATGGCTCTAGAGGGGTGGGCTTCTAGATTATCAAACAAGTTTAGATCTAAAAGGTTCCCAAATTGTCATCCCTGTCCCCTACTAAAGGGTAGCAAGGCCCCTGATTCTCGACCATTATAGGCTTCAAACGGAATAGGTTCAACTTAGGGGGACCCACTCCTATGCCCATACGGAGGATCAGTATCCACACGAAGACATAGGGCGTGAGCCCCAGAGGTACTTACTAGGCCCATACGGAGAATCAGTATTCCCACGAGAGCAATAGCGTTTCCCCTACTTAAACAAACGAGGTAAAGCTCGGGTCTAGAGCTTGAAACCAAGTCTTAAATGCGTAAAATGGAATTAAATCTATAAACGGACAATAATTTTAAGCTCTATATTAATTCGTAAATTTTGACTTTTTAAACCAAGTGTAATCGACTTGTGGCCTGACTTTTTTTTGCAAAAACAAAAAATTATCCTCAGCGGAGTCGCCAAGCTGCCGAAACCCTCTCGAGCTTTGACATTTCAAAAACTCAAAAATCAACGGAGTCGTCGCCAATCTTTTTAAAAAAAGGTGCGATTGGATCACCTAAATTGAGTTATTTTAATAAAAACATTTTATTTTATTTTATCAAAATAACATTTTTTGGTCAGCGGAAACACAAAAACCGGGTTCGGGAGTCGGCTACGCGTGGGGGAAGGGTTAGCACCCCCACAACGCCCAAAAATCGGTACCTTGTCGATTACAAAAGGCTTAAAAAAGTCTAATTTTATGAATTTTTATAGAGCTTTAAATTATTGTCCGTTTATGAATTAATTTCCATTTTAGCGGCCTTACCACACGAAAATGAACTCCAATCACCGCCAACACTTCTGGTGCTAAACCGTCATTTCCGTTTAGTAAGGTACCGCATTAATTAAATTCCATTTTTTTACAAACAAGCAAAGAACGATTAATTTGTTGAGGATTTTATTAATTCTAAATTAATATTTACAAACCTAAAGAATTCTAAATGTTTTAACCTATTTAGGGATTAAAATTTAATTAAGTGTGTTTTATTTCTTGTGAATGAAATTTTATAACAAAGAATCTCTATCTAAGCTTTGAAGGACTTATTCCTAAAGTCAACTTAATTCTAAAGCAACAAGACAAGAAGACAAACTTTACGAAGCTTAAAATATTTTTATTTTATGTTTTCCATGTTTTTTTTGGTTCTTTTAAAAAAAACTAAACTTTTCATATTTTTGTTTTATTTAAAAAAAACTTCACTACTTTTTATTTGAAAAAAAAGTTGTCATTTCTTTTATGTTTTAAAAATCTTTTTACCTTTTTTATATTTGAAAACCTTTTTATTTTTTAAAACTTTCATTGTTTTTATGTTTTTTTAACGAAAAAATATTTTTAAAATGTTTCAAAACATTTATTATTGTTTCTTTTAAAATACATTCTTTTTGAGAAAAAGATTTTTTTTAGATTTTTTAGTATTAAAAATCATCTATTTATTTTAAAGAACGATTCTTTATTATTTTAAAAAAACCTATTTATTTTTATGATTCTAAAAAATATTTATTATTTAAATAAAAAAGTAATCAAATTAAAACAATGTAGTGAGTGAGATTTTTTATTAATTTTTGGAATTTTAAATAAAAAATGATGATTTAAATATTGAATTGGGTTTAAAGCCCAAAAACATCTTTTTATTTTCTTGAAAACAAATGGATCAAACACCATACTTTAACAAAAATAAACATGTTCTTGTTGTTCATCAAAGGGGATGAACAATAAGGAGAGCCACTGTGCCGATCCCCATCCACCGGCGCCGGTGGCTGCTTGCCGGCGGTGGTTTCCTCCCTTTTATTATTTTTAATACAATTAAACGAGAAAACAACACAATAAAAGATTAATTTGAACAAAAACCGGATTAACACAAAATTATATAAGCATAATATGAAAAAAAGTAAGAACACTAAAATAAAAAAAATAGAAATAAAATTAAAAAAAGAAAAAAGGAAGAAATTATACCGACAAAGTGGCAAAAATGCATGTTTTCCCCCCTCGAAAATTTGAACAGTGCCGCTCCAAAATCGAACTAATTCCAGCAATTTCTCAACATTTTTCTGAGTATTTTCGGATGAATTTGAGTGTGTTTTGAACAATGCAAATTGGGCACTATTTATAGGGTTTGGGGAATTGGGATTTAAGGCAAATTGGGGACAAAATCCTCATTTTCGTCCTATAAAATCATCCAATTTGATCAGCTCGGCTTTAATTTGTTGAAATTCATCCCGAATTTCATCTGATTTGGCTTCAATTTGGGAGATTTTGCCCCCAATTATATTAGGGTTTGAATCATTTTCCCTTTCAATTGGCGAGCTACCGACGACAACACCAACCACGGCGGCTGTCGTGACCCAGAGGCAGCACAATCAACACCGGCAGTCGGCCATAAGCCGTTCAATGCTGGGGATTTGGGGAGCCAATCCCGCGCGCGTGACATGCACCCGCCAGGCGCGTGGCAGCTCGGGTTGGCCCCATTTTCCCTTTTTTTCTTTATTCAATCCAAGCCCTTGATCTTTTCAACCCCAGATCCGACGATCTCGAATAAACCTGAAAAATTGGTTAATTTAGGCCTCTAAAAAAATAAAATGGGTTCCTTATTTATTATTTTCTAGTATTTTTTATTTAAATTGACTTATTTTATTATATATTTTAAAAAAACGGGTTTTATGAACCACATTTTCTTCCCTTTTATTTTAAATGGGCTCACAATTTTTTTTTTGTATTTTACTTAAAGTGGGCTTATTATTATTTTTTGTATTAGTTTTTATTTTTTTTAAAATAGGTAAAAATCAAGTGACAACATGCTCACTATAAAAAATACTTTTAGAGCTGCCACTGAACATGTATGGACTTCTCCACTTACGAATTCTGCTATTCTGAATGCAATTAAAGCTGGAGGAACTATGGGCGAATGCATTGTCATCTGAGGTTGAGATTTTGAGTTTTTTTTTAACGTGAGAAGCTTAAAATGAGGTTATATAAAAATTCTTATAAAAAAGTAAAAATTTCAATATTAACTTTTATGTATATACATAAATTTTTACAAAAATTGTAAGAATTTTTAATATATACAAAAATGCTAACTGATTTTGTAAGCATTTATGTATGTACATAAAAGTCGGTACCGAAATCCTTACTACTTTTATAAAAAAAAATTGTATAGCCTCATTTTAGACTGTCCCACCCGAAGTTCTGTCTTTTTAAGATGTATATAAATTTATAGTAACCAATAATGCACATAACTTACAAGCTAAGAGTGTTTGTTTCATGTAGTTTGAATTCTAGAATTCAATCTCTGTAATTTACGGTGTTTGGTTCATGTAGTTTCACATGGTCAAAGGAGTTTGAATACAGCTGACTATTTTTTCTTTACATTCTTTTGCAGTTTGTTTTACCATATTTTTTTCCGTAAAACAAACTACATTCTCTTCAAATCTAAACCTTAAACGCTAAACACTAATATAAACCATAAACCTTAAACCCCAAATATTAACATAAACCCTAAACCTTAAACCCTAGATGCTAAACCCTAAATAATAACCCTAAGCCTTAAACCCTAAATGCTACCATAAACTTTAAACACTAAATCCTAAACCTTAAATGCTACCATACATCTTAAACCATAAATACTACTATAAATCCTAAACTCTAAACCATAACCACTAACCTAAACCCTAAACCTTAAATGTTAAACCCTAAACACTAACAAAACCATAAACCCTAAACCCTAAACCTTAAATGTTAAACCATAAACACTATCCCTAAACCCTAAGCCCTAAATCCTAAATGCTACCCTAAACCCTGATCAATAGCATAAACCCTAAACCCTAATCAATAACATAAACCCTAACACTACCATAAACCATGAACCCTAAATGCTAACCTAAACCCTAAACCCTAGCCCTGAACCCTAAATGTTACCATAAATCCTAAATGCTAACATAAACACTAAACCATAAAACTGTAAATGTTATCCTAAATCCTAAACCCTAAACACTAACCTAAATCCTAAACCCTAAACACTAACCTAAATCCTAAACTATGTTTTTGTTGGAACTTATTTTTAGCATTATCGATGCTTGTTTGTTGACTGTTCATGAAATTATCAGGAAACTCTACTTAACAGCGAAAAATGAATTACACAACATCATCCAAATACCAAAAATACTTTATGTAGTTTGTTTTCTAAAAAATGTAGTTTATTTTTCAGAATTCATTTTCTGAAAACAATTTTAGTTAAATAACCGGACCCTAAAATAAACAGGCAGACAAATTTGTTATTATTCATTAAATTATTTCTATTATATTAATTTTCCAGTTGTAAATGATTTTAACTGTGTCACTGCAAGGAAAAAGTGTATGCACCATGCAGACCTGTGAACAAGGTTGTTTTTGTTTGTTTTTTCGGTTGGGTTGGTTTTCGTGGTTGGAGAAGAGGGTCCACCAGCAAAACTGAAACCTGGAAATGGAATATTATCTTATGAAAAGACTGATTGGTAATGGTGTGTATTATTTATTTGTTATTATCTTATGAAAAGACTGATTGGTAATGGTGCGTATTATTTATTTGTTATGATGGAAAAATTATTAGATGTACCGACTCATCAAGTCATCTGTAGTTTTAGTTAAGAAAATTATTTATTTTTTTAAAGGTAAATCTTCACTTTTTATTACGTATAAATAAAAAATGAATAGTTATCTGAAAGTCATTTTGAGATAAATAAATTTTATTAGGAGAACCACAAATAAAGTGGAAGCGAGACTTCTAAAAACCCTTAAAACAGTACAAGTAGACATTCAAAGTAACCGACTGAACTGTTGATGAAGAGAGTGAAATAATAAAGTTCAAACAGTGGGGAATGAAACTAAACAAAAGGAAAGTAAAACCGCAGTTAAAGAACTTGTAGCTCAAGTAATAAAACTTAGTACCGTTAACCTAAGCATTAATGATTTTAATACATAAAATATTTATATCTAATACACAGGCGGTAAAAACTTTTAGTTTCTACAAGTGTTTTAGTTTTAGGGTTTAAGAATGTTATTTAGGGTGTAGGATTTATGGGTTTAGTTGTAGGGGTTTAGAATTTAAGGTTAATAGTTAGAATTTAGGGGTAAGGTTATCATTTAGAGTTAGGTTTTAAGGTAATATATTGAGAATTTATGTTTTAACCTATAAACCTTAAATTTTAACTTTAAACTCTAATTTTTATTTACAATCACTAAATTTTAAACTATTATATCTAAACCCTTAAATTTTAAATCTTAAACTAAGTTTTTAAACTTTAAAACTAAGATGATTGTGAAAATTAAAAAATTCAACCGTATCAAATAATTATCTATACATAAATGTGTAGTAATGATTTTTAAAAGTTTGGTTGTGTTTCAGCCCCATTTCTTCTATTATTGTCTACCTATGCCATGTAGCCAGAATTCAACCACGATGTGCCTTGAAATGCCGTACACGTGTCTTCTTGCATTTCAAGGTTGTCCTTTTCCTTTAGCATAAATAAAAATTTTGTTGAAAATATCAAATTTAGAGTTTGATTTAGTGGTCAAATTTTATTGAAAATATCAAATTTGAGGTTTGATTTAGTGGTTAGATACTTAGACCTCTTAACCAGATGTCTCTCGTTTGATTCTCCTGTTATGATATTTTCTGGTTGTACTCTTTTTATTTTATTTTATTAAGAATATAATTTAAATATAAGTTTTAATAAAATTAATAAATTTAAGAATTAACATAATAATTAAATAGAGATCCATTAATTTACCAAATAACTAAAGGTGCTCATGTTATTCTGTCCTGTATAAATTTAAATTCTAATATAAAAATATAATATACCTCTATTTAATTAAAACGCGATGGTTAGACGGTTGAACCTTTTTGCATGAGTCTAGAGTTTGAATCCTCTAATAGAAAAAAAAGTAACCTTAAACGGCTAATGGTGTTGTTTACTCATAAAATTATTATCATATTCTATATACAATAAATTAGAATTATTTATTGTTTTAAATAGTAAAGTTAAATTAGAATATATTGATATTCATATACAATAACAATTTTATATTCTCGAAGAATACGTTAAATTAGGTTAAAAGAAAAAGCTTGAAACTTCGATTAAACTACTTTCAACAAAAGTGGTCTTAATTAGCTTGGTGTTTGAGTGTTAATCTGTTGCTGACAACTTTCACCAGTGTTCTGAAATTTTCAACTGAACTACCATTCGATTTTACTGCATTGTAAGCCAGCTCTTTCTGTACTCCAATTCTATCTCTCATCTTCTTCCCTTCTTCGCTGCACAATGCCACCTTCAACGCTTTCATGGCTCCTTCTTTCGTCAATGTTCCGCCGTCTAATCCTACCCCGAATCCCCATACGGCCTCCACAGTCCGAGCGTTCAGGCCCTGGTCTCCAAAAAATGGCCTCAAAATCATCGGTACGCCTCCTACTATACTTTCCAGGACCGAATTCCATCCGCCGTGGCTTACGAATACTCCGACCGATGGATGTTCCAGTATTTTCTGCTGAGGTGCCCATGGAACTATCTTCCCTTTCGGGCTCGTTCTTTCCAGGAACCCTGGTGGCAGTTGCTGCTCGGGGCTCCCCCTGAAAGACCAAAGAAATGGGAACTCGCTTTCCTCCAGGGCTTCGCACAATGCTTGCAGCTCGTGGGGCGGTGGTGTTATCACCCTTCCGAAGCTGATGTACACCGCCGATGACTGCTCGTGCTTGCTCAGCCAGTCCAGGCAGCTGTGCGGGTCGTCGAGTGTGGCACTGGAGACTGGTGCTAGATTGAAGGGACCGACGTTGAGATACATATTGAATCCTGATTTAAGCATGTTGACGACTGTGTTATCCAAGTCTTCGTATGAGTTGGCGGCGATCGCGGTGGCACGCGGCAGTGCTAGTCCCATTTTGTGCAGCAGTGCTGGTATGGCGGCGTTAAAGTCACCGGAGGTTATTCCACCGGGTAAGTCGGCAACACGTATGTCGGAAAAATAAGGAAGAAAATCAAGTGGCTTGTCCTGTGGATCTGAAACATTAAGACCATTTATATTAGTCTCGTGAAGCAGAAGAAAGCGGTGTGCATCATGAAATTAAATGACAATAAAGTTTTTTTTTAATAATTAATATATGACTCATTTGTTAATTAATATGAATCGAGTTTAAAGAAATTCAATACAAAACAATTATTCTAATCTAGATTTTTTATTCACAACATCAGAAGAACTCATTCCTTCACAGCCAACTATCTAATGAATACTATACATATAACAACTTTAATTGCTCAACAATATAATGCATGAGAATCATTTCAATGTAAAATAGGACAAAATCCTCCACACTTTTTTGGTGTATTTTTATGTCCAAATATTAAAAAAATTAAATTTTAATTTTTAATCTTAAATTTTAAAACTATAACTCTGACCCCTATAAAATATACCATACTCTAAATTCTTTAAACTCTAATCTAATCTAAACTTTAATCTTAAAAGTTAAACCTGTACCTTAAACAGAAAATGTCAATCTTGTAAATATCATATGCATGTATTCGTACCATTATCTCGAACATTCTGGCGAATAAAATCAGTCTTGGCATGAACGAAGAGAGATCTAGGGCCAGCCGTCCAAAGCGCTACCCACGGGACGTTCAATTCATCCGCGATATCAGCCCCGAACGCATAAAACACATCCGTTACCAAACAATCAACCGGCTTACCAGTTTCGGCCACAGCTTGTTCTAAAACCTCGGTGAAATTCCCCGGTACCGCCTTAAGGAAATATTCGACAGGCTCATGGGGATCACCTCCGAAACTATACCCCTCGGGCAATCCATCCCACACGTTGAAAGGCTTAACCTTGTCGAGCTTCTTTGGAAACGTCGAGTTGTTCGATTGCTGGGTGCTGAGGAAGGAAAACACGGCATCGGGACAAGCGTCCGATAGCCGACGGACGAGGTTGAGAAGAGGGGCAGCATGTGAGCCGAAGGGGAAAGCCATTACAGCTATGTGTTTAGAAGCGTTCCTGTAGGCTTCCCCCATTTCTCTGTTCTCTCTGCAAATATGCACCACACTGGTCCTTTTGGGTACAAGCTTGTGAGATATGAATTAAAATGGATGAAAAGTAGAGTACTTAAATTAAAAGGGAAAACGTAGAAAACCAAAAACAAATCGAGAAACAAACAAGTTGGGGTTAATAATTCCTATTAACATGGGGGTAGGTAGGGGGACCGAAGAATGGTAAGTAATGTATTTCACCCACATATGAGTTAGTTGTGGATCAACTAATCAAATTATTTTGTATATCATAGATATCATAAAGCAGCCGTTCGAACAGTTAAGTCACGAACTCCAACCCATAATAGAAGAGAACGTTAAGTGATTTCAATTCGGAGTAATTTTGTGTGCATAGTGTATGTACATTTAAGGATGGCACGGGTCGAGTTTTTAACTCACCCGAACTCGATCCAAAAGTAAATACTCAAACACGACTCGACCTGAATGCATTCTTTAAAAAAACCCGACCTGGACTATAGAAAAAAATAATTTTAGGGGCCTAATTGTAAAAAATAATTTTAGGAGACTTAATCGTAAAAAATATAATTTTAAGGACTAAATTATAAATAAAAATTTTAATTTGAAGGACCTAATTATAAAAAATATATAAAGAACAATATTATTATAAATATTCCAAAAAAGTTATGAAAAATTATACAATTAGTCTCGGGTCGAGTTGGGTCAGATATTTTACACCATAAACCCGATCAACCCAAACTCATTTTTATTAAAAAATCCCACCCGATCAGGTTAGGTCAGGTCGGAACCCAACTGGGTGGGGTAAAATGCCCATCCCTTTGTACGTTATTAAAAAGTTAGAATTAATGAACGAATAATATTTTATAATCACTCCAAACATTTAAAAAAAAGTCACGAAGTAAAAAAATACATTGCATTTTATTGCAGTTACACTGCAGGAAAATTAAAAGAATATCTAAAAATATATGTTTGAAAATTTAAACTATTAGTATATAATCATAGATTGAGCGATAAAAGGTATATTTGTATATAAAATTCATTAGTAATGTGTTCAATTTTCAATTAATGACTTTTTAGTTGTTTTATTGTATCTATTTAATGACAATTTGAGGTTATTTGATGTTTATGAGATCAATAAATTATTAAAACTATATTTATTTTAAGTAACAATTTTGTTAATGAAATTAATTTCATTTTCAAGTAATATTATTTTTATAAAATTAATATTAGTTGTATAATAAAGTATGTACCTAATTATTTTGTAAAGAAAACTTTGTAGATTTATTACGTAATAAAATAATTCATTATTTTTTTATTCTTTAAAATAAAAATAATAAACCATCCAGAAACCTAAAACATAACGAGTAGAAATTGCCTGCCTTCTTGGTGCTCCTATTTATGCCACATCATTAAAAAAATTAAATTTATAGTTTAAAATTAAGCTTTAAAGTTTAAAGTATTGGGTGCATAGTGTATTTTTAAGGCAAAAAAATTAAAGTTTAAAATTTAAAATTTAAAAATTAAAATTTAAAATTAAAACTTAAAATTTAATTTTTTTTAACGTTAGAAAAAAAACACCACAAAAGTATAGAGGATTTTTGTCCAAACATGCCCTCAAAAACCTAGATGAGAGTTTGTCTAAATTTAGGCAAATAATATTCTCTTTCTCACAACTTCCAAAATTCAGTTCAAGATAGTGAATAGATTTTTTTGAATAGTTTAAAGGTGGTAATAAGATAGTGAATAGATTTATTCATCGGTTTTACTAAAAAAATATATTTATTCATGGGTTGAGTTTGTTTAAATTTAAGTCATATAGAATCTCGGTCATTTTTTCTTCTTTTCTCTTATTTTTCTTTTCCCGTATAAATATATAAGTGTATGTAATGTTATACTTACATGATTTTTATAACTTTTTATTTTCACGTTTTTTTTATAATTTAAAATTTCTTTTATGTTTATCATATCTTTGTCGTACTCGTATCCTGTAATTTCGAAAATTGTCGTTTCTAGTCCTCGTTTACGTACTTGTACCCGTATCAGTGCAATATAGCCGATACACACATGGATCCATGGGTTGTGATCATTGGATTAATTGTGTATTGTGTCACAGGGTGTATTGGCGGTCAAAGGAACGAGAATTCAAGTTTAGGACTAATGTGGAGAAGAAGAAAAGTAAGGACCAAGTTGTAAAAATTACAAAGTTTAAGGATTAAAAGTTGTTTTATCCTTAATTATAAATAGGTGGACTCGCATGTGATGGAAACTGTATACTAGGTGGCTAATATGAACTTGGTGATTAGGGATGGGCATTTTACCGTAACCGACGAGTTTCGATCTGATCTGGCCTGATCGGATCGAGGCTTTTTGTGTGTGAAAAAATCGGGTTTTGGTCGGGTCAGTTTTTTTATTAAGAGTGAATTTGTGTTGAGTTTGGATTTAGGGTAAAAACTCGCTCCGATTTAAGACTAATAGTGTAATTTTTCCTTATATTTTGAGGGATATTTTGCAATAATACATCTCTTTATATATTTTTATAATTAGGTCCTTAAAATTGATTTATTTTATAATTAGATTCTTAAAATCAATTAATTTTTTATTAATTTTTTTACAATTCAGTCCCAAAAATTATTTTTTATAATTAAGTCCTTAAAATTATTTTTTTTTATAAATCAAATCGAGTCGAGTTCGATTTTAAGATAATTATTTTTGAGTCGGGTTAAAACAGTTAAAAAACTTGACCCAACCACCAATCCCTATTGACGGTGTAAATCCAACGCCAACATTGGACTAGGAGGAACGTCACAATGGCCAACTTCCATTCAAAGCCCGCGCAACTTTACTCTCACCAATCAGTCACTATCTGATAAGTAGCAGGATGAACGTCAGCTCAAGGCCCACCTTTTATTTTTACGAATTTAATAATTTTTGAAACGATAATGTTATAAGTTAATGATTATTATTTATTGTTTTAGTTGTATTAAGAAGTTTTTTAAACAAAACAACAAACGGTTTGTTAAGGAAATATTAAATTAATTGTATATGCTTTAGTTCTACAATTATTTATATTGAGTTTTTGCTCAGGGCGTCTATACATCCATGCAAACACACTCGGGATAGAGGATTCAAGAAACATGGGCAAAGAGTTCAAGAACAAGTTAATGAGGCCTGCAGCAATTATAGGAAAGTATCAGATCGGAAGAAAAGAATCGGAGACGGCACCTTTGCCAAGGTCAAGCTGGCCGTAGACACCACTACCGGTCGTCACGTCGCCATCAAGATTATCGATAAGGCCATGGTTTTGGACAGTAATGTCGAGTATCAGGCGAATTTCCCACACTGTTGCATGCTTTTGTGTCATGCCTTGTTCTTATCCATGTCACGGCCTCCGACCTGACACAAACGGATTTTGGACAACGATTTCGGGTACAACGAGACATAAGAACAATGGAACTCCTGCATCACCCCAACACAGTTATGCAGCCAGAGAACTTGCTTTTGGATAGCAAGGGAAACCAAAAAGTAACAGATTTCGGACTGAGTGCTTTGAGGAAGGTAGCTACACAGACTTGCCATTTTCTTAAATAATTCTAATTCCTATGTTCTGATTATAATTCCAAGATGTTGTTATGGAAATTTGGATAAAAATTCTGATGAATCACAGCCCGGAGATATGCTTACCACGGCATTGCGGCTCACCGTCCTATGTAGCACCTGAGGTAAGAGACGTCTCTTCATGTTTCAGTTGATGTACTGTCCAAATTTATGTTTTTGGTGAACAGCTTCTTGCAAATAAGGGCTATGATGGGGCAGCTGCTGATTTTTGGTCAGCCGGTGTCATCCTTTTCGAACAACTTACTGGCTGTTTACGGTTCGATGACCGGAATCTTGTGGTTTTATACAAGGTATGCATATGCATATGCATATAGGAACATAGCCTGCATCAGGTCCAATAAGTTCCCCTGAACTGATGCCTTCCTATTCCGTGTAGATATCCGAGCAAAATACGCAAGTCCGACATGGTTTACGAGATGCCAGAGGAAGCTGATTGCTCGAATACTTGGTCCAAAACCGAAAACAGTACAACTTCAATATGGTCTATGAGATGGAGATTGCTAAGTTATAAACATAAAGAGAGTACTAATTTCTCCATGTAGATTATGTGCCTTCCTTTTGCTTTGAATACGATGAGAACCGCCTTCGACGCAGTTGAGTAAAATGTCCGATTTAGTACTAACATAAGAGTTTCATAGCTTCATCTAACAATCTGAAATACCAAACATGAACACATTGAAGAGATGAGAACACACAAAGCCTCAAGATTCATAAATGCATTCAAATCGATAGCAATGTAGGATGATCTCGATTTATCAGGTCTCTTCGAAGGACAAGCAAGTTTGCTCAATCGAATCCAGCATCACATTGGACGAACATGTTTTGTTCATTCCTAAAACAATATAAGTAAACTGTTTCTTTTCTCACATAGATGACAAAAGACAAAGGACAAAGATTGGTTCTAAGCATACAGTTAATGAAACCATTTGTACCTAAGTTTTTATTTGGATAAAGTACACCGATGGTCAACGAACATTTAAGGCGCTTTCATTTTGGTCATTAAACTTTTAAAATTTTCATTGGGTCACCCAACTTTTATTTCATTTTCATTTTGGTCCCTCCCATCACCTTCCGTTAAAAAAGCTAATGTGGCCCGTTAGTTTTCTTTTTCTTCAAGGGTAAATTATATAAATGGTCACCGAACTTTTAAAATGCTTTCATTTTGGTCACCGAAATTTTAATACTTTCATTGGAGTCACCCAACTTTTGTTTTGCTTTAAAGCAACTTCGTTGGTATAAGAAAAAGCTCTTTCAATGTATAAAAAAACAAAAGTAAGTAGTAGATTTTACCTTATTATTATCGACGAACAATATTTTAAGTTGTGTAGATTGATGTATTTACCAACATAAAATATTTTTTATTTATCATGTTCTTGAATATTGTCTCTAATGTAAACATTAAGGTTAATTATTGACAAAGAGTATAGCATTTGAGTTTACTTATGAAAGTTGTATCCAAAAGTTGTACCGCAAATTTCCTAGAATATGCAAGCAAAATTGATGCACCCCATGCTTAAGTTCAAAAAATTTGAGGTCAACGTCCGTTTAGATAGCAGAATGCAAAAAAAAAAAACGGAGAATAAATAATAAACAAATCAGATTCAAACACACCTTGTTTTGTATTGCTTTTCAACTCAGTTTTTTGAGTCAAAAATTAGTTTGAGACCTTAAGCAATGAAAAACACGAAGTTTTTCAAGTCAAAACTACTTTTTATTTTGGTTTGAAAAATGTCTTCTAAAAGCTAAAATTTTTAGTTTTTGATTTTTTCAAAAGTACTTTTAAGTAAAATTACTCATATATCTTTATTTATATCACTAATCTTTTATATTTAAAAAAAGTTTAAAACAAACATTTTATCTACTTTTAAAACACTTTTTGACAACAATATTAAACACTCATAATTTTAAACCAAACAATCCAAAAACAGTTTTTAAAATCATTTTTACAACATTTTTCAAAAATAATGCTTGTGCTCACTATAAAAAAAATACTTTTAGAGCGGCCACTGAACATGTTTGGACTTCTCCACTCACGACTTTTGCTATTCTGAATGCAATTAAAGCCGGAGGAACTATGGGTGAATGCATTGTCATTTGAGGTTGAGATTTTGAGTTTTTTTAACGTGAGAGGCTTAAAATGAGGTTATATAAAAATTATTATAAAAAAGTAAAAATTTCAATATTGACTTTTATGTATATACATAAATTTTTACAAAAATTGTAAGAATTTTTAATATATACAGAAATGCTTACTGATTTTGTAAGCATTTATGTATGTACATAAAAGTTGGTACCGAAATTCTTACTACTTTTATAAATTTTTTTGTATAGCCTCATTTTAGACTGCCCCACTCTAAGATTCTGTCTTTTTAAGAAGTATATAAATTTACGGTAACCAATAATGCACATAACTTACAAACAAAAAGTGTTTGTTTCATGTAGTTTGAATTCTAGAATTCAATCTCCGTAATTTACGGTGTTTGGTTCATGTAGTTTCACATTGTCAAAGGAGTTTAAATTACAGTTAACTATTTTTTCTTTACATTCTTTTGCAGTTTGTTTTACCATATTTTTTCCGTAAAACAAACTATATTATCTTCAAATCTAAACTCTAAACAATAAACATTAATCTAAACCCTAAACCTTAAACCCCAAATATTAACATAAACCCTAAATACTAAACCCTAAACACTAACCCTAAACCCTAAACACAGCCATAAACTTTAAACACTAAATCCTAAACTTTAAATGCTACCATAAATCTTAAACCCTAAATACTACCATAAATCCTAATTCTAAACTATAACCACTAACCTAAACCCTAAACCTTAAATGTTAAACCCTAAACACTAACAAAACCCTAAACAATAACCCCATAAACCCTAAAACATAAATACTAACCCTAAACCCTAAATCATACCCTAAACCCTAAACCCTAAACCCTAACCAATAACATAAACCCTAAACACTTAATGCTACCATAAACTCTAAACACTAACATAAACCCTAAACACTAAACCATAAACCATAAATCATAAACCCTAAACACTAACCTAAACCCTAAACCATATTTTTGTTGGAACTTATTTTTAGCATTATAGATGCTTGTTTGTTGACTGTTCATGAAATTATCAGAAAACTCTACTTAACAGCGAAAAATGAATTACACAAAATAATCCAAATACCAAAAAATATTTTCTGTAATTTATTTTCTAGAAAATATAATTTATTTTTCAAAATTTATTTTTTGAAAACAGATTTCAGTAAAATAAACAGATCTTAAGATAAACGGGGAGACAAACTTGTTATTATTCATTAAATTATTTCTATTATATTAATTTTCCAGTTGTAAATGATTTTAACTGTGTCACTTAAGGAAAAAGTGTATGCACCATGCAGACCTGTGAACAAGGTTGTTTTTGTTTGTTTTTTCGGTTGGGTTGGTTTTCATGGTTGGAGAAAAGGGTCCACCAGCAAAACTGAAACCTGGAAATGGAATATTATCTTATGAAAAGACTGATTGGTAATGGTGCGTATTATTTATTTGTTAAGATAAAAAAATTATTAGATGGACTGACTCATCAAGTTATCTGCCGTCTTAATTAATAAAATTCATTAATTTTATTTTCTTAAAGGTAAATCTTCACTTTTTATTACGTGTAAATAAAAAATAAATAATTATCTGAAACTCATTTTGAGATAAATAAATTTTATTAAGAGAACCACAAATAAAGTGGAAGCGAGACTTCTAAAAATCCCTTAAAACAGTACAAGTAGACATTCAAAGTAACTGACTGAACTGTTGATGAAGAGAGTGAAATAATAAAGTTCAAACAGTGGGGAATGAAACTAAACAAAAGGAAAGTAAAACCGCAGTTAAAGAACTTGTAGCTCAAGTAATAAAACTTAGTACCGTTAACCTAAGCATTAATGATTTTAATACATAAAATATTTATATCCAATATACAGACGGTAAAAACTTTTAGTTTCTACAAGTGTTTTAGTTTTAGGGTTTAGGAATGTTATTTAGGGTGTAGGATTTATGAGTTTAGTTGTAGGGTTTTAGAATTTAAGGTTAGTGGTTAGAATTTAGGTGTTAAGGTTATGATTTAGAGTTAGGTTTTAAGGTAATATATTGAGAATTTATGTTTTAACCTATAAACCCTAAATTTTAACTTTAAACTCTAATTTCTATTCACAATCACTAAATTTTAAACTACTATATCTAAACCCTTAAATTCTAAATCTTAAACTAAGTTTTTAAACTTTAAAACTAAGATGATTGTGAAAATTAAAAAATTCAACCGTATCAAATAATTATCTATACATAAATGTGTAGTAATGATTTTTAAAAGTTTGGTTGGGTTTCAGCCCCATTTCTTCTATTATTGTCTACCTATGCCATGTAGCCAGAATTCAACCACGACGTGCCTTGAAATGCCGTACACGTGTCTTCTTGCATTGTCCTTTTCCTTTAACATAAATAAAAATTTTGTTGAAAATATCAAATTTAGAGTTTGATTTAGTGGTCAAATTTTATTGAAAATATCAAATTTGAGGTTTGATTTAGTGGTTAGATACTTAGACCTCTTAACCAGATGTCTCTCGTTTGATTCTCCTATTATCTTATGAAAAGACTGATTGGTAATGGTGACTGAATCAAATAAATTTCGTTTTTCCAAAGCTAATTTTACTTTCTGTTAAGTTTCTTCTTGTGCAAGTAAGCAATTTCGTTTCAAATAAACTTTAGCTTTCAATAAATATATTTTTATATTTTCCATTCTCCTATGCCACATGTTGACGTCTTCACTGACTGAATCAAATAAAGATTTAGGTGACTGAATCAACTAAATTCTTGTTCAATTAATTTTCATCTTATTTAAAAAATAATAATAATAATAATAATAATAATGTGATTGAATATTTTCAATTCCTTTTAGTTCTAATATTCAAAAGGATTTGATATGTGACACATGTAAAGAAATTAATACAAATAATTAAATATAATTATATTTTAAGGTATTTAAATTCACTACATTTAAAAAATCTCGAATACGTGCGTACTCAAAGACTAGAAATTTCGCCTTGCAGCCGGCTACGTTATGGTATTCTGTACCTCTAATTGCAAAGACTTCATAAGTCAATTTTGAACCTTTTTTTTTAATGTTTGAATTTGTATATTTTCTATTGGTGCTATATCAAAGACTATTTTTTATATTTTATTTTAAGGTAAAAAAGTTTTTTTTCCCTGAAGTTTGGTGGAAATTCTACTTAAACCTCTATAACTCGAAAAAAATAATTATTTATTATTTTTAAATTATTATTTATGATTTCTTCTGATAGAAAAAAGAATATAAATGCAATAGTTACTCCATTAAATATTATTTTGTAAATTTTTGCAAAAAAAAGTGATGTTTTAACGATATAAAATGAGTTCACATTTTAAATAGAAAATTTAATGAATTCATCTAAAATGTTATATACGGTTTTTTCTTTTAAAAGGAGAATGCGAAAATAATATATACGATTAAATTAAATATAAGTTTATAGTACTTAATTTCACTTGAAATCTGACGTATATTTATTTTCTTTATAATCATTTATATTTAATTTATTAGTTAACTAATTTAGATAAAATATTGTATAGGTTCATTATGAAAGTGATCATTCTAATTTAATTTATTCTATTAACAACATTAGAATTTGAATTCTTAACGTTACTTAAAAGATTTAGTCTCGTCTCAGTACTGATTCAACTGATTGTTGGTATATGATAATCAACCTTACCTAAGCAGTGCATCGAAGGATTGAATCAACAATTTGTTAAATAACATAGTCTCCTAGGTTTTACCTATTGGTTTGTAAAATTTATTACATATAGGTTTTAAATAACTAAGAAAATCTCTTTGGCTCTGTAAGATGTCATTGCGACATTCATGGTAGAATTGAATTGACAAATTCATTCATGACCAAGTCTCCTAGGTTTTAACTATCGACCACGTGTATCCTTTGTAAAATTATTCAAGATAAGATATACTAGAACTCACTTAATTATAGATTTTAAATATTAGCATTTTGGCTGAATATTCCCTTTTAGAAAAAAAATTGAAAAAAAACCCCTCAAAAGAAATTTAAAAAAATACTCTCATTCGGCCCAGGTAGGGAGAACTCGCGTTCTACAAAACGAAAGTTCTAAACTCGCGCCCCCATTTGGCCACGTAGGACGAACTCACGTTCTGCAGAACGAGAGTTATAAACTCGCGTTTTGCAACACGCGAGTTCTATGTAATAAAAAATTGGTAAATTAATTTTTTCTCCTTACCTATCTACTCAACACGGAACTCCCGTTTTGTATAGGTTTTTTTAAATCTTGTTCTGCAGAACTCTCGTTCTGTAGAACGCGAATTCGCCCTACGTGATTCGAATATAGGGTTTTTTTTAAATCTTCTTTTGGTAAGTATTTTTCTAATTTTTTTTTTTCTAAAAGAGAATATTCAGCCAAATACTCCTTTAAATAACTAAGAAAATCTCTTTGATTTTGTAAAATTAACTATTAGCATTTAAAAATTTCGACACTGCACCATCTTGATCAATGATAAAGCCATAGAATGAGAGTTAATTGAATTGGAAAAAAACTGAAAATTATCACTAATAGGATTCGATCTACCGACTTCAAGTAGAACAAACTTAATTCTTCAATAAAAAACAACAAACCTAATTTTACTTGCACACTTTATTACTAAGATTAGAATCATTTTATGATACTAGAGCAAGTAAAATAATTTATAAATTAAAATTCTGCATGAGGCAAATTGAAAAAAAGAATGTACCATAGAGGTGGGCTGCAGTGGCCAGGCTCCCGCAAGCCCCCTTTTAGTTTCGCCTATGATCTTGATATACTTTTCAACACTTATTATACTCTATGTTGTTGTTCATCAGTTTAATATTCAACAAATGTGATAATTTGACAGACACAATTACTTAATAATGGGCATCTGACAGACCAGTGAAATAGATTTATTATGATCTTAATGTCGTCTGCTAGTAATCACAGTCATTTCACTAATAGTATTTTTAAATATGAATGGTTAAGTTTATTGAATTATTTTGAATTATGACTAAATTAATAAAATAGATAAATTTCATGGTCTAAAACTATTATTATACTAAATTTTTATTTTAATTTTAGTGACATAATGACTTGTTTATTACTAAATGTATAACTATAATTTGTGACAGAATTATTACTTTTAAAAAAAATAGCATATTTATTTTTAAATCTATAACTAAGTGACATGTGGTATAATTTATCCAATTATTTACGTTCTTAAACATTTCTTCTTCCCGAAGTATACATTATCTGGAAGACGTTATTATCAGTTTATTAATTACATTTAGCAACTTCAATATTATTTTCCTCGAAAACACCACGAAGCTGCCTTATGTTTTTATTTCAATGGCTTTGTAGTTTGTATGGATGAATTGACCACACGCATAAATACTTACAATTAATATATATATATATATCATGTTTTTTTCTTAATTATAGTATATGTTTATCATTGAGATAATACACTAATATCACCATGAGCGGATCTTGATAACTAAGTTTGAGGGATTTATTTAAATTTTTTAAACATTTAAATGTCAAAATTAAAATTTTCAAAAAAATAATTGGAGTCTAACTAAAATTTTCAATATTTAATAAGAAGTTTTAAAAAAATTTAAGAAGACGCTTAATTAAAAATATTTAGAAAATTTGAAACATAATAATATTTAAATTTTTTGAAAAAGTCAAATTAAAACTTTAAATTTTTGAAGGATTAAATATTAATTTTAAAATTTTGGGGTCAGCCCCTCTCACTCCATTTTTTAACCTTTATTATATATATTAAAAATGATTAATTATAAATTTATTCTTCAATTTTTAAATATTTATGTTTTTCTCAACCTTCAATCCTGATATCGTCCTTGCTCCTACCAATCTTATTACTATCTGCTCCTAAATGTCATGTTTGGTACATGAGTAATAACACAAGAAAAAGCTTCATTATCACACGTGTTTTAAAATAATTTGTCATAATATAAATAATAACTAATTTTAATCCAAGCTTAAAATTAGAAAGACAAATAAAAACAAAAATAAAACAATACTATATGCGCAAAATAAACCATATATCACTCACAGGTGTTGGGTATATTAGTAAGTCATATTACACTCCCAAAAAGAGAACACGAGTTCAAATTCTAAAAACGATATTGTTAAGAGGGACAGTCTCCCACCCGAACATAAATTGTTAAGACGGGCTTGCTTATTATAAAATATATATATATATACATGTTATTCAAACGAAGACTTTTCACTCTTTTTTTGGTATTTTTCTTGTTTCGTACACCAAATCCGAGCTAAGCTAAGCTCAGAGTCAAAGAATGCAATCGCAAGCACAGTCTATATAACACCAAATTCAATTCAATCAAAGCAACAACTGTGAGTAAGAAACCCTCGAATTCGATATCGATTTGCTCCTCCAAAACCAGTCTATCCCCATGCCAAACCACGTCTGGTTTTCCTTTTTTCTCTTCATTTTCTTTTCTTCATTCTTCACCATAAAATCAGAAGCTGGTGGTATAGGTAGCAGTGGTGGTGGACCGAATGCGGAGTCGACAAAGTCGGTGTATGATATCGGCATCGTTGCTATGCTGAATATATGCATGTCGATGGCTCTTTCGGATTTTTATGCCAAACACCCAGACCATGAAACCAGATTGTCTCTGCGAAGATGGGCAGCTTCAGCAGGTAAGTTTGAAACTTATTACGATAAATTCATAATTTTACGATTTATATTCGAAGTTCGTTGAACAAGAAAGAAAGGAATGGAAGGAAATGAAAAATAATAATTTTGTTTTTTAAGAAAAATATCTTATTAAAAATCTTCCTCCCAGACTCAAATATATGAAGAATATAGAGACTAAGATATTAAAGGAATTGCATCTTGGATTTTTGTGTTGACTTTTTTGTATGTTTAATTATTATATTTTTATTATGTTAATTTGACATTAATTATGTTTCTTATGTTAGGTTTATGTCATGTATTAATTTATTTAATGGTTTAAATTTGATAAACAGACTGACACATGCCTGACTATTTCTATTATAAATTAAAATTAAACTTAAACCCTAAAAAATTAAAGTCAGACCCTAAACCCTAAACTCTAAATGCTAAACACTAACCTTAAATTTTAAACCATAAACTCTAAACCCCTAAACTAAACTACTAACCCCTAAAACTAAAAGGTCTGTAAAGTTTACACAGACTGTGTATTGGAGTTTTTCACTTTATTTAATGTTATGCTCATGTATTTAATTTATTTGATGTTGTACTAAGTTCAAGGGATTATCCCACATTATTTTAAAAGGTTGTATACCAATTCATGTCATTTTCATTTTTTTATTATTATGAAATTGTTTTTATGTTGTGTTTGTATTTTTTTGACAAATCATAAACCTAGTTCTAATCATATCTAAAGGGGAGGGGAGAGGGACTTTGGGGAAAGAAGAGGAGTGTTCCTAGTGCGTCTAGAACCCATGATTTAAAAAAATATGAGGGAACAAAGATGAGCAGTTTGACCAAATGTGTTTGCTCAAGTTTGTATTATTTTCTGTCCATGTCATATTGTGTAAAAAAATGTTTGAAAAATTATATCATAAGCCTGGCTTACCACATCAGTCATAGTCTCAACTAATGAAAACCATCAACTACACTATTTTTTTCATGTTATTTTTTTCTAACTAGTGAATCTTGACTAATATTTTTTACATGTCATTAAAAAACAAGAAAGTTCATTATATAATAGTAAAAATGACATGAAAAAAATAGAATACTGAATAAATTTTATTGGTTGTGACCATGACTAATATAATAAGTTAGGCCCATGATATATTTTTCATCTATTTAATTTATAAAAAATGAGTTTGTGTTATGTTCATATTGTGTATTAATTTATATCATAATGTATTATACAAATTCAATTAAAACATATTCACTTGTTCATCAATCATCATAGTTATGATTTTTAATATTAACTTTAATACATTGATAAATATTTTATATATTTTTTGCAAGTTCGTGAACTTATGTCATTTTTAATATCAATTTATCACAAATATTCAATTTTAATTTTAAATTTCTTTACCTAAAATATTAGCTCAATAATTATTTAGTATAATTAAATATTTTAATCACCTACGTGGCAGGTACTAAGTCTCATAAGATTATAAGTAGGATTCAAAATCTACAAAAATAAGAAATCGGTGGATTAGTAAAATAAATATTCTATGTAAAATATTAAATCTATAAAATTAAGAGACAAGATCTAGTTACACAACGCAAAAACTTATAAGTTTTACACATTTTCTAGATCGTTTGATAGGGAAAATATATGAAAGAGACTAACAGTAGAATATGTGAAAATTATCACTTGGAAAAAGTAAGAAGTTAATTTTTATCATCCATTTCTCTTATCCAACGGTCCAAAAAACATGTAAAACTTAAAAGCTTTTACACTGTGTAAATTAATCATAATCCTAAAACTAAATCCACAAATGATTATCAGTGGATTGGTAAAATGTTAGTTTACGAAAATTCTTGATCGATGTGTTTGAATTCGAGGTAATATTATTTCGTTGTTTTATTTAACAATTTATAAAAATATGAAAATATATTATAAAATAGTATACATATTTTAAAATATATCAATTTTTGTTATGTTCAATTAAGTTTAGTGTTATTGGTTAATAATATATATTTTTAAAAAATTTCATAGTGGGTATAACAAACTTCGATTAACTCATGAGTTAACAAGCATATCAATCCTTTGTTTTTCTCTCTCTCTCTCTCTCTCTCTCTCAAATATATCTATACTATTAATAAACCTTTTAATTGGATTGGTTTAACGAGTGAACTAGATATCAAATCAGTTGGAAAATAAAAATAAGTTAATATTTTTTTATATCTGGTGTGATTACAAGACAATATTTGTTTATTAATCTTAACTATTTAATAATACACCGTGCTTAAACTCGAGTCACCTAGGATGAACAACATTTACCTTTCTACTGGATTTATATATAATCTTTAAATAAAATAATTAAAAAATAATACATAAAATTGAACCCAAAACTAACAACTTATATATTAATTAAATGGATTTATATTCAATACATTGGCGGTGAATTTTTTTTACAAACACCTTAGTTTCAGAATTTAAGTATTTAGTTTAGGAGATCAATTACATTTAGCCTGTTGACCAAGTTGTTCATCTTTGTTCACTCATATTCTCTTATTTCATGGGTTATAGATCTACTACGAGCCCATTTCTTTTTCCTAGAGTCTCCATTCTTTTACCCTCTAGGTAGGATTAGGATTAAAATTAAGATTTGTTAAAAATATTTAATTTACGGTTCAAAATTTAAGTTTTGTAGTTAGAATTTAGGGTTTAGAGTTTAAGGTAATATAGTTATGTATTTATATTTTAACTTATAACCCCTAAATTCTAACTAAACATTAAATTCTACCCATAATCTTTAAATTTTAAACTCTAAAACTAAGACGCTAACGTACGAAATAAGCACACTTATGGTATGATTTAGATATGTTTTGATTGGCAAAATGAGCATTCATAAGGGTCCGAGTGAAAATAGAATTTAAGTTATAAAAAGGAATTTATCACGTCCCCTCTCATTTATACCATTTAAATTGACAATTTTATTTGCATGTCTCTTTTCTATACCTTTTATATGTCTAATGACTTTTTGTCATGTATGTTAATATTTCAATAAAATAACAAATAGTAGATAAAATGTCGTGTAAAATAATTATTAATATATGTAAATAATTATTGGTGAAACATATAAATAGATAAAAAAATTGCTGACTAATTTTGTTCTCCCATTTAAATGGACAACTTTATTCGACATGCAGGTGGATATCTACCATCAGCCGAAGCCGAAGCCGAATTTGCAATAAAACTTGGAGACATCTCTTCTCCCACCTCCGGTAGTCCTTATCTGATCAGAACTTCAGTGGCTGACTTCTCTCGCCTAGCAAAGGCCACGGCTGCTACTTTCGAAATGTTTGAATCGAACCGAGTCGTACTTGTACACGAAGACATCAAATTCAGTAATGCCATCATCCCCTATTTAACCGATGCATTATACAACAAGGGCATTCAGCTATCACACAGGACTGCAATCCCAACCTCTGCCCGAACTTCTCAAATTTCGAAAGAGCTTCAAGTGCTAATGACCCTGCAGAGTAAGGTATTTGTGGTGGTGCACATGTCAGCAAGCCTCACATCTCGTTTCTTTGCGGTTGCGAACGAGGTGGGAATGATGAGCCAACGATTTGTATGGCTTGTGACGTTTGTAGACACCATGGGTCCTAATCCTATAGCTATTGGTTCAATGAAGGGTGTAATTGGATTAAGGCCTTATGTTCCGAAGCCGAAAGCTCTTAAGAACTTCAGAACTAGATATAAAAGGTTATCCATTATGATGCAGAACAACGAGGCCACCGAGCTAAATCTTTTCGGTCTGCGGGTTTACGATATAGTTTACGGATTAGCTATGACTGTGGGAAGAAGGAATGGTAGAAATTGGTTAATGGGGATGTTGAACACTAGTTACAGAGGGATCAGTGGGGATTTTGAGTTGGTGAATGGGCAGGTTCAACCTTTGGTCTTTGAAATATTTAATATAACTAAAGAAGGGCAGAGGATGATTGGCTATTGGACTCATGACCGGGGAATGTCTAAGAACTTGTATCCGAAATCTAGGAACACCGGATACATCCGAAGAGCACTCGAGGCGGACGAACCAATCAGAAGCAAATTGATAATAGGGGTTCCGAGTAAGGCAGGGTTCAAAGAGTTTGTGAACATACAGCCTGGGGATAAGAAAGGCGACGGATACGAACCAGGTTTCACCATAGAGGTTTTCAAAGCCGTGTTGAATAGCTCGGGCTTACCTCCCGATGGTTATGAATTTGTAACCATGGATGGAACTTATGGTGATCTTTGTTGCAAAGTTAAGGCTAAGGTAATTTGTTCTATTTCTCCAACTTTTCATTTTCTAAATGATCACATAATTTGTTTCGATGTGCTCTAATCGGTTTTTGGGGCGAAATTTTATAGGAAATCGATGCAGCCGTGGGAGATATCTCGATTGTGGCCAGCAGGACAAATTGTGTTGATTTTACATTGCCATATCTGGAGTCAGGGGTGGCAATGCTGATAAAAGTTAGGCATGATGGCCCAAATGACGTGTGGATATTCTTGAAGCCCTTGAGCTGGGATCTATGGTTGGTAATCATCGGCATCGGCATTTTCATAGGGATCGTAGTTCGGGTTCTCGAGCGTCGTGACAATACAGAATTTAGCGGATCACCAAGAAATCAGCTCAGTAAAATTCTGTTGTTCCCATGCCTATCAGTTGCAATTCCTCAAAGTAAACTGACCTTTTTCCGTGTCTATTCACTTGGGACATATCGAAAAAATTGTGTTACTAAACAGCATTTTGATTTTGTAACAGGAGACATGGCGGCAACCAACTGCTCAAGGTTGGTGTTGGTGGTATGGATATTTCTAGCATTCATATTGATGCAGAGTTACACGGCGAACTTGTCTTCGATCTTGACAGTCAATCAGTTGCAGGCAACGATCCCAAGTATCAGAGAATTGAGAAACTGTCATGTTGGTTACCAGAATCTATCATTTGTAAAAGATTTCCTGATAAACCAGTTTGGGTTCCAGGAGTCTATGTTGAAGCCATATGGGTCAGCTGATGACTTTCAGGATGCACTGTCAAAGGGATCCGGCAATGGTGGTGTTTCCGCTATCTTCGATGAAATTCCGTACCTCAGACTCTTTCTTGCACAGTATCGTACAGGTTACATGATGGTTGGCCCGACCTACAGAACAGATGGACTAGGATTTGTAAGTTCATTTTCATCTTCCTACACATATACTGTTATCTGAATTATCAGGTGTTAGAAAGTATTTTGTTTCAACTTCAGGCATTACCAATAGGGTCGCCGCTGGTGGCTAATTTTTCAAGGGCAATCCTGAACTTCACTCAAGGAAAATACATGGCTCCGATTGAGAGGAGGTACTTTGGCATAGTGTCCATAGATCTAGACGACACCGGGTCGGTCTCTTCGGCTAGTCCCAGTCTTACTTCAAGGAGCTTTGCTGGCCTATTTATCATCATCGCGATCATTGTGTTTTTAGCCTTGCTTTTCTCGGAGAACCATATGTTAGGACGGCTCGTCCGAAGATACACCTTTCGCAATTCTGATGACAACAGGGGATCGAGAGTTCAGCCGACAGCTGAGATGACTGTTGCCTCTGTTACTAATCCTCTTGAGATGGACAATATTGAAGAAAATCACAACACTAACCAGGATCACAGAGATGAATCTGCAGATGAAGCTACATTGGAAGATCACTCACCCAGATAGCTTGGTACATAATTTTCAGGGCATTTAGGCTTTACTAGAACTACATTTTCAAAACAATGTATGAAATACACATTACTATGATTTCACTCTAATATATATATATATATATATATAAAGAAAAAAAATGTGAATACGTGAGAATAAAAGAAAAAAATGAAAAGTATTAGTTTACAAATGTGACAATGTAAATACATGAGACTCAAGTATTAAAATAAAAAATGTTAAATTTAAGTTGCTTGAAGATTTTTTATAATTGTTGAGAGTAAAAGAGTTTTTATAACTCTTATGTCAAAACATTTTATCTCAAAAAATTTCTATTAGCAACTTTTTTAAAATTAGAGGTTTCACCCTAATCCGCTATTCACCAAACATATAAATTAGCGAATTTGACCGGTTAAACCTTTAATAATAGTTCAAACCTCTAATTTAGATTAAACCGTTATTTACCAAACATGACCGGTTAAACACTTTCTCCCAAATCTGAAACCAGAAAAAGTTTGAGAAATATGTTCTTTCTCGATAATCTAAGACAACAAATTAGAGACAAGAAAAAAGATAGAGAGAGAAGGAGTCTCTTTGTCGAATACCACTCTCTGGAACAAACTCTTCATTCCTTTCACCATTGATGACAAGAGAGAAAAAAAGTATGGATACGCCTCAAAGAGTATCGATACCTCCATTTCTCAAACCCCAACGGCTAGTATCCTGTACCGATACACCTAACGGCCTTCAACAACTATTTTCCCAACATTCATTTGATTTGCATGTCGTACCGATACGTTTCTACGCGTATCGATACACATCGGCTGGAAAGAGCACAACGGCTAGTTCTTGAAGAACCTGTATCGATACGGCTACACGTGTATCGATACAAATAGCTCCATAACTACATTTATTGTTGGAAATAAAGGCCCCAACGGCTCCAATTCAATCCCGACGGTCTCCAACGGCTAGAAGCTCAATTAGGAGTATAAAAAAGACCTTCAAGCATCTATAAAAAAAGATCCTCAAGTCAACAATCATATGATCAAAACATGCCTTAGAGCTTAATTTTCCATTATTTGTATAGACAACACTTGTGAGCTTACATTTTTATATTTGCTCAAGTGTTTTAGGATTAGGTGAGTGCTTAAGAGTGCAAACAAACACCTTGTAGAGGGATTTACAAGTTTGCTCTTATTTCTCTTTGTAAAAGAGGGTTTACTCAGGCTTTGGGTTAGCAGACTTTGGGTTAGAAAGCCTAGAAAAGGGAAAGAAATTCATGAGTGAATTTGTTGAAATCCTTAGTGGGAAGCTAAGGTAGTGGATGTAGGCTTTGGTTAGAAAGCCGAACCACTCTAAATCTTTGTCCATATTTTTCTATCTTTTTGCTTCCACTTCAAACACCCAAAATACATCTTCTCCACCTCTTGACAAGCACAATCAGTTGAAGATATCGGGTTTCACAATTGGTATTAGAGCAAGGCTCAATTGAGAGGATTAACATCCTATTGAGGCGATCCCGATAAGCTTGATCAACCATTCTATCAACCGATGTTCATGGCGCAATCCATCGACAAGCCACCATTCTTCAATGGTGAACATTATGCCTACTAGAAGAATAGGATGATGTACTTCATCAAGGCAAAGGATTATCATCTTTGAGATCTTGTTGAAGATGGACCGTTCGTGCCTCAATATAGAAAGGTGGATTAGAATGCCAACGACAAGAAGATGATAGAGATAAACTCCAAGGTGTTGCTAATGCTATTTTGTGCATTGAGACCAGAGGTTTATGTTATTGTTTCTTCTTGTAAGAGTGCCAAGGAAGTATGGGACAAGCTTGAAGCCACATACGAGAGAACAAACGAAGTAAAGGAGACCAAGATTGGTCTTTTCAACCTTGAGTATGAAAACTTCAAGATAGACCCGAATGAAGACATCAATAGGATGTTCGCCTAATTCTCCACAATTGTCAACTAACTCAAAGCTTTAGAGATGAGATTTCGAAAGACAAACTCGTTCAAAAGTTGATTTACTCACTTCCCGAATCATGGAAGAGCAAGAAGACGGCTATCATTAAAGGCAAGAACTTGAATGAGCTCAAGCTTAATGAGCTAATTGGATCCTTGCTAACTCATGAGTTGATGTCTAAACCCTTGAAGAAAGAGAAGGAGAATGAGAAGAAGATCAAAGATCAAGACATTGATGTTAATGTCATTGCTCTCAAATCCTCCAAATGCCAACATGAAAAATCAAGTGAGGAGAAAAATGAAGATGAAAAGATGAACCTTCATCTCTTTAAGAAATTCACCCGATTCATGAAGAGCGAAATGGAAAAATCCAAGCATGAATCAAAGAAGAAGATGAAAAATCCCCAAAGTAGCCATGAATGCAAGGAGACGAGGCACACGAAATACGATTGCCCTCGCTTCAACAAAAATGGATTATCTTTAAAGAAGACATATGTGGTAACATAGAGTAATGAAGAAGACTCCACCGATAATGAGGAAGCCCACCTATGTCTTATGGCCCTTCAAGAGGGTAAGGTAACTTCAAATTCATCTACTTCAAATTCATATTCATTTGATGAATTACAAGATGCCTATGATAAATTGGTTTTAGCGTTTAAAAATCACATTTTGAAAAATAAGAAATTGGTTTCAAATTTGAAAATTCAAAATGATTTTATTTCTAAAACCAAGGATGAAGTTGAAGCAAAACTCAAAGAGTTTGAACAAAAGAATGTTGATTTACAAAATTTGCTTCAAAAGATGGAGAAAGATCATCAAAATGAGTTGGGTGATCTTAAGAAAGAAAAAGATTTGATTTTCATGGAACTTAAAAAGAAAAAACGATTTATAAACTTTTACCAAAGACAATCTAGTGCCCCTAGATTTGTAAATAGAAATTTTTTTAGAAGTATTTGGGTCCCAAAATGACTAATTACTTCAACTAAAAAGGATGAAATTGAAAAATGAATTCTTAATGGGACTAAATTATGTGCTACTAACTCTTATGGATCAAAAGCAATTTGGATATCAAAAATTACTTGATTGACTTGTTTTAGGTGTGATGGAGAATGATCAACAAAGTACAACATTAAGGGGGAGCACCATACACACATGGATTGACACTTGAAGAAGAAGGCTTCACATACTACCTTTAATTCAAGTGTGGTAAAGCTTAGTTGAATTTATTTGCTTTTCTTGTTTTATTTTTTTAATTAAACTAGTTAATCATAAATTGTTGGACTAACTTTTGTTTGATGCTTGAGTAAGGGGGATCATCTTTTAAAACATTTTTTTGTCAAATTTTAAAACTCTCCATTGTTATTTTGAACATAAAATTTTATAATTTCTTTTTATATAACAAAAAGGGGAAGAATGGTTTAAAAATTGATTTTTCAAGTGAATAAGGGGGAGCATCAACTATTTTATGAAATTTAAAACTCTTATTCAAAATTTATTTTTCTAAGGGGGAGAATTCCAAATAATTTTTCAAGTTGTTTTATTATATCAAAAAAGGAGATTGTTGAGACTTTTGTTTTGATATAATAAATTGAAAAATAGTTTTGGACTAAATTGAAAAAATTTCAAAAAATGATTTTAAGTTCAAACAACATGAAAATATGTTTGATGGGTTTTTATAAGGTTTTAGAATGATTTAAAACGTTTTTAAAGTAGCCAAAACTAAGTTTTTAACTTAACCGTACCGATACGGTATACCTCGTATCGATACACTTTAGGGTTTTCAGCTACAACAGAATTCTAGTAGCCAAAACCCGTACCGGTACAACTTGGTCGTACCGATACAAAGAGGACCGTATCAATACGCCTCAAAGCGTATCGATACCCTTATTTCTCAAACCCCCAATGACTAGTATCCCGTACCAATACGAGTGTATCGTGTACCGATACGACTAACGGCCTTCAACGGCTATTTTCCCAACAGTTATTTGATTTGCAGGTCGTACCGATACGCTTCTACGCGTATCGATACGCATCAGCTGGAAAGAGCACAACGGCTAGTTCTTGAAGAATCTGTATCGATACGGCTACCCGTGTATCGATACGGATAGCTTCATAACTGCATTTATTGCGATAAATAAAGGCTCCAACGGCTCCAATTCAACCCCAACGGTATTCAACGGATAGAAGCTCAATTAGGAGTATAAAAGGGACCTCCAAGCATCTATGAAAAAAATGATCCTTAAGTCAACAATCATATGATCAAAACATATCTTAGAGCTTAATTTTCCATTCTTTGTATAGACAACACTTTTGAACTTATATTGTTATATTTGCTGAAGTGTTTTAGGATTGAGTGAGTGCTTAAGAGTGCAAAAAAAGACCTTGTAGAGGGATTTACAAGTTTGCTCTTATTTCTCTTTGTAAAAGATGGTTTACTCAAGCTTTGGGTTAGAAAGCTTTGAGTGTGTAAATGTTGCCTCCTTAGCCTAGACAATGGGAAGAAAGTCAAGAGTGAATTTGTTGAAATCCCTAGTGGGAAGATAAGGTAGTGAATGTAGGCTTTGGTTAGAAAGCTGAACCACTATAGATCATTGTCCATATTTTTCTATCTTTTTGCTTCCACTTCAAACACCCAAAATACATCTTCCCTGCCTCTTGGCATGCACAATCGGTTGAAGATATCGGGTTTCACACGTATTAATCGCCTGGTCAAACTGCTGGAATCACGCCACACGTTAATAATTTATTTTATTAAATTAAAATTAGGATCAAATTAATAGATTGTGTAAATAACAAGAACTAAATGTGTAATTAGACCAGTTTATTTAATAGCCACGTCAACCTCCCCATTAGTTTTTAAAAGTTGGTGGCCTGATTGAAACCACTTAAATAGTTACGTGGTAAATTTACCAAAATTAAAAATATAATGGTCAAATTGACACCAACCCTATAATTAAGTGTTTATCTATGAAGTTTACCCTAAAAATAAAGTGAGAATAGGCATAATTTAGAACCAAATCGCAAATAAAGCTTTTGTCTTCTTTCTTGAGCGGAGAAGGAAAGGTTTCAAAGCAAACTTTCACCCGAAAAAATTATTAGAGGGACCCGACTTACTACATTGTTTAGGGTCTTCTAATAATATTCATCCTTTTAGTGTGACTTTTAAGTAATTATTCACTCTTTAATTACATGTAAAAAAGATGTGAAGATTTGTAGAAGGGAAATATAAACTTAATTAGTAGTTTTAATTTTACTTGGAGGTCATCAACGACTAAGTCAAAAAATATCTTTTTACAATAGTGCGATGTTTAAATTATATAGTCATCAATTTTGAATACCATATCATCTTATTCCTTGTCGAAAATTGCCCTGACAACTAGCTCGGCATCTCCTTTTTGCATTGCCCTGGCAACTGGTTCTAGCCTTGTTTAGGCAAGTGATTCTACACACACACAAAACACACCAAAGCATCATCTTTTTCCACAAAAATCACCAAGTTATGTAATCAAGCTTAACGGTGGAAAGAAACATGAATTAATGCATGAATGACTAATTATGCAACTAATATGAGCCTAAGTCTAACAATAATATGAGTAAAAAGGTAATAAAAACAGTACTTTTGAACACTTATCACACCCACAAACTCGAACTAGTGCTTGTCCTCAAGCAATGCAAACTAACAATTACCTACCAAGACTTTAATCATCAAAGACATGCTTCAAACTTGAATTCAAACCTCGGAACCGTGGCACAAAGTATGATCACCTTTTAATTTTTTGAATAGCACAAAAATTACCCGGAATCAAACTATAATGCTTGTGACAATGTGTGTGTGTAGTTGTGTACAAGTTGATTTTCAAGATTCTATGTGAACAATAGGCTTTTATCAATTTAATTACCGGTGCATTTATTTTATTCTCACTAGAGCCAATTTCGGGCACCTTTAGCAAAGTAAGCAATTTCTCATTTCATTTTAGTCGACTAGAGCCAATTTCGGGCACCTCTAGCGATTCTTTAATGTGCATTAACTACTAGAGCCAGTTTCGGGCACCTCTAGTAAGAAAGTGCATTTACTACTAGAGCCAGTTTCGGGCACCTCTAGCAAGAAATTAACTTTTAATTTTCAATTTTAAATTTACCCAAATTTTAAGCAACCTAAGTTCACTAAGTTTCTTTCAATCAACAAGCCACAACCGTGTAAAAAAATTCAGCATCATAGTAAAATTCTAAGTTCTTTTCATACAATCCTAAAATTAAAGGTTCTTTCAATTAAGTGTGTAGCGATGTCCCTTTTTGTTTTTCTATCGCTAAAATAAAAACGTGGCTTTTTCGAATGTTTTTTGAAAGGTATTTGGATATAAAATATTTATTCTGTGGGGTTTTAAAATAAACCGTATATAAAAAAATGGAGTCGCCACCGGCCACTTAGGTAGGCCGGACACCATAAAACCAGAGATTCAAAAAGACAGGGTTCGGGAGTTGGTTACGGATGGGGAAGGATTAACACCCCCACACCGCCCAAAATTGGTACTTTAATAATTACCGCTTTATTAATATTAGATTTTCCGGATTAAAGAGACGATTATTTAAAATTCGGTCATAATTGCAAATAAATTTTAAGGGTCCCGTTATCCGAGAATAAACGCCCAACCACTATCACTACGCTTGATACTGGCCCCGTTTACGCTCGGATAAAAGGACTCCGCATTAACAAGTTATATCTCGATATGCAATCTTAATGGCAAAAAATATAAAACATGGCAAAATGTTTAAATGTAGTAAATATTGTCATCACAGAATATTAATCTAACATAGATGATATTCTAAACTAAAACATGCATATATACATATTATTCTAAATAATAGATAAAAACAACTATAATATGTCAAAATAACAAGGCAGAATAAGTACATATAGAAGAACAAATATTAAAAAATGCATCTTTGGTAATAAAACATATTTCAACATATACGGGTCAACATATATATATAAAAGGGTAAATATATATTAACATGTAGCCCTAAAAAATAAGAAAGCACACACATATAAAATACAAAATACACCATGTACGAATCAATTAAAACACAACATGCTTAATATGAATAACTTAGGATAAAAAGACATGACCATTATAATCTTAATACACATATATATGTAAACATAGAATACGAGTCATATACGAGGACATAAAATAAAATAAAATAATAGAATACATCAACATATACGATTATAATACGAACATTAGTATTTACAAAGAATACATGATGAAATGAAAGAAAAACAAAAGTTAGTGGCGTAAATTAAAGAACAATAATATGTAATTTGGGGACGAAATTGCGAAACAAACAAAACCTAAAAGGACCCGAATTGTAATTAGACCAGGGGCGGACCCAAAGTGAAAAATTCAAAACGCGGGATGGTTAAGGCGTAATTTTACCATTCGAAACTAATTCGGTATAATTTAGGGACTAGATTGTAACCTTTTGAAAAATTAGGGGGACTGGAATTTGGGCGTGATTATACCATGCGGCAAGACAAAAATGAAAATATTGAAAACGCGGTGGGTTTAGGTGTGTAATTTACCCATTTAGCAAAATAAAAACAACTATAAAAGCCCCCCTTTAAGGCCGAAATCAAAATTTTGGCCATTTTGTTTCATTTTTCGGTTTTTAGTCTTACGTTCTTCGTTTTCTCTAAATCTGTTCTTATAATACCCCCAGAATCCGCGGTCGCCGCCGTGTTCTCTTCGTGTTCCGCCGCCGCTAACCGGCGCCGATGAACCTCCAAAATAGACCAAAACAACCCCCCTTGTCGCCCTCAATACGAATCCTAGGTTGGATTGGAGGATATACCTCTATTCGCCTAGATCTAGGAAATACGAACAAAAAAAAAAGAGTTCTAAACCTAAAATATAACTACAGGGGCCTTCCCCTCCCTTTAGTTCACGGATATGGCTTTAGAAGCCGAAAGGCTTATCATTGAGGAAGGGAAGACCACAAACGACGCCTGGTAAGACTACTCTCTCTTTTTTTTTCTTTTTTTTTGTATATGCATGTAAAGAAAACAAGTAAGAAAAAGAGACAAAAAATTTACCACTGGATTGTCTTTTGATTATCTTGGATGTTTACAACTTTCAGATTTTTAGTATTACAAGATCTCTTTTCTCCCTTTTTTTTGTTCTTACTTCTCCTTTTTTTTTTCGCCCGTTACAAAAGTTCTTGTTTCATATATATTATTGCCTCTCTGTTTTTTTTGGTTGCAAGTTGCATCTTCCTTTTCAGATCCGAACCGACACTTTGCTTGTTGTCTTTGGCATAATCAACGCGGGATGAATATCGGCGCGGTGGCGGTATGGGCGTTTCGCCCGGCGGCGGGCGCGTTCGGCCGTTAGATCGATCGATCTAACGGTCGAGATGGCTTGAAGAACGATCGGCCTGGATGAAGCCTCGATTTGATGAGACGGCGGCAGATTTTTGCCACGTGGAGCTCCGCGATGAGGAGTCGTAAGCGCGTGGATCTTACGCGCGTGGGATATTAAAGCGTCCGCGGCGTGGACCCACGCGCGCGCGTGGCACTCGAACGGTCCATACGTGTGGAACACGCGCCTGGCAGATATTTTTGACCTCGGTTGCATCGTGGCCGTTGGATAAGATCTTGATCCAACGACCCACAGTTACCTGCGCACATTGTAATTAAATGGGATTGATTTGGGCCAAACGGGCCTTGTAATTGAACTTGTAATTGGACTTGGACTTCATGTTTATTTGGGTTTAATATATATTTAATTTTTTCATTTTACCAGCCCAATAATATTAATAATAATATAATTATAACATCAATACATGTATATACGAAAATGTATACTTATATTATACAATCATTAATTAATATAATATTCTAGTATACGTACGTATAACCATACATATAATTAACATAACATCTATATATTAATCAAATACGCTCATACTCTAGATACATACGCGACATACATACACCCCTAATACGTATACATAGCTTATACATGCACACACCACCTTATATTAGTAACATTCATATAATAAATATACATGCAATATTAATATATTTACAAGTGAAAATGAGTGATTCTGATTTGCCCCTCTTTGCTTGTTCTCATGGAATGGGAAACAAAGCAAAGATTCATAAGCACTCATTTTTATCAGACTTCCTGTTTGTAGCCTTGGAAAAACGAATTCTTTTGGACATCTCCGCTCTTCCTTGGCTGAATCTTCAGGCTCGTAAGTTCTTCCTATATAGAGCTTCGTCACCTTTCGATCTTGGAGCTACAGGCTCTTTCGACATAGAACCCTTCACTCTGAAGCCTCGAGTTATGAGTCACTCCTATATAGAACCTTTCATTCTGAGACGGTGTAGCTTGGAGTCCTTCCTATATAGAACTCTTCGCCTTCAACGCTGGTTTCTCCTATATAAAACCTTCTCAGCGTTCTTGATGGATTCTTCCGACCGGGAGTTCCTCCTATATAGAAACTGCTAGTCTTCAAACCCTGGAGCCACCAGTCCTTCCTATATAGAACTTTTGGCGTCTGAAATCTCAGAGCTACATGTTCTTCCTATATAGAACCTTTCACTCTAAGACAATGAAGCTCTGAGTCTTTCCTATATAAGACTCTTTGCTTTCGACACAACAGTTTCCTATATAACCTGTGTCATAGGTGAATTGCTTTGGTCGGGAGTTCTTCCTATATAGAATCATGAGTCTTCACCTTGGAGCCATCAGTCCTTCCTATATAGAACTTTTTGGCATCCGGAATTTTGAGCTACATGTTCTTCCTATATAGAACCTTTTACTCTAAGACAATAAAGCTCGGAGCCCTTCCTATATAGAACTCTTTCGCTCGACGACACAGCAGATTTCCTATATAATCTTGCGTGTCATGGGTGAATTGCTTTGACCGGGAGTCTTTCCTATATAGAAGCTGAAGTCTTCACACCCGAGTCGGTCCTTCCTATATAGAACTTTCAGCCACGAAACCTCGAGAGAAGGATTCTTCCTATATAGAACCTCTCTCTAGAGCTTGAAAACATGTGTCTTTTGTATGTAAAAACATTGTCTTTTCATTTGGGATTCACACCGTGATGGTCTTCGATGTCTCTTTGGATCTGCAGATACCTGTCTGAGACGAAAACAAAATGCTATGACAAATGAATGAATTGACATGCTCCTAATTCTAGTGATGCTTGACTATTCATGATGCATGAGAGTCAATCTCTGGGTGGGCTTGTTTTGGTCTTTATTTGATATTGACGTCCGTTTTCTCCTTTTTTACAGGCATCGATACTCCGCCTCACTGTCAGGTTCAACCATCTCAACCTTTCTTTTTCTCCAATTATGATTTGGAATTTTAAAGCGCCCTTTCGGGTTTTCACTTTAAAGTTTTTTTTTGTGCCCTTCGGTTTTTCACCCAAGAGATCTCTTTTGTTATCTCGTGTGCCTTCCTTGGATAGATAGGACATGTGCCATTGGTCATCCTACCTAGTTGTTTAAAGCTTCTCACCTTCCCTAGCCATTATGTAGGGAACTGGAGGACGGAGTTAACATCGTTTTCTTTGATCACCTGCATTTTCAAGGTTAAATCATAGTAATGCTCGAAATCTCTTGTTTCATTATGAGCCTATGTTATCTTATTTGACTAAAATTGACAAGAAGGCCAGGAATGGATGCTCAAAAACACGGCTTTATTACGATTAAGGGCTTGAGATATCTTGAAAAGAAAGGTATGACACACATGAGTTAAGTATGAAAATACAAGATCCTCATTATCTTCGATATGAATGATACATGACCCACATCAACCGGTGTAGAATTTTTTGCTGAAGCCTTCTCTTCACAATGTTCATGAAGATGCCCTTCTCTTCGGATATTGAACTTTTCAACTTACCCGAGCCGCCCTTTGCGGGTTTTCAACTCGAGTCCTTCCTTTGCTTCAAGACGCCCGGTTTGGGTTTTCGTCTGAGCTCTCCAATTTTTTTTTTTTTTTTTTTAGACATAATATTTCTTTGCGACATCAGAATTTACGGGATTTTTCAGCTCGTCCCCGTCCATTTTGTTAGGATCGGGGCTCCTCCCGAGAAGGCCTTTTTATGACGTCACTGGTCCTTCCTGATTGGGCATCCATTTTCCTCGAGAATCTTTCGGATAGGGAGGATTCTCTTGAGTACCAGATCCCCTTCTTTGAATTCTCTTGGCGCACCTTTTTTGTTGTAAGCCTGCACCATCCGCTTTTGGTACATCGACCATGACAAATGGCCTTTAGTCTTTTTCGTCAATGAGATTTAGCCGTGGTCGAACGGGCCTGCACCCATTCAGCTTCTTCCAGTTTTACTTCGTTTAAGACCGGAGGGACGGAATCTCTACCTCAATTGGGAGTCTTGCTTCGGTACCAAACACCAAGGAGTAGGGCGTTGCCCCCGTTGATGTGCGAATGGACGTCCTATAGGCGAAAAGGGCAAAAGGCAAATTCTCATGCCAATCCCTGTAGGTATCCGTAGTTTTCGCTATGATCTTCTTTATGTTCTTGTTTGCTTCTTCCACTGCTCCATTCATTTTAGGACGATAGACTGTGGAATTATGGTGTGTTATCTTGAATTGAGTGTACACGTCCTTCATCATTTTGTTGTTGATTTAGGCGTTGTCGGTGATGATCCTCTCTCGGCAATCCGTATCGACAAATAATTTCCTTCTTTAAGAACTTACAAACTGTAGTCTTGGTGATATTGGCGTAAGACGCTGCCTCTACCCATTTAGTGAAGTAGTCTATGGCGACCAAAATGAAACGGTGCCCATTGGAGGCTTTCGGATGGATTTTCCCGATGACGTCCATGCCCCATGCTGCGAAAGGCCACGGAGAATTCATGGTGTGTAGAGGCGATGGGGTGCATGAATCTTGTCGGCGTAAATTTGGCATTTTGGCATTTCTGGCGTAATCGATGCAATCTCCCTCCATGGTCAATAAATAATCGTACCTCATAATTTTTTCCGCTATAGCTATAGACAGCCCGTTGGCGTGCGTTCCACAGATCCCGTCATGTACTTCAGCTAAGATTTCCTTCGCCTCTCGGGCATCCACACATCTCAGCAATGTCTGATCATGACTTCTCCTATATAGGATTTCCCCATCTAGGATATATTTTGTTGCCATTTTTCTGAGCGCTTTTCTGTCATTGTCGTTTGCCCCTTCTGGATACTTTTGAAGCTTGACATATTGCAAGATGTCATAGTACCATGGATATCCGTCAATCTCTTCCTGTATATTACAACAATGAGCAGGTTTTTCAAACATCTACATCTCAATGGGCTTCATTTCTGCCCCGTTGTTTGTTTTAAACATGGATGCCAAGGTTGCCAATGCATCCGCCATCTGATTTTCTTCTTGGGGTAGGTAATTGAAACTGACCTTTTCGAACTCTTTGATGAGCTCTTGGATCCATTCGTGATATTTGACCAACTTCGGGTCTCTGGTTTCCCACTCCCCGCGCAATTGGTAAATGACTAGGGACGAATCTCCGAACACTCGAAATTCCTTAACCTTTCTTTCGATGGCTGAGTTCAGTCCCATGATGCAAGCTTCGTATTCAGCTATATTGTTTGTGCAGAAGAATTCCAATCTGCTGGTGAAAGGATAATAGACGTCCTCAGGTGAAATTAGCACTTCCCCTATCCCATGTCCGAGGGCGTTGAAGGCTCCATCGAAGTAAAGTTTCCATGACATACATCCAAATCTCTTCTTCGGTTGTAATGCACATCAAGTCTTCGTCTGGGAAACTAAAGTTCAATGCCTCATAGTCATCCAAGCACGACTAGCGGAAATCTGCTACGGCACTCCCTTTCTGACTTTTCGATTAACATATACGATGTCGAATTCGGATAAGAGCATACGCCATCGGGCCATCCTTCCCGTTATACCGGCGCTTCCATTAAGAAATTTAATGGGTCTAGCTTGGATATTAACCAGGTAGTATGGTATAACATGTCTTTATCGAGCCGCTTGGTAGCCCAAACTAGAGCACAACACACATACTCTGTCTTGGCGGGTACCGTGTTTCGCAATCATTGAATTTCCTGCTTAGGTAATAGATGGCTTGCTCCTTTTTTCTTGACTCATCGTGTTGCCCCAGTACACATCCCATTGAATTCTCGAAGACCGTTAAGTAGAGAATTAGTGGTCGACTGTCTTGGTGCGACTAAAATTGGAGCATTTGTCGTGTACTTTTGATCTTTTCTAGGGCTTTTTGACATTCTTCATCCCATACGCCAGGATTATTTTTTCTAAGAAGTCTGAAGACTGGGTCGCATTGATTGGTTAATTGGGAAATGAAACGAGAGATATAATTCAGCCTCCCCAGGAAACCGCGGACTTCCTTCTGCGTGCGGGGTGGTGAAAGGTCCTGGATGGCTTTCACTTTATCCGGGTCAATCTCAATCCCTCTTCTGCTTACTACGAACCCCAAGAGTTTTCCAGAAGTAACGGCGAAGGTACACTTGGCAGGATTGAGCCTCAGTTGGTACTTCCGTAGTCTTTGGAATAGTTTTCTCAAGTTCTGTAGGTGCTCTTCCTCTGGTTGGGATTTGGCAATCATATCATCCACGTATACTTCTATTTCTTTGTGCATCATATCATGGAAGAGAGTCACCATTGCTCTTTGGTATGTTGCCCCTGCGTTCTTTAGTCCACTGATAACAAAAAGTACCCTACATGGTTATGAATGTGGTTTTCTCCATGTCGTTAGGATCCATCTTTATCTGGTTGTACCCTGAGAAGCCGTCCATGAAGGAAAACCATGAATGTCCTGCGGTGTTGTCAACCAGCGTGTCAATATGTGGCAAAGGGAAGTTGTCTTTAGGGCTAGCTCGATTCAGATCCCTATAATCTACACACATACAAACTTTCCCGTCTTTCTTTGGTACTGGTACAATGTTTGCAACCCACTCGGGGTATTTGGCTACCTCCAAGAATCCAGCATCAAATTGCTTTTTCACTTCTTCTCGGATTTTTAACAACATCTCTGGCCTCATTCTCCGAAGTTTTTGCTGTACTGGTTTGCACTCCGATTTTGTTGGCAATTTGTGCACCACTATGTCGGTGTTCAATCCCGGCATATCTTGATAAGTCCAGGCGAAGACATCCTTGAATTCCTGAAGTAGGGCTATCATTCATGCTTGGTTTTTGAGGAAATAGTCATTCCTATTTTTATTTCTTTTCTCGCTTCTTCAGTCCCCAAGTTGACAATTTCTGTTTCTTCTTGGTGGGGCATATTCTACCTTTCTTCGTCATCCACCATTCTTTTTAACTCTTCCGAGACCTCAATTTCTATTTCATCATATCCTCCCTCAATTTCCTTTGAGACCTCAGGGCATTCGAAATTTACTCCAGGATTGGATCCGGTATCATTCATATCGTCAATCATGAGCGACCTGCAATAAATGAGAATGAATTGTATTGGGAAATAGACGGCTTTACATGAAGGGAATGAATATGAAGAATGCATGAATGGAATAAATGAGACTTTGGTCATTTTTAAGAAAGTGGGGATATTTTCATTTCAATCAAAAAGTTAACATATGTGCCCCATACAAGAGATCCCCATTGTCTATGGGCAAAAACAAAAGGTTGATTCGGAGCATTACTCTGATCTATTCCTAAAAACTACAGGTAGATCAATGCAGCTCCAGTTATCGAGTGTTTCCCCGGGATGGCAAGGGCGGATGTTGGTCAACATTTTGCTACCTCGGTCATTTTCAGCTATCATGTTGATGTACATCCCTTCAAATGATTTACTGAGTATTTCCCCCTGGTTAAGTTCATCATTTTTCTTCATTGCCTCTCTAATATCTTGACCTGGCTGGTAGAACCCTCCGGAGATGAAAGTGGCTCTCAAACTAGGAAAGGATATCGACCTCCACGGAATGTCCTCTCCTTTAGATCTGGCTTTTCTTTGCTCCTCCTTCCTCTTATATTCCTCTTTCTTCTGTTGGACACTTGGTTGGTAACCGAGCCCGAAACGATCCTTCTTGTTTGTCATATTCTTGGGTCTCAGGTCTCCTTGTAATTTCTTCCCCAGCCCCTTTCCTATTTTGGCTCCTCGGCCCAGAGTTTCTGCGACGGTCATCTTGGTACAATTAGATAACCTGAGATAGGGGATCCGACTTCCTTCTAAAACGAATGTGGCATTTACTAGTTCCAATGCTCGGAACGAGCATTCCGCAGCATCTTCATCATTTTGAATGTATGGGGTTTCTGATGTCACCGAAGCAACAAATTCATGCTCTGCCTCTACTGTGACCAATTTGCCTTCAACTACAAATTTTAATTTTTGATGCAATGATGATGGGACAACTCCTGCGGAGTGGACCCACGGTCTTCCCAACAAGCAGCTGTAAGATGGTTTTATGTCCATCACCACAAAATCGATAACATATTCAGTTGGTCCGATCAATAGGGGCACCTCAATTTTCCCCATTATTCCTTTTTGCGTACCATCAAAAGCTCTTACCGAGTTGTGGCAGGGCTTTAGGTGCGAACCATCTATTGGTAATTTTTGCAGGGTCACCATAGGCAAGACATTCAATGCTGACCCGTTGTCGATCAGTACACCTGGTAATACATACCCTTTGCAGTGGGTAGTAATGTTAAGGGCTTTGGTTGACCCCATTCCTCCCTCCGGGATCTCATCATCACTGAATGTGATATGATTATAGGCGGTAATATGCCCCACTATCATGTCCAGGTTTGATACATAAATGTCCTGGGGCACAAAAGTTTGATTCAGCACTTTTAATAGCGTCTCCCGATGCTTCTCTGAACTCAAGAGTAATTCCAGCACGGTGATCCTGGCCGGTTGCTTTCGTAGTTGTTCCACTACGCTGTACTCGCTATGTCTCAAGAACTTTAGAAATTCTTTGGCTTGGGCCTCAGTTACCGGTTCATTTATCTTTTGGGGAGGTTCTTCTCCAAATATCTGCGTAGGACTAACTGTTGTATTCTTCCCCTTATCTTTTTCAGCCGCTTTCAAAGCCTCGGAGGAATAACATCGGCCGCTCCTTGTGAAATGGCCTGCCTCACCAACGTTCACATCGTTCTGGCTTTGTTGGTCTTCCAGCGTAGGCTCTTTTACCTGTTCGTGTTCTGATTTTTTCTGGCATGGTTACATTCACAAAGCATAATTCGTGGAATTTTTCGCATATCTTTGAATGGGAATGGAGATGGTCTTTGAAATGATGACCTTGGGATTTATTTTGCTGGTTTCTCCTCGGGAGACACCTGCATTTCCTGTCCTGGGAGAGATGATAAAAGGTCTATCCTTCTCGTATCTAGCTTTGGGGCTATCTGTCATGTGTACGTCTGATCCCTTCCCCATGGGTTCCTCAAAGAATTCAACTTGTTTTTCATTCATCAACCACGCACCAATTTCTTGAACTCTTCACATTCTTGGATATCATGCCCTTGATCTGATGGAATTCACAATACTTTCCACATTCCTTCTGCCTTATTATCATACCTTTATTGATCACACGAGTCATGCATAATTGTTGAAATACCCACCGTAAAGGAGACTTGATTTCTGACACGTCATCCTTTATCCTCCTGGTAAAGCATTCTTTTATGACATTAACTCCTCTGCTCCCATGATTGGGCGCGGGTTGTTGGCTACGCTTGGCTCTTCAAACTTCAATATCCCAGAATCGATTAAATTCTGCACAAGCTTTTTTTGAAGGCAAGGCAATTCTCGGTGGGATGTCCAGGGGTACCGCCGTGATAGTCGCAATGTGTGCTTGGATTGTACCAAGGCGGGAAGGGTGGATTGACGGCGTAACGATATATGGTCGGACAGTCCGCTTCATACAACCGGGAATAAAGTTCGAGTATGAAACAGGTAGGGAGTGAAAGTTCTTCTCTCTTTCTTTTTGGCGACTCTCTCATCTCTTTGATTTGAATTTTGTGTTTTTCCCACAGTGCTTGTGGCTGTGAGACTGTGAAGTTCTTGGCGGTATAGGTGCTGGTGGTGTTTACTTCATTTCTCTTGTTGTACTTTGAGACCCTTCCCCACCATCATTCTGCGCGCTCTTAATTGCCGATTCGAGAGACTCCCGATCCCGATCAAGTCGGCGAAACACTTGTGTTGTGTTATTAATGAGGCGGTCAAAGAGTGCCCCTTTCGAGTATTGACAAATAATGGCGTGATTTCATGCTCGGGATAGGTGGCTGGATTTGGGCGCCACTTCTCTCCATCTTTGGGCATATTGTCGCAGGCTTTCATTGGACTTTTGCCCCATTTTTCTAACATAATTCTGCTAGGGATCATGTCTGTTACATGTTTGTATTGCTCGGAAAATGCTTTAGACAAATCTTTCCATATCTTGACATTTGCCTTGCTCAGCTGTGTGTACCAACGTAACGCCGCTCCAGTTAGACTATCCTGGAAACAATGGATCAGCAGCTTTTCGTCTTTATGGTAAGCCACCATTTTTCTACAATACATCGTTATGTGTGTAGAAGGACATGTGGTTCCATCATATTTATCGAACTCTGGCGTTTTGAATTTTGGCGGCAGGACAAGATCAGACACCAGACTTAGGTCACTAGCGTTATTTCCTGATTCTTCATTTGATTGTAACGCTTTAAATTTTTCTTCCATGAGGCGAAATCTTTCTTCCCACTTTTTTTCTACCTCGCTCCTGATCCTTTCGACCATGTTTAGGTCCGGCACTTCTTCTTCATAAAGTGCTTGATGATCGGGGTTGAGTCTCAGTGCCCCTATTTGAAAGCTGGAAGACATTCTGCGCAGGTCAATATACACCTTTCTAGCTTGGTTTGGTGCAGTTGGTTGAACCTTGAAGTGAGCCGGGTACCTTACAGTTCTGGAACATTTTCTCCTTCTACTCGTTTTCCAAGACTTTTTGCCAGCAATGCGTTATGTCGATACTATAGATGTTTGTGATCTGCGCAATCTAATCACTAAGGCTTCTCCGGGCCTCTTCAAGCCTTGACTCGAGCTCTCTTTGCCCTCTTTCTAGACTGATTATTCTTTCTTCCATGAGCTTTCTTTGTAGCGGGTAAAGTATAGGTGATGAATGATTGCGGGTTAACTACATATAATGCCACAATATTCATATTGTTAATATGGTTGCAAAAAATAAATGCATGTACAATGATGCGAATGTTATGATGCAAATGCAAGAATGCATGCAGACAAGGTATCGATTCATTTGGTAATCACCCTTTTGAACTACTTCCACGGGAATTAAAGGGTCTTGATTACAACAAAATTCGTGTTACAAAGTAAAGATCCCTAGTACAAAAGATCTAATTATAACACGAGTCCTATAGATAGACTCTAGCTCTATCTCCTAACTTTCCAATTGCCTTGAGCGGCTTGAGGAACCTAGGAGCTTCTTCCATTCCCGGGGCTATGAAAGGTCGGAGTGTTTCAGCCTCGATGGTTAAATCATTTACATGTCCGGCGACTCATTTGTATGTCCACCATTAGGTTTGCGTAGTCTTGGTCTACATCCTGTACCATTCGAGCGTCGCGTAATCTCTTACGCCAATAGGTGTCCCCCCTCGGCTGCAGCTTCTTTGAAGACATTAATTCTTTCCTTGTAATCCTCCACGATTGCTTGAGGACCCAATCCGTGCTTGTAACACACCCACCTCTCGTTCTCTTTCCTGCAGCTCAGCGAAGTTATTTCTGCGGCAGTACATTCGAAGTGAGTGTTCGACTTCCGCCACCTTTCCTTTTAATTCATCACTTTGACTTTGGATTTGCTCCAATCTCTGAATAGTGTCATCGTACGAGTTTCTGCATTTCTAATGATCTGTTTGGCTATTCATGGATTTTCTTTTCCATACGGCGACACTTTCTCTCTCATGATGGATGACTTGTTTTCCCTTGCTGATTTCTTGTCGAATTTTTCTTTCTCTTGATCAATGGCCTTCTTGGCGGACCGTTTTTCTTCCTCTATAGCCAAACGGCAGCTTTCAATCTCTTTCTCGATCGCTCTTTTGTTAATTTCTCGTTCTTCTTCCATCAAACGGATGCCGTTCATTCTTTCTCTTTCCACACTCTTAACCGACTCGCCCGCCTTTTGTATTTTTGCTTGTAACAGGAGGGCATCTTTTTGATAAAGAGTATTTTTGTCGCTTAAATCTGCATTCAATTTCTTCAATTGCCTAATGATCCCGTCTCGCTCATCAACTTCTAAGCTTGCCTTATAGAGCTCGCTCGCATGTTGGGTCTGTTGAATGTCCATTTTCCTTTTAACTTCTTCGAGTTCACTCCTTAAGATGTCGGCTTCGGACGGTACCACCCTTGTAAGCTCTTCGAGTGACACTGCTGGTCCTTGATCAGATTCAGGAATCACATTATTAACCCTCAAACGTCTCCAAAGATCGTAATCTGGGGTAGTCATGTGCTCGGTATCTCCTTCCACCCTGATCCGATAACAATGATCCCAGGCCCTCATGATGGTCTGAATTTTTCCTTTGAACTCTCCTTTGAAAAGAAATTCAATTTGGCTTAATCCGGCGGTATTGGGAATGAACTGTCGTGATCCGAACTGCCGAGACACTAAAAGCGGAGCACAAGCGATCCCTCCATGCAATCCTAACATCATCAGCCAGTTGAAGTCACCACAACTGTATAGAAAATAATTAACTTTACCGAGCCATGGGACCCTCCATGCTATGTCTTCATCTTGAATGTTCCTGAAGAACCTGGTCCACATTTTTGTTTTCAAATCCTCTCGTCATTCCTTTGCTAAGTATTCTCGTAAAGGCGAAAAACCTTGGAAGGATATCCTCGGCATGACTCTTGTCGGCGTCTTCCACATGTGACTCTGAATCCATACTTGTAATAGCTGTGCGCAGCCTCGAAAACGTCATTCTTCATGTTTCCGGCTAGCGTTTAAGGAAATGAAAGTCTCGACCAAGATTGCTGGTACTGGGTTTGCTTTTCGTTTCACCCGCTTAAACAAATCCAGAATGGCTATGTCAATGTTTCCTAGTACTCTGGGAAAGATCACCAAGCCATATATTCCTAAAGCGAATAGGTCCATTTTCTTTGCCTCGTCTGGATGTGTTGATATGATGTCCCGAATACTCTCCCATGCAAAAACTGTATTATCTCCTCGGATTTGAAGGAGGCCACTAACCCAATCGTCACTCATTCCCGCAAAGGTTTTGAGTTTCGCGAGTGTAATCCCGATTCCTTGGAGGCTTGGCGTAGATCCAATCTTCCGGATATTTTTTCTGGTTAAGTAAAAAGTAGTGTATTCTTCTACCGTAGGCATCATGTCGCGCCCATTAAAGGTGAAGCGACAAAAAGCGGATTCAAAAGCGGACTATAGCTCGGAGTAGGGGCTGGTTAATCCGAACATATATAACTGGTGTGCGATGTCGCCATAACTATTGCAGAACAAGTCTTGTAGTCTTGGTCCCATCTTTCCCAAATGATTTGAAGATCCCACAAGTCGTTACGTTGAAGACTCACATAAGTGTATCCTCGCTATTATGCGTTCGTTTGGCAAAACTGTCTCCTTGGATTTTTCGATTGACTTTTGACCAATGTCTGACTGATAAATTAATCTCTTCTTTCCTAAGACACCTTTTTTCCATGGTGAAAGACTTTCTGATCAGGCAAACCACTTGATCCAGTACCTTTATGTGATACACATGCAATGATGTATGCGAAAAAGAACAAAAAGCGAAAAGAAAACAAGTCAGTACCAGATAAAATTGATAAATATATAAATAAAATGACAAAATTAAACAGAAATAAACACACAAAACAACCCTATTTATCCCGTCTAAAACCTAAGGTTATCCGCATGGCTCTAACAGGGTGGGTTTCTATGTTCTCTACATGCAGTTTTGGTTCTAGGAGGTACCCGAATTGTCCTTGCTGTCCCCTACTAAGGGTAGCAAGGCCCCCGATCATCACCCATTATAGGCTCCTTTCAACCGGGTTCAATTCAGGGGGACCCATTCGCTTATGCCCGTATGAAGGAACGATATCCTTACGAAAGCATAAGGTACTCGAGCCCCGAAGGTACTTGCTAGGCCCATACGGGAGAATGATATCTCCACGAAAGCATTAGCGTTTTCCCCCCACTTAAAAATACGAGTTTATATGCCATATTTTAAATGCGTTAAAATAAATGCGCAATTATGACCAAATGTTAATTTAATAGTCACCTTAATCCGGAACTTCCAATATTAATAAAGCGGTAATTATTTTAAAAGCTTGACTCTCATTTGTTTTTTTTTTCAAAAAAAAATGTCCCCAGTGGAGTCGCCATCTGTAGCGATGTCCCTTTTTGTTTTTCTATCGCTAAAATAAAAACGTGGCTTTTTCGAATGTTTTTTTAAAGGTATTTGGATATAAAATATTTATTCCGTAGGGTTTTAAAATAAACCGTATATAAAAAAAATGGAGTCGCCACCGGCCACTTAGGTAGGCCGGACACCATAAAACCAGAGATTCAATAAGATAGGGTTTGGGAGTCGGTTACGGATGGGGAAGGATTAGCACCCCCACACCGCCCAAAATTGGTACTTTAATAATTACCGCTTTATTAATATTGGATTTTCCGGATTAAAATGATGATTATTTAAAATTCGGTCATAATTGCGAATAAATTTTAAGGATCCCGTTATCCGAGAATAAACGCCCAACCACTATCACTACGCTTGATACTGGCCCCGTTTACGCTCGGATAAAAGGACTCCGCATTAACAAGTTATATCTCGATATGCAATCTTAATGGCAAAAAATATAAAACATGGCAAAATGTTTAAACGTAGTAAATATTGTCATCACAGAATATTAATCTAACATAGATGATATTCTAGACTAAAACATGCATATATACATATTATTCTAAATAATAGATAAAAACAACTATAATATGTCAAAATAACAAGGCAGGAATAAGTACATATAGACGAACAAATATTAAAAAAATGCATGCTGGTAATAAAACATATTTCAACATATACGGGTCAACATATCGTATAAAAAGGGTAAATATATATTAACATGTAGCCCTAAAAAAAATAAGAAAGCACACACATATAAAATACAAAATACACCATGTACGAATCAATTAAAACACAACATGCTTAATATGAATAACCGGATAAAAGACGCATGACCATTATAATCTTAATACACATATATATGTAAACATAGAATACGAGTCATATACGAGGGACATAAAATAAAATAAAATAATAGAATACATCAACATATACGATTATAATACGAACATTAGTATTTACAAAGAATACATGTGAAATGAAAGAAAACAACAAAAGTCGGTGGCGTAAATTAAAGAACAATAATATGTAATTTGGGGACGAAATTGCGAAACAAACAAAACCTAAAAGGACCAGAATTGTAATTAGACCAAGGCGGACCCAAAGTGAAAAATTAAAAAATGCGGGATGGTTAAGGCGTAATTTTACCATTGTAAACCGATTCGGTATAATTTAGGGACTAGATTGTAACCTTTTGAAAAATCGGGACTGGGCGTGATTATACCATGCGGCAAGACAAAAATGAAAATATTGAAAACGCGGTGGGATTAAGTGTGTAATTTACCCATTTAGCAAAATAAAAACAACTATAAAAGCCCCCCTTTAAGGCCGAAATCAAAATTTTGGCCATTTTGTTTCATTTTTGGTTTTGAGTCTTACGTTCTTCGTTTTCTCTAAATCATTCTTATAATACCCGAATCCGCGGTCGGACGCCGTGTTCTCCGCCGCCCCGCCGCCCGCTAACCAGCGTCGATGAACCTCAAAATAGACCAAAACAACCCCCTTGTCGTCCTCAATACGAATCCTAGGTTGGATTCAGGGGATATACCTCTATTTGCCCTAGATCTAGGAAATACGAACCAAAAAAAGAGTTCTAAACCTAAAATATAACTACCGAGGGCCTTCCCCTCCCTTTAGTTCACGGATCGACTTGTAGAAGCCGAAAGGCTTATCACCGAGGAAGGAAGACCCACAAACGACGCTAGTAAGACTACTCTCCTCTTTTATTTCTATTTTTTTTTTTGTATATGCATGTAAAGAAAACAAGTAAGAAAAAGAGACAAAAAAATTTACCAACTGATTTGTCTTTTGATTATCTTGGATGTTTACAACTTTCAGATTTTTCGTATTACAAGATCTCTTTTCTCCTTTTTTTTGTTCTTACTCTCCCTTTTTTTTCCGCCCGTTACAAAAGTTCTGTTTCATATATATTATTGCCTCTGTTTTTTTTTTGGTTGCAAGTTGCATATTCCTTTTTCAGATCTCGAATCGACACTTTGCTTGTTGTCTTTGGCATAATCCGACGCGGGGATGAATATCGGGCGCGGTGGCGGTATGGACGTTTCGCCGGCGGCCGAGGCGTTTTCGGCCGTTAGATCGGATCGATCTAACGGTCGAGATGGCTTGAAGAACGATCGGGCCCGGATGAAGCCTCGATTTGATGAGACGGCAGATTTCGCCACGTGGAGCTCCGCGATCAGGAGTCGAGCGCGTGGATCTTTACGCGCGTGGGATATTAAAGCGTCCGCGCGTGGACCACACGCGCGCGTGGCACTCGAACGGTCCATACGTGTGGAACACGCGCCTGGCAGATATTTTTGACCTCGGTTGCATCGTGGCCGTTGGATCAGATCTTGATCCAACGCCCCCTGATTCCCCCGCATATTGTAATTAAATGGGATTCAGATTTGGGCCAAACGGGCCTTGTAATTGAACTTGTAATTGGACTTGGACTTCATGTTTATTTGGGTTTAATATATATTTAATTTTTTCATTTTACCAGCCCAATAATATTAATAATAATATAATTATAACAGCAATACATGTATATACGAAAATGTATACTTATATTATACAATCATTAATTAATATAATATTCTAGTATACGTACGTATAACCATACATATAATTAACATAACATCTATATATTAATCAAATACGCTCATACTCTAGATACATACGCGACATACATACACCCCTAATACGTATACATAGCTTATACATGCACACACCACCTTATATTAGTAACATTCATATAATAAATATACATGCAATATTAATATATTTACAAGTGAAAATGAGTGATTACAAAGTGCAGTGGCAAAAAATCATCATTGGATATTCAACAAGTCTTAAGCAATTAAATCCAATCAAAGGCATGGCAAGTAACATATGTAACCTATATGTGATTGCTAAAGATGAATGTAACTAAACATGAAACTAACTAGAAACCAACACCCCCAAACTCGATAGAAGCATTGTCCTCAATGCATGCAAAAGTGAAACAAAATTTAAAAGAAACTAAATGAAATGAGTTAGTCGGAGAGGTCGTCACCTCGAGTGATAAGTTTCCTTCGTGCCATTTGCTTGATTCATTTTCTGGTCGGTGGTTGAATGCTTGTGGCTGGTACCGCGTGAATAGCATTGCTTTAATTTGATCCATGGTTGCCGAGGCAGGTTCACTTGCCTGGGCATCAGTAGTTGTCGAAGCCATTGTTGTTTCCTGGGCATCGCCAGTTTCTGTTGCCGTGGCAACTGCTGAAGTAGTTGCTGGGGTATTCTCTGTTGCGGTTGCCGTAGCACGTAGTTGGTAGTGAATTTCCTTAGCATGGTGGTTGTGAGTCTTGTTGTGGAAAAGAAAAGAAAACCTAGAAACTAAAGTTAATGAAGAAAAATAAAATATCTCCTAAAAATAAAATGAAAATAAAAAGAAAAAGAAAATATTGAAAGGATAACATGCTCTTGCATCTCCTAAGGTGACCACTTCTTTGTTACGTTCCACATGGGCACCGTTATAGTACTTCAATTTTTGTCCGTTAACTTTGAATTCATGTTTGTCAGTGATGGACTTGATTATCACGGCACCATGAGAGAATGGTTTGACAACTTCGAATGGTCCCGACCATCTTGATTTTAGTTTTCCCGGGAAAAGTTTTAGCCAAGAATTTAATAAGAGAACTAGTTGCCCTGACATGAATTGTCGCGGCAATAGTTTCTTGTCATGCCATTGCTTTGTTTTCTCCTTGTAGATTTGTGCCTTGTTATAGGCAAGTGCACTGAATTCTTCTATTTCGTTGAGGTCCAACAAACGCTTTTGTCTGGCACTTTCCCAATCCATATTCACGGTCTAGATTGCCCAATATGCATTGTGTTCGATTTCCACCGTTAGATGGCTTGTTTTGCCATAGACAAGTCGAAAGGGGGGCTTACCTAAGGGTGTTTTGAATGCAGTGCGATATGCCCAAAGTGTGTCATCTAGTCTTATTGACCAATCCTTCCTATAGGGATTTACAACTTTCCCGAGTATACCCTTCAATTCCCGGTTGGAAATTTTTGCTTGCCCTTTGGTTTGTGGGTGATATGTCGTGGCAATCTAGTGTGATACACAAAAGCGTTGTAACATCTTGGCGATGAGTTTGTTGTCGAAGTGCTTGCCTTCATCACTGATAATTGCTCTCGGTATCCCAAACCGTGTAAATATATTTTTCTGCGAGAATCGTTGCACAATCTTAGAATCGTTGGTGGGAATTGCAGCTACCTCAACCCATTTAGACACGTAGTCGACGTCAAGTAGAATGTAGAGGTTGCTGAATGAAGATGGGAAAGGTCCCATAAAATCAAGCCCTCATACATCGAACAATTCCACCTCGATGATGTTTTGGAGCGGCATCTCATGTTGTCTAGAGATATTGCCCGTCCTCTGGCAACGATCACATTGTTTGTAAAACTCATGGGCATCTTTGTACAGTGTTGGCCAATACAAACCGGATTTCAAAACTTTGGCCGCGGTACGAGTTCCTCCAAAATGTCCTCCATAGGGTGAATAATGGCATTGCCAGAGTACATTCTGATGCTATTCTTCAGGGACACATCGGCGTATAACATGATTTGTACATTGTTTAAACAAAAGAGGCTCATCCCAAAAGTAATGCTTAGCATCATGGCAGAACCGCTTCTTCCCTTGGTGAGTAAGGCCATAAGGTAAAATACCACAAACAAAGAAATTAACTAAATCCGCGTACCAGGGTATTGCCGAGGCATGTGCTGCCGTGGCGACTGCTCCTAAGATTACCGAGGCGTGTGCGTCTGGAGTTGCCGAGGCATACGCGTCCATGGTTTTCGAGGCGTGCGTATCAGTGGTTGTCGCGACGTGCGCATCTGGAGTTGCTGAGGCGTGCGCGTCAAGAGCTGCTGCGGCGTCAAGGGTTACCGAGGCATGAACATCCATGGTTGCCGAGGCGTGCGCGTCAAGAGCTGCTACGGCGTCGAGGGTTGCCAAGGCATGCGCATCCATGGTTGTCAAGGCGTCAAGGGTTGCCGAGGCGTGCGTATCCATGGTTGCCGAGGCAACTAAAATTTGCTCATCCGGGAATGCATCGTATATCTCTAAATCTGCGTCCTCCTCTCTATTGCGTTCTAAACGTGATAAGTGATCGGCCACTTGATTTTCTATTATTTTCATGTCCTTAATTTCAATATCAAATTCTTGTAAAAATAATATCCAACGAATCAAACGAGGTTTGGCATCCATTTTAGCAAATAAATACTTAATTGCCAAATGGTCCGTATGAACAATTACCTTTGTACCAATCAGATAGGACCAGAACTTGTTAAATGCGAAAACTATAGCTAGTAACTCTTTCTCATTTGTTGTGTAATTCACTTGAGCACTATTAAGAGTTTTACTAGCATAGTATATCACATGAAAGGTCTTACCTGTGCGTTAGCCTAGGACTGCTCCTACCGCGAAATCACTTGCATCATACAAGAGCTCAAAACGTAGCGTTCAATCTGGTGGAACGACAATGGGTGCCGAGGCAAGCTTTTTTTAGGGTTTCGAATGGTTGGGTGCAAGAATCATCAAAATTGAAGACTTTATCTTGGTGGGGGTAGTATCTCGATCACGTCCACCTTATCTTTGTCTACTTCAATTTTCTTGGATGAAATCTTGTGGTCGAGCACTATTCCTTCATTTACCATAAGATGGAACTTCTCCCAATTAAGGACTAAATCAGTTTCTTCATATCTTGCCAACACCTTCTCTAAATTGTCGAGGCAACTGTCGAAGTCATTACCAAAAACGGAAAAATCATCCATGAAGATCTCAAGGAAGTCTTCGACCATGTCTGAAAAGAATGCCATCATGCATCTTCTAATGTTACTGCATATCTGAGAAAAGTTGAGGAGGGTCGTTTCTGATACTTCTTATAGTCCATCTGCATCCTCCATCGGGTAACAATATTGCCCAAAAAGAGTTTGGCCAATGTGCTTGCCACTACTCCCTTTTGCATTACCATGGTGGATGTGTCTTTCTTTCGTATTCCCTTTTAGTCCACGCACATCTTCCATCTTTCTACTATTTCTGAAGGCATGAATATATTATTAGGAAAAATTATGTCAACATCCAACCATTTAATTACCTCATTCTCGTCAGGCTCCATCATGGTTGGATGTAGCCTTCGTTGTCGTGGCAATTGCTGCTCTAGCCAATTGCTCTGGCAATCAGTTGCCAAAATTTGTTGTAAGTCAAGGGAAAAACCAATTTTCTGAAAAGCTTTACGAATCCAAAACCTTTTTCTTTTAGCCTCTCAAACATCTCCATCAGTAGAAATTTCGATGGCTTCAAATCTACCAACATCGATTCCTCAAGACTTACCTGCAATGGACGAGGTAAGTTTTTAAAGAATTCAAAAGGTTCAACCATTACTTGCCCATATTCCATTGGCAAAGTATTATCATCTCGTTGATCTTGCATGTGGTCGTGCAATTACCGTGGCAACTGTAGATGAGAGCAATCTACAGATTCCTGCTTCAACATCAACGTTGTAACCTTTTGGGCATCAGGTTCCTTAGAATTTGTTGTAGTATTGTTGTTCTCAGCTTCACTAAGTGTTGTCGCGACATTTCTCTATTCAGGCTCCTCAATCATTGCCGAGGCAATTTGTTGCTCAGGCTCATCATGTGTTGGGCAGTCTTTCTTATCAACATACTCTCGACTTTGAGGTTTTAGTTGTTCCTCACACATCGGATAGCTTTCCTTGCATTGTTCCTTGTCCTCTTTCCTTGGAACTTCAATATCTCTAGGAATGAATTATTGGTGCATGTTATCCATGACATATGTGGATCTCCTCAATTGATCTTCAGAATTCCCCAAGGTTGCATCCCACTAAGTTATCCTCGTATCCATGGACTTTGATAGCTCTCGAATCTCTTCAATTGATCCATCAAGTCTAGCCAAGGAAGCTAGCAACGTTTCCTCCAAGGAATTGGAATGCTCTTGAAAAGGACTACATTTCCATGGCATATTTGTTGCTGCGGCAAAATTGTTATGGTAAAAAAAATTAAGCTTTTTGACCATACCATGAAGAATTTTGCTGCTGGTTTCCTCTATGGTCCTCCATGTAGTCATATACACTGAAAATGTTAGGGCAATTTTCAAACACGTGATGTTCTCCACACATAGCACAAGATTTTTCCATGGTATAGGCTCTTTGGGCTTTTCTCGGTTGGTATAGGTAATCATCAAAGGGTGCAAGAAACTCTTGATTGAATTGATTCATATCTTCCAACATCAACTCTCGAATAGATTGTCTTTTATTTCCCGACATGTTGATGTCCCTTAACTTGTAGCACACCTAATTTTTTTTTGATAAAACAAACAAAAAAGTTAGTAAAACTAAGAAGAAAATATGCAACAACAAAAACAACTAACATGAATTGCCAATCCCCAGCAACGACGCCAAAAACTTGTTGCGTGTAATAAGTGCTACGCAATTGTGTAAGTACACACTTCGCAAGTAATAAAGTGATCTGAGTATCGAGTATCGTTTCCACAAGGATTGGTTTGGGCCACTTTGCTTAAGTTACTGCATTGGAAAAGAAAAACACAAGTAGGTGATTGTAGGAATTATAACTAATGAGTAAACTAAAAGCAATAAACTAAAAGAATATATGAAATCAAAAGAGAGTGAATATGCCAAGTTATCGTGAGTTGAGGTGTGATAGCCGATTGGTTCGTCGTGGTGATTGAGTAGCAGTCGGATTGCCAGGGCAATTCTGTTACTTTTTCCTAGTCGATTGCCAGGGCAATTTGGTTGCAATTGACTGGTTGATTGCCAGGGCAATTCTGCCTTGTTGCCTGGTCGGTTGCCAGGGCAATTCCCCCTCGTTGCCTGATCAGATTGCCTGGGCAATGCTCCCGCGATTGCCTGGGCAATTAGGGATGGGTCGATTGCCTGGGCAATTGAGCATTCACTTTCAAAGTTCAGCGAAGCATTCTTCAATGGTTTCTTCTTATCCCTAAGTCAAAACTCTAGCTATTTGTGCATGCCTTGATAATACATCCCTGCGTGAATCAAGGGTGAACAACAACCAATCTTGCGCTCCTATTAGCCGTTGAAATCCTAAACTCATTCCTAAGCCGGATTAGTCTTCACCATCAATTGATTGAATAAAGACCATGCTCATTCATTTCTTGAATCTAACTCTCCCGATATTAGATAAATAGATGAAGTTACGAGTTTCTCTCCCAATTCACTCGCAAACAAGATTGAGAACCAAGAATGAACAAACTTTGAAAATTGAATTGCAACTCAAAAACCTAAACAAAAACCAATTGTTTTTCACAACAACAAAACACAATAACCCCAACCAATCAAGTTAGTTCATGGTTGGGTTCAAAAGATATACAAAGAATAATCCCCAAACCATGAATCTAATGGAAGCAAAGAAGAAGAAGAAGAAGAAGAAGAAATCGATCAGCCCTCTTTGGAAAACCTCTTAATCGAACTCTCCCTCCAAGCTTTCTCCCTTGTTGAAATCTCTCACTTCTTGCCCCTTTGGAGTTTGTCAAAATTTCTCCCTTCTTTCCCCCTTAGAGTTGGCGGCATGGCCTTCAATTTATAGGGCTAGGTCAAAGTCTTTTTTAAAGAGGAAGTTAAGTTGGAATTAAATTATCTTTAAAGAATATAATTCTTTATTATATTTAAATTCCTTCTAGAACTTCTCCCATCTTCTTGGGATTTAATTTCTCGTTAACCTCTTCATGGAAATCAAACTCCTTTGGGATTTAACTTTGCTCCACGTCATCTTGGGCTTATCTAGTCATCAATTTCGACCACCATATCATCTTATTCCTTGTCAAAAATTGCCCTGGAAACTAGCTCGACATCTCTTTCATGCATTGCCCTGGCAACTAGCTCGACATCTCCTTTATGCATTGCCCTAGCAACTGGTTCTAGCCTTGTTTAGGCAAGTGATTCTGCACACACACACACAAAACACACCAAAGCAACATCTTTTTCCAAAAAAATCTCCAAGTTATGTAATCAAGCTCAACGATGGAAAGAAACATGAATTAATGCATGAACGACTAATTATGCAACTAATATGAGCCTAAGTCTAACAATAATATGAGTAAAAAGGGTAATAAAAATAGTACTTTTGAACACTTATCAGGTGTATCGATACAAGCTAGGACGTTTCGGTACAGAAGTTGACAGTAAGTTTGGGGAATTTAGATGTATCAGTACGACATTTGAGCGTATCGAAAAAGGCTAACCATGGTTAAGTCTTATTGATATAGCCCCAGTTGTATCGAAACAGGTAAGGATTTATGTTAAAAGGGATTTGAAACTGTTTGAATCGGTATCGATACAACCTTAGGCGTACCAAAGTAGTGGTCAATGGTCAAGTTAAATTAGGTCAACCTATATCGATACACCTCTTAGGCATTTTGATACGGTGTTTGTTAATTTTGTTATCCCATATCGATACTAGTTATGTTGTATTGAAATAGAATTTAATAGTTTTGAATTAAGGCTTATGCTGACCGACTTACTTCGGGAAGGCAGGGTGTTGAACCCTAACTTACTTCAGAAAATCGAAGAACGGTAACCATCATCCATGACCATTTGAAGGCCGTCTTCGACCAACAAAAAGCCTATGCTGACCTCAAGAGGAAAGATATACGGTTTGATGTTGGGGAGAAAGTATTCCTAAAAGTTTCCCCAAAGAAGAAGATTTTTTAATTCGGTAGGATGAGGAAGTAGAGTCCCCAATTCACTGGACCTTTCTAGGTGATTGAAAAATTGGCCTTATACCTTACCAACTAGCTTTGCCCCCAAGAGTTGAGCAAGATCCATGACGTGTTTCATGTATCGATGCTTCAAAAATACGAATCTGGTCCATCACATGTTATAAAGCCCGAATCTGTAGAACTCTAACCCAATCTAACGTATGAAGAAGAACCAGTGCAAATATTGGCAAAAAAAGTCAAGAGACTTCGAAATAAGAACATCCCGTTAGTTAAAGTATTGTGGAGGAGTCACAAAGTTGAAGAAGCTACGTGGGAACCAGTGTAAAAGATGAGAAATCGGCATCCACATACCTTCAATTTAGGTAAAAATTTGAGGACAAATTTTTCTTAAGGGGGAAGAGTTGTAACATCCCAAAACCGAGCCTAGTCGGAATTTTATTTTGGTGATCAGAAATTTCACATCATAAAGTCAAAATCACAAAGTTGACTTTTGACCAAATGGTCAATTATTAGTTTAATGAACCCCAATTAAGCATTGATATTACTAAGGACTTTATTGTAAGCTTTGAAACATGTTTTAGTGACCAAATTATAGAAATTGAAAATATGGGGGTAAGAGCATAGAACATCAAAGGTTGAGGGACTAATCTTGTGATTAGCTCATTCTCAATCTTAATCACCACATACATGGATGATTAAGGATTAATTCCATCATCCTAAGGAAACCTCAAGAGTTAAAAAGAATGAAAGAAAAGCAAGAAACTCACCGATTATTAATTAAGCAAGAACATCTCCCTAACTTCATCCCCTACCTCAAAGTACACACCTCCATTGAAGACGGAACCAAGCTTTACCTTTCTTAAGTTTATCAATCATAAATCGTAGCGATCGATTAAGTAAGTAGTTTTCCTCAATCAGTTTATCAAATTCTTGGCTAAATCATGTTTAATCTTGAGCCCGATGATTGAGTTAAACCCTAGAAATTCTCTAGGGATTACATAGCTTGTTTATTATCATTTTTCAAAGTTATTGAGTTGTTGCGATTTCATTATCGATATTGAAATCTTTGTAATTTTGATTTTATGTAGCTCAAGATAATAAAGGTGAAGAATCACCAAATCCTCCCAATTCCACCAAGTTCAAGAATAAAGGAGTTGTCATCCGGGAGCCTTGAAAGCCTCGAAATTATCAGCGAGTGTAGTCGGAGTCAAGGGGATTGGCTAGGTGCCTTCCGGAATTCATTGACGCCAATTTATTGTATTATCATCATTGGCCAAGGTATATTTGCATTAAGACCTCACTAGAGGCATCATCGGTAAGCTTTGGTAAGCTTATTATGTTACCAAGTCGATCATTGAGTCATCATTTGATCATTGATAATACGAGAATTGAATTAAGTCATATTGAACATGTCACGGGATCATTTTCATTGCTATTGCATTGTTATTGTCATTTTTATTGTTATTGATATTGACAAGCATTGATATTTACGGGTACCGAATCCTTGGATACGAATAAACATGGGATACAATTGGCATGCCATAAAATTCATGAGCTCATTGGTAAGGAGTGGACTAAGGTCCTGGTGATGTTGGTGGGATGTAGTGGTGTTGGTCTTATTGGTGATGTTGGTAGATTTTGACCATTCATTGTTGGTGATGTTGGTTGGGAATTCGCGTATCCACAATATGTGTCAACCCAAGGAAATATGTGAATAAGTTTTACAAGTATTGTTAAAATATGTTTTGAGATGCATTACATTGATATATACATGTCATAATCTTCATTGATGCTCATATTATTGTTTATGACTACCTCACTAGGTTAAGTAAGCCTAATGCATCTCATTTCCATTCATTTTCAGGATAAAGCATAGTTGAATCAAGGATCAGAGCAATGAGCGTTTTGAAGCAAGTCACAATTCTCTATGTAATGTTAATCTAGTCCTTGAACTCCTAGAATGATGGCGTAGGGTCTAGAAAAGTTGGTTCAGTCCCATTTTGTATAAAATATGTTCCACTACTTTAAAAGGGTTAAATTGCTCATTTGGTCGTGTTAGTGTTTTGGTTAAAAGCACCAAATATGCATATTTGGCCTAAAAGGTGAAAACCTAGTAAATGGATTTGGATGACTCTAAAAATTGACATGCCAGTAGATTTTATTGTTTAAAAGTTGCTGGTAAAAATTTATTGCATTTGGACATCGTTCAACAGGTTATTGATTAAAAACCAGAACAAATTTGTCTTTACAGTACATGCGTATCGATACATGTCAAGCTGTTTAGGTACGACCTTGCATATTTGGTTGGTCAAAGCTTAAGTCAACAAGGGCATACAAACATGAGCTAGGATGTTGCGGTACGAAATTTGACAGTAATGTTGGGGAATTTAGATGTATCGATATGGCCTTTGGGCGTATCAAAACAGGCCAACCATGTTCAACTCGTATCGAAACACTGGTCAATGGTCAAGTCAAATTAGGTCAACCCGTATAGATACACCCCTTAGGCATTTGATACGATGTCTATTAATTTCGTTATCCCGTATCGGTCCTGGTTAAACTGTATCGAAACGGAATTTGATAGTTTCAAATTAAGGCTTAAATCGTGCATACCCGTAACGATAAATCACCTTAGTTATTCGATGCGGTGGCAGTTAAAACTGTTAAAGGGACTAAGAACATAGTTTTAAATAGTTTACAGATTGGTCACTAAGAACTGCAAGAATTAATCGAATGAGTAAATGATCTCCAATTGCTTCAAAAATTTATACGAACATTGATTTATAGAAGTTACAGTTTAGTCCCCAAAACTCGTAAAAAATCGTAAAAAGCATAAACTAAATTTCACGATGATATAGTTTAATACATGAAAAGACCTCTAAAATATAGAAGTTACAGTTTAGTCCTCAAAACTAATAAAAAGCCTAAATCAGTCCTTAATTGATAATCCAAGCATTATAGTGAATCCCTAAATCATCAGTATTGATATTGACTTATTGTCTAGAAATTCATTGGTTAACTATTGATTATGATTCGATTTCACCGTACCGATAACCGTTATATTTATCGGTAACGTTCTCTAACCCGGTTTTCTACTAGGCTGGGTGGGGGATGTTACAATTGTGATATCAGAGCTAGCGTTTAATAGATTCTAGGACTAAACTAAAGTCCTTTGCATAGTTATTACATTGCATACGCCACCTAGGAGTTTAATTTGTTATATTGTGACTTGCAACTAATCTGATCCTTCTTTCTTTTATAGTGTAAAGATGTCTGACTCCGATAAGGCTCACGAAGAAGCTGAGCATACTGTTGGTTCCTTGACCAATGGCGAGGAGAAAAGGGGGAAGAATCCTTCTAACCCACAAGTACCCCTACAAGAGCCATCGAACACTGAGCCTGTGTTACATGTTGCTCAATTTGAGTGCTATAAGAACATGGCTGGGATGTTCAAACAGTTTATGGCTACCCTTAAATCCGAGCAGTCTGCACAGTCTTCTGCAGCTGCCACCTCCACGAATTGAGCCCATATTGACAAGCTAGCTCAATATCGAGCTACTATCTTTTTGGGTAAAGCCGAGCAAGACCCTGAAGTAGCAGAGCACTGGTTGGATAGCATGATAAGAATCTTGACCATGCAGTTACAATGCTCTAATGAGTATAAGCTCGAGTGTGCTCTAGCCTTATTGACCGATAAAGTCTTAAGTTGGTGGGAAACCACGACTTTTACCGCTCCTAAAGAAGTAGTAACCTGGAGGTTCTTTTTGTGAGAGTTCAAGAAGAAGTACATCAGTGAGCATTACTTAGCCGAAAGGTGAGATATCTTCTTGCACTTGAAACAAGGTGGGAAACCAGTGGAGCAGTATATCTACGACTTCTGTAAGTATTGCAAGTATGGGGCTGAATACATTAAGAAAGAAGAAGAAAAGTGTAGAATGTTCATTGCAAGTTTGAGTGATGAGCTATGACCTTTGTTTACTGCTTTAGGGATCAAGGATTTTTAGGAGCTTATGAATCAAGCGATCTCTTCTAAATCTGCTCAGAGGTTGCACAGGTTTAACAGGTCAAACCTCGTTGAGAAGAGGTCACGAGATGATTCTCGACCCCCTCTAACATATAAGAAAGGCAAGTAACAATAAGGGTATAAGCAATTGTATCTTCAACAATCCTTCCGATCGGGTGATTTCCCGAAACCACAAGTTATGTCCCAGTCCACTACAAGAACTGCCTCCGTTGAGAATACTAGAGGATATGGACAGGAGTTACAGTACCCGATTTGTAACTTTTGTCAAATGAGGCATCTTTCGAGATAGTGCCACAAGCAATCTGGAGCGTGTTTCTTTTGTGGGGAACAAGGCCACTATATTAAAGACTGTCCAATGAATACTAATAAACCTCATATATCAATAGTTCTTGCGTCTTCTGCTTAGTCCTTCAGGGGTAAGGGACAAAGGCAAGATGTATCGAAAGCTTCCGGAGGATTTGGTGGCTTTGCAAGGGCTCCTAATCAACAAGAATCTAAAGTCTCAGCCCAAGTTTACCATGTGAGGAGCCAAGAGGGGGATGATGACCCTAATGTCATCGCATGTACTGTTGAACTGTATACTCGTCCTATTTATGCATTGATTGATCCTGGATCCACTTATTCCTTTATAAGTACTATGTTGATTAAGAGATTTAAGTTAACATCTGGGCCTATAGCCTCCAAGCTTATCGTGACCAACCTTTTAGGAGATAGTGTTGTAATTGGCCTAGTATGCAAGAATTTTCCCCTTGTAATTCAAGGGATACCTTTTTCGGCCAACCTTATGGCCCTCCATATACATGAATTTGACGTTATTTTGGGGCTTGATTGGCTCGGGGAGCATCAAGCTTGGGTAGATTGTTCAAAGAGGAAATTATACCTTTGAGGTCTTGGCAAGAAGAGTGTGACTCTCATGGAATCCAGGGGCAAAATATCATTGTTGTATGCTACTGTAAGCAAAGAAGAATCACAGTTGCAAGATATAAACACCGTGCAAGAGTTTCCTAATATGTTTCCAGTGAGCTTCCGGGTTTACCACCTACCCGTGAGGTTGAATTTGGGATTAAAGTGCAACCTAGAATCACTTCGATTTTCATTGCACCCTATCGGATAGCACCGATAGAACTCACCGAGCTTCAAGTGCAAATTTAAGACTTGTTAGACAAGGATTTCATTCAAACGAGTTCCTCACCTTGGGGAGCTCTGTTCTTCTTTGTCAAGAAGAAAGATGGATCAATGCGTTTTTGTATTGAATATTGACAATTGAATAAGCTCACAATCAAGAATAAGTATCATTTATCGAGGATCAATGACTTGTTTAATCAACTGAAAGATGCAACGGTCTTTTCTAAGATTGACCTAAGGTTTGGATACTATCAGATGAAAGTGAAGGAGTGTGATGTGCCCAAGACGGCTTTCCGTACAAGATATGGCCACTACAAATTCTTGGTTGTGCCCTTTGGGTTAACCAATGCACATGCTGCCTTTATAGATCTCATGAATCGGGTTTTTAGACATATCTTAATAAGTTTGTGGTGGTATTTATAGATGATATATTGATATATTCCAAAAGCCAAGCTGAACATTGTAAACATCTTTGTATTGTGCTTCAGACTCTTCAGGAGAAACAATTGTATGCCAAATTCAGCAAGTGCGAGTTTTGGCTCACCCAAGTCTTATTTTTGGGTCATGTGATATCCGTTGAAGGCATTCAAATAGATCCAAAGAAGATCCAAGCTATAGTTGAATGGAGACCATCGAAGAACGTAGGCAAGGTTCGTAGCTTTCTCGGTCTTGCTAGATATTATAGGAAATTCGTTAAAGGATTCTCTATAATAGCAGTTTCGCTAACTAAACTCCTACGGAAATATGCTCATTTTGAATGGATCGAGAAGCAACAAAGAAGTTTTGACCAACTCAAGCAAGTATTGACCCATGCACCGGTTTTGATTCAACCTGAGTCTAGGAAGGATTATACGGTGTACAGTGATGCTTCACACCAAGGGTTAGGGTGCATTTGATGCAAGAAGGCAAGGTTGTTTCTTATGTTGCGAAACACCGGTACACCCCATGGCACAGTGGAAAGATTATCCGGCGTAATCCACCAATGATCCATGTACAAGGGAAAATTTGGGGTAATAAAGGATGAAAACATTACCTCAAGTAATCTAGAATTCTGCAGCGAATATAGGAGAATCCAAATCAAATCAGAGTCGTCACAGCAGTGCTCTTACCTCTACGCAGTCCAGCCGAATAAAACGAACAATTTTTCTCTTCTCTAACTGTTAGAGAGGATTTTCGAAAAACACAAAACATATGTTGGCTGCTAGACCTTATGTCTTTATATAGCATTTAAAAACCTAATTCTAATTAAATTTGGATTCTTTAAATATACAATATATTTAACTGAATATAATTAAATATGTAGAATCTGATTCTACTTTAATTAGGTTTCTTTTATATATATATATTAATAGTATTTGATAATTACAATAACTTATCAAATATTAACATATATATAAAAACAAAATTATCCATAATTACAATAATTATAACAATTTCAGTTTCTCACTAATTACGTGTACAACAAGTTTGTACATATGTTATCTAGTCGATATTTGTTCGTTTCAATCACAGGGTGTGACCTTTGTAGGTTCAAGTAATGTTAGCAGTAATATCCAGAACAATTTTAATATTACAAGCAATGTGTGGCATCTAGCAATACATCCTTGCTACCTAAGTTACATGAAATCGTGGTTCGATTTAACCTTTTTCCGTGATTAACTTCTTTTATGTATTTCATCATTTTGTCCTCATATCTAGATCAGATATAAGTCATGGATTAGTCACACTTGTATAGTCCATCTAATGTTTCTTGATATCTTGAGTAGACTATTATAAACGAATAACTATGATATCTCATATCAATTTATTCGAGCATGGCCATGCATTTCCTAGTCCCACTCAATCAAGTGGCCTATGATATTACTTTTATTATGTGGGAGGGACAAATCCTATCTTGATCAACCATATTTCACTACATGGATTTGACATATCCAATATTAGTCTTTATAGTGTAGTCAGTTACGACACACATTTGACCGTATCAAAATATGTCACTCACGATGTTGAAATAATGATGATCTCAAGTCTGAAGATCATACATGTAGTTATCACTATGAGCAATGTTGTGACTGTCACATAGTAATCCAAGAAACATGCTCATATCGGGTTAGTGCAGTATGTCGTTCCCTAACACATATTTATGTATTGATTTTGACATCTCAATGTCAATGACAACACTTTGTCATCAATCAACTACATATTAGTCTTAATACATTATTGTTGTCCAAGCCCACAATAATTCTCGACACAGGATATTTAAGAATAACTATATTATTCTAAGGACTTTATTATAATTCAGTTTATTTATAGATACACAGAATAAGATTGAAATAATAATAATAATAATGGCTTCTTATTAATAAACAAGATAAAATAAGTATGTCTTATACAACCATCTCATAATTGGTCTTTGGGCATACTCCAACAATCTCCCACTAGCACTAAGACCAATTACTCATGTATCTAATACCATGAGACTTGATGTGACGCTCATGCTTCTGTTCTGTCAAAGGCATTGTTAGTGGATCGACGATATTGTCATCCGTTGGTACTCTACATATTTCTACATTCCCTCGATCAATGATTTCACAAATGAGATGGTAACGCCTAAGTATATGTTTGGATCGTTGGTAAGATATGGGTTCTTTTGCTTGTGCGATGGCTCTGTTGTTGTCACAACATAGATCTATAATATTTGATATGCTAGGCACGACCCCTAGTTCAGATATGAACTTTTTGATCCAAACAGCCTCTTTTGCAGCATCGCTTGCTGCAATATACACAACTTCTGTCGTAGAATCTGCTGTTGTATTTTTCTTTGAACTTTTCCAACTTACAGCACCTCTATTAAGGCAAAACACAAAACCTGATTGCGATCGAGAATCATCCTTATCAGTTTAAAAGCTTGAGTCAGTATAACTTTTTATACTTAGCTCTTTTTCACCTCCATACATAAGGAATGTATCCTTATGTCTTCTTAAGTACTTAAGGATGTTTTTGACTGCAACCCAATGACCTTTACTGGGATCTACTTGGTATCAACTTGTCATACTTAGTGCATATGATACATATAGACGTGTACATAACATGAAATACATGATAGATCCAATGGCCGAAGCACATGGTATCTTACCCATGCGTTCTCTCTCTTGAGGCGTTGAATGACACATTTTCTTCGAGAGCGAAATGTCATGTCTCATAGGTAAAAATCCTCTTTTAGATTCTTTCATACTGAATCTTTTCAGTACTTTGCCTATGTATGTATTTTGATTTAGTCCTAGAAGTCGTCTTGATTTATCTCTATAGATCTTGACTCCTAATATGTAGGTTGTTTTACCCAAGTCTTTTGTGGAAAAATATTTTCCTAACCAAGTCTTTACAGACTGTAAGGTAGGTATGTCATTTCCTATTATTAGTATATCATCCACATACAATACTAGGAATGTGACAGTGCTCCCACTAGCTTTCTTGAAAACACATGGCTCATCTTTATTTTTAATAAAACCAAATTCTTTTATTGCCTCATTAAAACGAAGATTCCAACTTCGAGAAGCTTGCTTCAGTCCATAAATGGATATTTGTAGCTTGCATACTTTTTGGGCATCTTTTGGATTGACAAAACCCTCAGGTTGTATCATGTACACAACCTCATCGAATTTTCCACTAAGGAAAGCGGTTTTCACATCAATTTGCCAAATTTCTTAACCATAATATACAACTATTGCAAGTAATATCTGGATGGATTTAAACATAGCAACAAGGGAAAAAGTTTCATCATAGTTTATACCATGAATTTGACGAAATCCCTTAGTGACCAATCGCCCTTTTTATGTTTGTATATTGCCATCCTTGTCGGTTTTCTTTTTGAAAACCCATTTGCACCCTATGGGCTTAATTCCTTCGGGAGGGTCAACCAAAGTCCATACTTTGTTTTCTAACATGGAATTCATCTCGGATTTTATGGCTTCTAGCCATTTCTCAGAGTCCGGGCTCTCCATTTCTTCTTGATAAGTCCTAAGCTCATCTTGGTTCATGAGAAGAACATCTACATGCAATGTGACAAGAAATCCATATCTCTCAGGCGCATTGCATTCTCTCATAGACCTTCGCAGTGGTTGTGTTTCAAGAATAATTGGATGTTCCTCAACTATTTGTGGAACTTGTTGTTGTTCAATATTTGGTTCAATGATCTGAGGTTGATCTTGAATTTTCTCAAGTTCAATATTTCTCTCACTTCCTTTTTCTGAAAATAAATTCTCTTTCGAGGAATACTCTTATTCGAGCAACAAACACTTTATTCTCGGATGGATTGAAGAAATAATATCATTTAGTTTCTTTAGGATATCCCACAAAATTACACTTATGAGATTCGAGTTTGAGTTTTGTAGACATCTGATGTTTAACATAAACTTCGCATCTCCAAATTTTCATAAAAGACATACTAGGACGCTTCTCAGTTCATATCTCATATGGTGTCTTTTGAACCGATTTAGACAGAACACGATTTAGTGTGAAAGCAGTTGTTTCTAATGTATGTCCCGAAAAAGAAATTGGAAGATCAACATGACCCATCATTGACCGAACTATGTCTAACAACGTTTGATTTCTCTTTTCAGAGACTCCATTGTGTTGTGGATTACCTGGAGGTGTAAGTTGTGAGACAATCCCACATTCTTTAAGAAGTTCATAAAACTCTAGGCTTAAGTATTCTCCTCCCCGATCTAATCGAAGAGCTTTGATACTCTTTCTTAGTTGGTTTTGTTCTTCATTCTTAAATTCCTCGAACTTTTCAAGGGCTTCAGATTTATGATACATTAGGTAAACATACACATCCTCTTTCTTGTGTATTCATCAGTCCACATATATCACTATATATTAGGCCTAATAAATCACTTGCTCGCTCATTTTTACCGTCAAATGGTGATTTATTCATTTTCCCAATAAGCAAGGTTCACATATATTAAATTGTTGGAAAACAAAAGAATCCAAAAATCCATCTTTATGAAGTTTTGATATGCGTTTCTCACTTATATGACCCAAGCGACAATGCGAGAGATAAGTTTGATTAAAGTCATTTGTTTTTTTATCTTTTCGTATTTATGTTATATGTGGAATTATCTTGATCTAAGATATAGAGGTCATTGATTAATTGATCTGTACCATAAAAAACATCATTAAGGGAAAAAGAACAACTATTATTCTTAATAATAATCTCAAAACCAATCATGTCCAAACAAGAAATTGAAATAATGTTTTTAGTCAGACTAGGTACGAAATAACAATCCTCTAAATTTAAAACAAGCCCACTAGGTAATAACAAATTATATGTTCCTATAGTTAATGCAGCAACTCTTGCTCCATTTCACACTCGTAGGTCCACATCTCCATTTGCCAATTGTCTATTCATTTTTAGTTCATGTACAGAAGTACAAATGTGAGAACCACAACCGGTATCTGATACCCAAGAAATAGATGTTGATATATTAATATCAATAACATAAATACTTGATCCGGACTGTCCATTTTCTCTTGTCTTCTTGATGTCCTCAAGATAGACAAGGCAATTTCTCTTCCAATGTCCAGCATTGTTGCAATGGAAACACTTTCCTTCTTTTGTAACTCCTCCTTTGGGTTTCAATGCAACATTTCCTTTGTTGGGCTTTGGCTTTGCCTTGGCGTTGGGCTTTCCTTTTCTGTTATCCTTTCGGACCATCATAATAGGTTTGTAGCCAACCTTTTCATGTTGTTTTTGTTCTTAACAGACCAAGCAACTGAGGGAATAATTTGTTAATTTCATTCATATTGAAATTAAGAACAAACTGATTAAAACTATCCGACAACGATTGCAAGATAACATCAATAGCCAATTCAACACTTAGAGGGAAACCCAATTTTCCCAGGGTCTGAATATACCCTATCATTTTGAGAACATGAGTTCCTACTGGAGTTCCCTCAACCATCTTGCATCGAAACAAAGCCTTAGAGGTCTCATACCTCTTTTGACGAGCTTTCCCTTTATATAATTCCTTGAGATTTTTAACCATCTCATAGAGAACCATGTCCTCATGTTGCTTCTGAAGCTCAAGGGTCACGGTCGTAAGCATCAAACAACCGACACCTACCTTGTCACTTGAGTATTTTTCAAAGGCTTCTAATTCATCTTTAGAGGCATCATTTACTGGCTTTTTAGGGACAGGTTCTTCAATGACTGTTAGTTTCCATTCTTGTTTGAGAATAATCTTCAAATTGCGGAACCAGTCAAGAAAGTCCAAGCTATTTAATTTGTCCTTCTCAAGGACGGATCGCAACAATAATGAGTTTGAATTTGCCATAATAAATCTACAATGATAAAATATGATTTATAAGTACCCTTTTATAATGTTTATAAAGTAATATCATTCCCACTATTAAAAACCCTTAAATCAAAAAACTTGCTAAAAGTGTTTCTAGTGGGTAAGGATCCATATTTCATTTCATTCTAACTTAGCTTTGGCTTTACTCCTAGAATTCAATTATTTAAGTAAGCAACACTTGCTAATTACATCTCATGTAATTCCTATATTTGATGAGCAACTATTTGTACAAAACAAAAGTTCATATGGTCTAATAGAAAGAACAATAATGAACAGTGCACCAAGTAGGTAACTTATGAAAAGAGAGGTGGTGTACTGGCACGCTTAAATATCAAGTCTTTCAAAGAACCAATCCTAGTCATGCATTTTCGTATTGGTTTTAATCACTGAAGTTCTTGAACAATCATTAGTCTTTAGGTTTCTAATCTTATTAGAACAACCTAATTTAACCAATATTACAACCAGTGAATATCACTTGCTTATTCTTTGCGTTTGACCAAGATAGATCTAAGTAGTTTGCTTTGGTAAAACCTACATAATACCGATCAATGTTTTAACGACGGCTAATATTGGATGACTATTTCAATTAAATATGGAGGTTTTTTTAATCTCACCATTTTACTATAATCTAGTTAGTTACCATCATGTTAAAATATACATTATATCACATACATGTAAAGTAGTAAATATAAATGCAATGGTTATAGCCTATAAAACTAAGGTGGCCCATCCTAAGCCAATGGGAGAACCAAAAATACTAAGGACAGAACTTGCTTCTCAAACACCTACTCCACCTTTGATTGGCCCATCATTCTGCTCCTTTGGTCGACGCTTTCTCCACAAATATTACAAATTTTCAGAAACACGTCGTACATACGAGGGAGTAAGATGAACAGAGAATTACAATAGAAGAAAGAAAGGCACGACACGCAGGTCGCATTTATATAAAACCAAAGTAAATAGGCTATTGGGCTATAACCATGTATTTCAAACACTGTGCATATTAGACATAACAACGACACAGTTTATTATTGAGGTCTTAAAAGATTGTCCCTACGCATGGGTCAAGGAGACGAATTTGGGGTGATAAAGTATGAAAACATTACCTCAAGTAATCTAGAATTCCGCAACGAGTATAGGAGAATCCAAATCAAATCCGAGTCGTCATAGCAGCGTTCTGACCTCTACACAGTCCACCCGAATAAAACAAACATTTTTTTTCTCTTTTCTAACTGTTAGAGAGGATTTTCAAAAAGCACAAAACATATGTTGGCTGCTAGACCTTATGCCTTTGTATAACATTTAAAAACCTAATTCTAATTAAATTTGGATTCTTTCAATATACAATATATTTAACCAAATATAATTAAATATGTAGAATCCGATTCTACTTTAAATAGGTTTCTTTTAGATAGATATATATATTAATAGTTTTTGATAATTACAATAACTTATCAAATATTAACCTATATATAAAAATGTGTAATCACTAATTTTTTCCGGGGTTGACTCGTTTCTTCTATTTTGCAATAATAAGCTTGTATGTATTATTAGGTAATAATATTAGGCTCATATGTGTTATCATATGTACTAGGTATGTATCATGAGTGTGTGTGTGTGTTTATATAAAACATGAACATATGTGTGTGGTTTGTTAACCTTTCATGTAATATACAATTATGTATGTGTTATTAATATGTTGGTGTGTCTACTAATTGTTTTAATATCATTAATTTCTAAATGTATATTGCATGCCTATGTGTACGCAGTATGTATTAATGTTACAAATGTGTATGTGTTTATAGCGTGTGATAGTAATACATGTGTTAATGTGTATGTACGTATATATTATAAGTATATGTATTGATATTTGTATAAGGATATTTGTTTATATAATGTTATCATAGTATAAAGTGCACTGATAAGTAATTAAAAGGATAATAAAAAAAACAGATCCAATATATAATTAAAACTCAATGTTTATATATATAAGTCCAGGTCCATTTACATATCCATTAAAACCCAAAAATTTTAATATATGATTCTGGCCCAACAAGCCCAACCCTAAGTCTAATAATTATCTAAAAGAAACCTTAATTTAAGGCTCTTCTCAACCGTAGCCAGTTCTTGACCGTTGGATCAAGGGCTGCTAATCGAACGGTCCAGATTGAATGAAGATTCTTCAGCTCCCCGAGCACCACGTGTCATCATCCAGCACTGCCACGTCAACCATCAGGTGCAATCTGGGTCGTCTGTTGCAGAAGAGATCTCAGCCGTCAGATCTGATCTGATCCAACGGCCCAGATCAGGTCGGACCGATCGAATCCCGCGCGTGCAGCCCACGCTCCGGCCGTTCATCTTCTTCACGTGCCCACATGCTGACACCGGCCCATCCCCTCATCCGCATGACCACAACACTAAAATTTTCGCTTCCACCACCAACTCTCCCAACCATCAATCAAACAATAGAAAAAAATAAAAAAACATGGGGAAATCAGAGCATCATCATCCACAGTGGTTTTATTAAATCTTTGCTTAAACATGTAAACTCTAGCATAGATGTAGGCAATGAATAATCTGAAGGAGATATAAGTATGTAATGAACCATTTGTAACACAAAGAGAAAAATTGGAACAAAAAAATCCAGAAGCAATAAACAGAGAAATAGCCTTTCGAGGTATATCTTCTTCTTTTTTCAGTTCAAATATATATATATATATACATGTGTATATAAAAAGGAAATAGAGTTTAGGGTTTTACCCTTGTTGATTCCCTTTTCTTTTCGTGTCGTTCTGACTCCTTCCAACCATCACTCTGCCGTTCATAAGCTGTGGCCTCCTCAAGGCTGAGTATGGTGAAACGATGCAAGCACGCGGCGACGGAAGCCCTTTTTCTTTTGAATCGGCTTTTGGTTTTTTAAAGGAAAAATGACTGATTTTGATAAAATTGGGTTCGAAACTAGATTCGGTTTGAAAACAGGGAGTTTTTTGGGCGGCCGATACGGCAAAAAGCTGGCCAGTTTCTGGAAATTGTGGCGGAGGGGGCCATCGGAATTTGGGTTCCTGATGAACAAGTTGAGAGCATTTTGGGGGTGAAAAAATGTTATAACCGAAAAAATGGCTAAAAGGGTTCGAATTTTGGATAAAAGGGGTATATATAATGTTATATATTTTTATAATCCCTCTGCCCTAAAGTAATTATGCCGGAAGGGCTTCCGCATGGTCCAATTGCTTTATCAGTCCCTCCGTGTGGGATAATTACCATAGGAAGCCATTCCTCCTTTTTTTAATTATCCCCTAGGTCCTTCGTATTTTTTCAAAATTTTCAATTACGTCATCATTATTTCTTTTAATTTTGTCTCTGTATTATATTTTCTCACAATTAGGTCATTTTTTCAGTTTCAAATTAAGTTATTTTATTTATCATTTTTCATGTTTTTTAGTTTAAATTTTGCATATTTATTTTTAGTATTTGCAATTTAATTTTTATGATAATTTTGCTCATTAGTGACTTGTGCATAAAATTAGTTTGAATGGAATGTATATTAGGAATTTAATATGCACATAGATTTAGCATAAATCGGAAACGTGGCGTATAATTTTATGTCTAATATGCATTTGTCGGTAAAGTAGAAATTGGTAAAATAATGTGTATATTTCTCAACTTATGATATGTTTTAGAATAAAATAGGAATTTCTAAAAAATAAAAATAAAAATGTTTTAATATATAATACATATTTTTAGTATATAGTTGTTTTGTTTTTAAAAAATATATATATACAAATATGTATTTACATAATAGATACTTTCGATATAATGGTTTTAAAGAATAAGATAGAATTTTGTAAAATATAATATATACCCATGACACATAATATATATATTTTTCAAGGTATAGTATAATTTTATAAAATAATACATATATGTTTTGGATAGAATACATAGTTTTTAAGATATATAGTATAATTTTGAAAAATATAATATACACATTATAGGTACATAAAGTATATAGTTTTTGAAGTATATAATAATGTTATGTGAAAATGAAATATGTATATGTAGTGTATAATATGGTTTAAAGTATATAGAAGAATTTTGTAAAATAAATAATACATATTTTTTAAATAATAGGTTTTTTATATGTATATTATATAACTTTAATACATAATGTATTTCAATGTATATTTTTAAATAATAAGTTTTTTAATATGTTAATTATTTAAATACATAATGTATCTTGAATCTTTTGGGCTTTTATTACATAATAATAATTTGGGTCTTAGGCCTTGTTTTGCTCTTTTTGGGCTTTTTGACTAAATTAAGTAAATAGCTCAATTAATCTAGATCGTGAGCTCTTCTTATAGGGGCACGATCTTAGAATTAAATTAGCCTTAGGGTTTTTTTAGAGCCTTAATTACATTAGAGTTCGAATTAATCTAATGATTTTGAGTTTATCATTGGCTTATTGGGGTAAATGTTAAATTCGTTAAATTAATTGAATATTTCTTAATTACTTTAGGGGGAAACTAATTTTAATCTTAACTTAACATTAAATTATAAACTAGTCACCATAATTTAGGGTTTCTAGTTTTTAGGACTAATTAATTTAGGGTTAAATATTATAGTCATCTAATTAATAGATAGATCACTAATTGGGCTTTCTAGTGAGTTGGCATTCTTTTGTGTGCTTATACTTATGCCTTTAATTTTCATACTTTAATTGACATCCATGTAATCTTTAATCTTAATTGCATCTCTAATCAATCTAAATCATAGAAGGGGGTATTTATTAATTCTAATATTTGTGTTGTAACAGTTCGAGCTTAAAGGGTGTTGACCAAATATTCGGATTAATCCTTACCATCCTAAGGTAAATGGATTAAAAATTAACAAAATCATCACATCATACTTAAATGCTTGCATCATGCATAAAGGTGACGTACGGGGGTCGAACCATAAATTAACACGGTAGTCGAGCTTATTCGATATCAGTTTAATTTATGGTTCTACATATCGTCAACCTTATTAATTAAATGTCTAATTAATTTGAATCCACCAATTCGATAAAGCCCGCACGATAAAGGTTAATTTTCATCTAAGAACTCCAAATTAAATTCAATTTAAATTTCAATAATTTTCATCATTTTAAGAGCAACAAATGTTTTGGTACCGAGTTTCGGGCGTGATGGGGATGCTAATCCTTCCCCACACATAACCAACTTCCAGACCCTTTCATGACGAATCTCTGGTTTCTTATGGTGTCCGACCTACCTTACTCAAGTGGCCGGTGGCGACTCCAAGTTTTCATTTTATTCAAAAATTTAAAGTTATCAAAAGAAATCCCTAATCTTCCAAAGGATTTTCATTAGTGATTTAGGGGATAACTAGTAGCCGACTTCTTTTCTAAACAAACGCCCTTAACGCAGCAATTTTTTTTTTTCAAAAGGAAAAGAAAAAGGTCGCTACAAAATGAAATTATCCATAATTACATATGCATCAAGGCAACTAAAACCATATTAAATGAATTATCCTACTCATAACCTTGAATTGGCTGCGGTCATCTTTGCATTGGAAATTTGGAGACATTATCTCTACGGAGAAAAATGTCACCTATACACCGACCACAAAATCCTTAAGTATTTGTTGACACAAAAAGAACTCAATCTTCATCAAATGAGATAGATGGAACTCCTCAAAGACTAAGACCTTGTTATTGATTACCATCCGGGCAAGGCCAACGTGGTAGCAGATGCGCTCAACCGCAGACCTTTACCTACTCCCTAGGCTATTAATGCTCATTTTCGACTTTGAAAGCACTATGGTCTCATAGCTAAACTTCAAGTTCAGTCCACCATTGTGATAAGAACCAAGTCTTTACAAGAACAAGATCCTGAATTACAAGCCATTGCTTCTAAGCTTCAGAATAATCCTAACCCTAATTTCAAGATTAATTTCGAAAGACTCTTATGCTTCCGTAATAGAATATGTGTGCCCAATGATGAGTCTCTTCATGATGAAATTCTCAAGGAAGCTCATTGTAGCCCTTACCCAATTCACCCAGGAACAATAAAGACGTTCAAAGACCTACGGGAATTGTATTGGTGGCCTGGCATGAAAGAAGCTATCATAGAATTTGTATCAAGGTGTCTCATATGCCAACGAGTTAAAGCCGAGCACCATAACCCTACCGGATTGTTGCAACCCATTGAACTCCCTTAGTGGAAGTGGGAAAAGATAATTATGGACTTTGTCAGTGGTTTACCATTGAACCCAGCCAAGCATGAAGCTATTTGGGTTATTCTAGACCATTTCACTAAGTCAGCACAATTCATACCAGTTAAAATGGACTACGGTCTTCCTAAACTATTTTGAAACATGTTTTAGTGACCAAATTATAAAATTGAAAATTTCTAAGGACTTTATTGCAAGCTTTGAAATATATTTTAGTGACCAAATTATAGAAATTGAAAATTTAGGGGTAAGACCTTAGAACATCAAAGGTTGATGAACTAATCTTGAGATTAGCCCCTCCTTAATCTTAATCACCACATACGTGGATGATTAAGGATTAATTCCTTTATCCTAAGGAAACATCAAGAGTTAAAAAGAATGAAATAAAAGCAAGAAACTCATCGGTGATTGATTAAGCAAGCACAACTCCCTAACTTTATCCCTTACCTCTAAGCACACACCTCCATTGAAGGTGGAACCAAGCATTGTTTTTCTTAAGTTTATCAATCATAGATCGTAGCGATCGATTGGGTAAGTAGTTTTCCTCAATCGGTTTATCAAATTCATGGCTAAATCATGTTTAATCTTGAGCCCAAGGATTGAGTTAAACCCTAGAAATTCTCTAGGGATTACATAGCTTGTTTATTATCGTTTTTCATAGTTATTGAGTTGCTACGATTTCGTTATCGATATTGAAATCTTTGTAATTTCGATTTTATGTAGCTCAAGATAATCAAGGTGAAGAATCACCAAATCCTCCTAATTCCACCAAGTTCAAGAACAAGGGAGTTGTCATCTAGGAGCCTTGAAAGCCTCAGAATTATCAGTGAGTGTAGTCGGAGCCAATGGGATTGGCTAGGTGTCTTTCCAAATTCAGTGATGTCAATTTATTGTACTATCATCATTGGCCAAGGTATGTTTGCATTAAGACCTCACTAGAGGCATCATCGGTAAGCTTCGTAAGCTTATTACGTTACCAAGTCGATCATTGAGTCGTCATGTGATCATTGATAATACGAGAATTGAATTAAGTCATATTGAACATGTCACAGGATCATTTTCATTTTCATTGCTATTGCATTGTATTGTCATTGCTATTGTTATTGATATTGACAAGCATTGGTATTTACGAGCACTGAATCCTTGGATACGAATAAACATGGGATACAATTGGCATGCCGTAGAATTCATAAGCTCATTGGTAAGGAGTGGACTACGGTCCTTGAGCTAAGGCTCTTATTGGTGTTGTTGGCGGAATGTAGTAGTGTTGGTCTTATTGGTGATGTTGGCGGATATTGACCTTTCATTGTTGGCGATGTTGGTTGGGAATTCACGTATCCACAATACATGTCGACCCAAGGAAATATATGAATAAGTATTGCAAGTATTGTTAAAATATGTTTTGAGATGCATTACATTGATATATACATGTCATGATCTTCATTGATGCTCATAGTATTTTTTATGACTACCTCACTAGGCTAAGTAAGCCTAATGCATCTCATTTCCATTCATTTTCAGGATAAAGCATGTAATGTTGGTCTTATTGTTAAAATATGTTTTGAAGTAAGTCACAATTCTCTATGTAATGTTAATCTAGTCCTTGAACTCCTAGAATGGTGGTATAGGGTCTAGACAAGTTGGTTTAGTCCCATTTTGCATGTATATGTGGTCCACTATGTTAAAAGGGTTAAAATGCTCATTTTGGTTGTGTTAGTGTTTTGGTTAAAAGCACCAAATATGCATATTTGGCCTAAAAGGTGAAAACCTAGTAAATGGATTTGGATGACTCTAAAAATTGGCATGCCAGTAGATTATAATGTTTAAAAGTTTCTGGTAAAAATTCATTGCATTTGGACATCGTTCAGCGGGTTAAATTGATTAAAAACCAGAAGAAATTTGTCATTACAGTGCAGACGTATAGATACAGGTCAAGTTGTTTAGGTACGACCTTGCATATTTGGTTGGTCAAAGCTACAGTCAACAAGGGCATATCGGTATGAGATAGGACGTTTCAGTACGGAAGTTGACAGTAAGGTTGGGGAATTTAGATGTATCGATACAGCCTTTGGGCATATCAAAACATGCCAACCATGTTCAACTCGTATCAATACAGCCCCAACTGTATCGAAACAAGTATGGATCTATGTTAAAAGGGATATGAAACTATGTGAATCAGTATCAATACGACTGTAGGCGTATCGAAATAGTGGTCAATGGTCAAGTCAAATTAGGTCAACCCTTATCGATACAACCCTTAGGCATTTTGATACGGTGTCTGTTAATTCTGTTATCCTATATCGATACTGGTTAAGCTGCATCAAAATGGAATTTGACAGTTTTGAATTAAGGCTTAAATCGTGCATACTCATAACGATACATCACCTTGGTGTTTCGATACGGTGGCAGTTAAAACTGTTAAAAAGGCTAATAACACAATTTTAAATAGTTTACAAATTGGTCACTAAGAATCACAAGACTTAATCGTAGGAGTAAATGATCTCCAATTGCTTCGAAAATTTATACGAACATTGATTTATAGAAGTTACAGTTTAGTCCCTCAAACTCGTAAAAAGCCTAAACTAAATTTCACGATGATATAGTTTAATACATGAAATGACCTCTAAAATATGAAAGTTACAATTTAGTCCCCAAAACTCGTAAAAAGCCTAAATCAGTCCTTAATTGATAATCCAAGAATTGTAGTGAATCCCTAAATCATCGGTATTGATATTGACTTATTGTTGAGTAATTCATTGGTTAACTACTGATTATGATTCAATTTCACCGTACCGATTACCGTTAAGTTTATCGGTAATGTTCTCTGACCCAGTTTTCTACCAGGTTGGGTGAAGGATGTTACATTCAACCATTTATTCCATCCACTATCACTGCCAATATTGCATGGGATAATATAGTTGCAAGTTATGTTCGAGCATCTCCCAGTCACATCCTTGCTCTCAAATCCAAATTGGCTTGCAATTTGCGTGGTTCCAGGTCTATCTCCGACTACATGAAAGACATGCAGGATATTGCCTCTGATCTTGCCTTGGCAAACTATCCCGTCTCTGATGCAAATCTCTTGATTTCTATTGTCAATCAATTGGGTGATGATTATCATCCAATTGTTGCTACCCTTTGTGTACGTAACACATTGACATCCATGCTTGAGTTGTATGAGATCTTAACTGTTCATAAGAGACTTCTACAAGAGTCTGACCAAGCTAGACCTCTTGCCATGACATATTTTGCCCAACAGGCTAATTCAAATCATGGTTATTCTACAAACTATTCTTGAGAGAATGGTGGTCACTTTAGCCATTCGTTTTCTAATGGTGGTCGTAGTTATGTTCCTTAATCTAGTCATTCTAGACGGCAAGATATTGTATGCAAGTTCTATAATTTGCCAGGGCATGTTGTTCGAGATTGACGTAAGCTTGCTTGGTTCCTTCACAACAACAAATTTTATCAGCAACCATCGTCTGATTCACTGGTTGTTAACATTGCTACTGATCTTTCATCATCTGATCCAGCTCTTTGGATGTTTGATAGTGGTGCCTCGCATAAACCATAATGACCACTGCGTCTCTTCAGGATATCTCCCCTTATGATGGTTCAGATACATTTCATCTGGGTAATGGTAACTCTCTACATATATCTCATAATGGCCGATGCATTATTCCAACGACTACCAAGCCCTTTTCTCTTACAAATGTCTTATGTGTTTCTCAGATAAATACAAATTTGGTGTCAGTTTCTAAATTATGTCAGACTAAGCATGTGTCTATTGAATTCTTTGACTCTTATTTTTTTGTTAAGGATCGACCCATGGGAATTCCCCTTCTTCGAGGTAATAAAATTGGTAGTGTCTACTATGCTCTACGATCTTTTTATCCCCAACTCAACTTAGTCAATTGCTTCTCTGTGCATCAACTGCATCACAAGTTTGGTCATCCATCCGATAAAGTATTAGCCTCTATATTACGCGCTTGTAATATATCTTATGACCCAACTAGTTTGACGAACTATCATTGTACTTCTTGTCTTATTAATAAGAGTTTTAAACTGCCATTTGGTCAAAATACTATGTCAAGCTCTCGTCGTCTTGAATTGCTTTACTCTGATGTTTGGAGCACTAAACATGTATCTTATGATGGATATTCATACTATGCAGTGTTTGTTGATTAGTTTACCAAGTATATCTGGCTATACCCGATGAAGAAGAAATATGATGTTGCGGCAATATTTCCTCAGTTTAAAAGGCTTGTAGAAAGCTTTTTCATCAGACCATTGTATCTTCATTCTTTAATAATAGAGGTTAATTTTGTAAGCTCTTGTCCATTTTGAATTTAGGCGGTATTTCCCACTTTACTTCACCACCTTATACTTCTGAACATAACAGGACTGCTAAATAGAGACATCGTCACATAGTGGAGACTGGACTCTTTTTACTTCACTTTGCATCCCTCCCAACAAATTATTGGCCTCATGCTTTTTAGGCAGCTGATTAACTTATTAATCAGATGTCAACACCGATACTGGATAATGTATCGCCTTACCTTCTCTTTCATCAACAAGCACCAAACTATGACAAGCTTCAAACATTTGGATGTTTGTGCTTTCCTTGGCTGAGACCATACACAACACATAAACTTGAGCCGCGGTCCGTTGAATGTGTTTTCCTTGGATACTCTGTGACACAGTCAGCTTATAAATTTCTGGAGCTGACCGCTAACAAAATCTATGTCTCTCGCCATGTTCGGTTTATTCCTCGTATCTTCTTTTTTGCTACACGACATATCATCCTTATGCCACGAAAACCGAATGCTTCATTGCCTACTATGCCACAACAACCCAATGCTTCATTGCCTTCTATACCACGACAACCTGATGCTTCGTTGTCTAATATGACACGACAACCAGATGGTTCATTGCATACTATGCCACAACAATTTAATAATTCATTGCATACTATGCCACAAAAATCTAATGTTTCATTGCCTCCTATGCCACGGCAACCTGATACTTCATTGTTTAATATGCCACAAAAATCTAATGTTTCATTGCCTCATATGACACGGCAACCTGATACTTCATTGTTTAATATGCCACGACAACTTGATAATTCCATTGTCATACTAGTTCTCTTGGGGAACCTGCCAGACAACCTGATGATTCCATTGCCACACCAGTTCCATTGTCCGATCTGTCACAGCAAGATATCGCCCCTAACTTGCCACATCAAGTTGTCTCCGCTGACATGCCATAACATGATCCTTCGCAATAGCGGATTCATTAGCCAAATCCGAGGTACTTTGGTCCTTTATTTGTTAATGCTACTACATGTCATCCTTTTCCTTCCACAATAAAGCCAAAGACTGTTACTCAAGCTCTCAAAGGCCCACAATGGATACAAGCCATACATGATGAGTTTAATGTCTTGCTACGCAACCAAACATGGGATCATGTTCCACGGTCTACACAATCTGTCGTAGGGTGCAAATGGGTATTCAGTGTGAAACAACATATTGATGGCTCTATTGATCAATACAAGGCTTGACTGCTAGCGAAAGAGTGTTCTCAAGAAGCTGGTCGTGACTACTTTGAGACTTTTAATCCTGTGATGAAACTTGTTACAATGCGTATTATTTTCATTCTTGCCCTCCATCATGCATGGCCCATCAAGCAACTTGAAATTAATAATGCCTTCTTAAATGGCTTCTTACATGAGGAAGTCTATCTAGGGGTATGTTGATTCTACTCACCCATCTTATATTTTTCGGTTATGTAAAGCCTGTATGGACTCAAGCAAGCCCCGAGGGCATGGTATGTTGAACTCTCTCAATTTCTCATTCACTTTGGTTTTATAGAATCAAAGGTTGATGTCTCTCTCTTTATCTATAAGACAAAGGGAGTTATTTTATACTTTCTAGTCTACATGGATGATATTGAACTTACTGGTAATAACACTGACTTTATTGCTTATTTCACCAACATATTATCTACGAAGTTTGCTTTGAAGGATATGGGCTTGCTCAGCCATTTTTTTGGCATTGAGGGTATTTATACTCCTACTGGGTTGTTTTTATCTCAGGCGCAATATATCTCTGACATATTGACTTAGTTTCAGGTGGAAAATACCAAGGCAATTTTCACACCTATGTCCTCTTCCGACAAGTTACCTTCGCCGGAGGCATCCACGGCAATTGATATTTTTGGGTATCATCGACTACTTAGTCTCATTCAGTATCTCACACTTACTCGACCAGATATTTCCTTTGCAGTGAATCGTCTGTCGCAATACATGCATGGTCCTTCACTTACACATTAGACGGTAGCTAAGTGCATCCTACATTATCTCAAAGGAACATTATGCCACGACATTCTTTTTCGTTCGGCATCTTACCTTTATCTCACCGCCTTTGCCAATGTGGACTGGGGATGATCCTCTACGGATGATCGATCAACTACTGGATATGCTATTTATCTTAGATCTAATCTTATTTCTTAGAAGTTAGCTCGTCAAAAAACTGTTTCTCGTTCTTCCACAGAAGCTGAATATCATGTTGTGGCAAATGTGATAAGTGTTCAAAAGTACTATTTTTCTTACCCTTTTTACTCATATTATTGTTAGACTTAGGCTCATATTAGTTGCATAATTAGCCATTCATGCATTAATCCATATTTTCTTCCATCATTGAGCTTGATTACATAACTTGGTAGTTTTTGTGGGAAAATATGCTGCTTTGGTGTGTTTTGTGTATGTGCAGGATCACTTGCCAAAGCAAGGCTAGAGCTAGTTGCCAGGGCAATGCATGAAGGAGATGTCGAGCTAGTTGCCAGGGTAATGCATGAAGAAGACGCCGAGCCAGTTGCCAGTGCAATTGTCGACAAAGAACAAGGTGATATGGTAGTCGAAATTGATGACTAGACAAGCCCAAGATGACGTGGAGCAAAGCTAAATCCCAAAGGAGTTTGATTTCCATGAAGAGATTAAAGAAGAATTAAATTCCAAGAAGATATGAGAATTTCTAGAGGGAATATAATTATAATAAAGAATTATATTCTTTAAAGATAATTTAATTCCAACTTAACTTCCTCCTCAAAGAAGGACTTTGACCTAGCCCTATAAATTAGAGGTCATGCCGTCAACTCCAGAGGGAGAGAGAGGAGAGAATTTTCGACAAGCATCTAGGGCAAGGAGGATTTCGACAAGCTTCATCCTTCATCTTTTTCTTTCTTGTTCAATTAGGTTCATGCTAGGGATTCTTTATCTTGGGTTTCTTTGGAACCTAGCCATGAACTAAATCTATTTGGCTATGGTTATTGTGTCTTGTGGTTGTGAGAAACTATTGGATTTTGTTTAGGTAATAAGAGTTTGCACTTTTCTATTCAAGGTTTATTCATTCTTGGTTCTTATTCTTGTTTGCGAGTGAATTGGGAGAGGATCTCGTAACTTCATCTATTTATCTAATATCGAGAGAGTTAGATTCAAGAAACGAATGAATATGATCTTTATTCAATCTATTGATGGTGAAGATTAATCCGGCTTAGGAATAAGTTAAGGATTTCAACGGCTAAGAGGGCGCAATATTGGTTGTTGTTCACCCTTGATTCACGTAGAGATGTATTATCAAGGCATGCACAAGTAGCTAGAGTTTCGACTTAGGGATAAGAAGAAACCATTGAAGAACGCTTTGCCAAACCTTGAAGGTTGCTGCCCAGATCCAAGTAGTTGCCCAACTAGTCGCCCAAACAACCATCGATTAGTTGCCAAGGCAACCCCGTTGTGCAAGTTGCCACGGCAATTGAGTTGCTCGTGCACTCTTTTACCAAGACGATCCAATTGGCTATCACACCTCAACTCACGATAACCTGGCCTATCTCTGTCATTTAATTACATCGCCTTTTACTTAATTGCTTTCTCGATTAGTTAATAGTTAAAACTCCTATAATCTTCTACTTGTATTTTCTTTTACTTTTTACAGTGAAAGAGACTAGATTCTTGAAGTGGCACCAATCCCTGTGGAGATGATATCTTTTATACTAAAACTTGCAACGTGTATACTTGCACAATTGCGTAGCACTTATTACGCGCAACAAAATGCAACTGCTGAACTGTTTTTGGTCTAACATCTTCAAGAAATTGTTGTAGCATTACCAAAACCACCATCTCTCTTCTGCGACAATCTCAGTGCTACATATGTTTGCAAAAATCCAGTTTTTCATTCTCGTATGAAGCATCTTGCCCTTGATTACTTCTTTGTTTATGCTTAGTTGTTGTCGGTTCTCTACTTGTTCAACACATTCCTTCCAAAGCTCAGATTGTGGACACGCTCACCAAACCGCTTGGTCATAATATCTTCATCCATTTTCGGTCCAAGATTGGAGTCTTTGATGGATCCTCTATCTTGCGAGGGCGTGTTAAGGATAAAGACAAGATGAGATAACTTTTATCTCATTCAAATCCATGAGATAACTCTTAGTCAAATCTCATTCAAATCTTATCTTATCTTATCTTATCACTATCTCAATCTTATCTTGTATTTAAATATTTGATTTGTATTTAATATTTAATTTTCCTTATAATTGTACATTCATTTGTAAGCCTATATATTGGTCGATTGTAAACATAATCAATTATCAAATATACAAATCCTTTTCACTAACTTGGTACATAATTTTCGGGGCGTTTAGGCTTTACTGGAACAACATTTTCAAAACAATGTATGAATTATGCATTAGTAAGATCTCACCCTAATATATATATAGGATAATTATACTATGCACTGGCAGTGGAAACAAAATGTTTCCACAAGCACCCTAAGTTTAGGGGTTAGAGATTCAGTTTGAGGTTCATACTTTAAGGGTTTAGGTTTATGTGCTTAGAATTTAAGGACTGTGGTTTGAATTTAGAGTTTAAAATTATAATTTAGGGGTTATAGGTAAACGCCTAAAACCCTAACATATTACCCTAAACCCTAAATTCTAACCACATACCCTAAATTCTAAAACCCTAAACCTAAACCCCTAAACTATAAATTCTAAATTGGATCTCTAACTCTTGAAATTAGGGCGCTTGTAAAAACATTTTGTTTCTACTGCCGGTACATCATATATTTTCTCATATATTATAATGTATACCATTACTGATCAGATTTTTCCTAATAGAATTTCATTAGAATCAAATGTTAACGGCATTATTGTCATGACCACGGATACTGGAATTGGGAATTTAGAATTGTCAGAAACAAAATTATGGATTGACAAGGCGAATATGAAAAGTATGTCTGAATCAGAGAGCAATGAAGAGAAAAAGAAAAAATTTACTGATGAAAGAAGCAAACGACAACGTTTCAATTAATTCAAAAAAAAATTAGACGCTCATTATATACTAAAAGACTCAGGTGAGGTAGGCTCACCAAGTCAAGCTACTATCGAAAACAGAGGATCACTTTAGTGCATCAACAAATACATGTATACATTTAGCTATTGTAATCAGCTTTTATCTTGATGAATGAATTTACAGATATTTTTCTCTTCGTATATTTTTCTTCTTCTTCTTCTTTTTCTTTTTTATAATTTAATCTTTTTCTTTCTAATTTTTTTCTTTTCTTGATTTTTTATGAGTGAGTCGTAACACATGCATATAGAATAGATTTTTTGGAAAGAAATATATAATAGATTTTGCACAGTGGTCAAATCTATACAAATTTCCAACCTTGAAATCAGAAATCCTTTGCATACTCTTTTTTATGATTATTTAGTACAAACACATAGATGGGCTGAGGGGTATTGAGGATGTCGTATTCTGAAAATTTTAAATTCTCATATAATTCAAGTGTTTTTTATATTTTTTATTAATAATGTAACTATGCAGCCCTAAATTTTTAATATAATTTTTTTAAAATTTACCTTAATCAGGGACGAAACCAAAATTAAATCATGAGGAGGCATGTTGTTTAACTTTAGAACGATCGAGATCTTTAAAAGTAATTAAATGATAAAAATTAAAAGATTTAGGATTTAATTTCATTAATTTTAAAATTAAAAGGCCTTAAAAAGTAATTAACCCAAAAAAGTTGAGGGTAGATAATTAATTTAATTAATTTTAAAACTAATAAGGTCGTAAAAATAAATTATATCAATTAATTTCAGAGAAAAGACTTAATTAAAATAGTTTAAAAACTATCAAGGACCTAAAATATAATTAAACCATTAAAATTAGAGAGACAATTACTCTTCTTACCCTTAATGCACGTCTGTTTTTGCCCACAACATAAAATTTTGTGTCAGTCCATGAAAAAATATAATATTTGTACATGTTCTAATCTATAGAAAATTATTTTTCAAGGTTATTTAGTGGAAAACTTTGACCTCCAACTTTGTGTTGATAAATAGTACTCCCACAATCTTGTAAATAATGCAGAGGTCGACATTTTTATATTCAAAATTTCTTGACTTTTATCGTTAATATTTAAAATATTCAAGAAAATAAATCCTTTTAAAAACAACATTTCAAAATTTATTTATTTTAATAGTTTAAAAATGATTATAAAGTAATATATATTCATATATTTCTAAATCTATTTATTTATATATTTAACTAATAATTTTATATTTTAATAAAAACAAAATACAATTGATCGCCAAACATCAAATTAAGACAAAGAATAAACCTAAAGGAGTTAAACTACATTAATAAAAAAGACAAAAGAAATATTATCCATTTAAAAGAAAAAGGTTGATAATATTTTTTTATATAAAAAGGAAAAGGTAGATAAATGTTGAAGGATTGGAAAAGCCGACGGTTTGGATCATTCGTCGCCATATCTGAAGTGATGGTCGGCTCGCCCATTCTCAATTGGATGCAAGTTGGGGTCACTTGTGGTCCACGTCTGGACAGATACACACATTACAATTAATACACCTTTATTTTTTTACTCGCAATTTTCAAAGTTTTATTAATTTAGATTTATTCGTATCGTATATTTAATTTTAGTGGTGAATATTCTAACATAAATTTTTTATATATATAACACTTCAAATTCAAAATTTATTTAAATAATATCAAATTACTTACCACTTGAACCAACCTCGTTAATACATTCTTTTGATTCTTTCCCGCTACAAAAACAAAACATTCTTAAAACCCCAAAAATATTTTTGTCCTAAAACCAGCTCATGTTTTCTTACAAAGGACAATAAAACTAATTTCTCATGGTGTGTGTTTCTCCACGTGTCCTTCTATTACTGGTCAGCACCAAGATTTCCCACCCTCCCTGGTCACTAGATAGATAGATAGCCTAACACGTCCCCGAAGGCCAAACCAAATCAAATAACAGACTAATAGCATATTTGCAAACTCCATAAGTTTTAGTACAAACTCCTAAAGAACCTTAAAATTGCTTTGGTTTTGTGTGGATGGGAATTGAGATAGGGGGCTGGGGCATGGCTACCAAGACATGTGACATATGTAAATCGATCGCGGCGGCTATTTTCTGCCGCGTCGATTCGGTTTTTATGTGCCTGAATTGTGATTCCAGGATCCATTCCGGTTCTAACAAGCTCGGCTCCACTCGGCATGCGCGGGTGTGGATGTGCGAGGTGTGCGAGCAAGCGCCTGCTGCCGTTACTTGCAAGGCTGATGCAGCTGCCCTTTGCGTCACTTGTGATGCGGACATCCACTCTGCTAATCCCCTGGCTCGTCGCCATGAGCGTGTCCTTGTAGAGCCTTTCTTCGATTCTGCGGATTCGATTGTCAAATCTTCCGCTTTCAGCTTTCTCGTCCCGACCACGGACCACGATGTGACCGATTGCTGCCGACATGAGGATGTAGAGCAGGAGGGGCCTTGGTTGTTGCCGAATCCGAATCTCAATCCAAAACTTGCCGTGGAACTGGAAACTAACGAAGTCAAAACTGGTGGTGATTTGTTCTTCTCCGAAATGGATGATCCCTTCATCGATTTCGAGTACCAGAACATGTTCCAAGTTCAACATGATCAGCACAACGCAGCTACGGACAGCGTAGTTCCAGTTCAGACCAAACCAGTCATCAACAATGAGAAATGTTTCGAAATCGATTTCTGTCCATCCAAGCCGCCTACTTTCTGCTTCCAAACTCGGTCTCTCAGCCATAGCGTAAGTATTTCAATCCAATTTCTTCAATTACACAATCAATAAGTCTCTGTAAACTGTAAACTGATGGAAATTCTACAAAACTTTCAGGTTTCGTCATCTTCGCTCGATGTAGGAGTCGTTCCAGACGGGAATTCCATGTCCGACATGTCATATTCTTTCGGACCAACCATGACCGATTCAAGAGGACCGGTGTCGGCAGCCACGACTAGTAGCCAAGCAAGCGGGATGGATCGAGAGGCTAGAGTTTTAAGGTACAGAGAGAAGAGAAAGAACAGGAAATTCGAGAAAACAATCCGGTACGCCTCACGAAAGGCATACGCGGAGTCGAGGCCGAGAATCAAAGGCCGGTTCGCCAAAAGAACTCAAACGGACAACGACGTCGACATCATCTTTAACTCGGCTTCCGCTGCCGGTTTCACGTCCGACACCCAGTTTGGCCTCGTCCCATCCTTTTGAAGGTTGAAGAAGAACTGTTATCTCTATCCAGCAACTAGAATAACCCTATAAGTCCATTGAAGTTAGCAAAGGAAAATATGTAGTGTTTTTAATTCTGTTTTTATGTAAAAAGAAAAGTAATGTATCCATGGAGTATTCTGTTGATTTTCCAGATTCAAAGATGATGAAGTTGCAGGCAGATGTTAACTGGTCATTAGTCTGACTTGGCTTTTCTCTCCATGATCAATCTATGAATCTGTTTCTCAATCCTCATTGGCCCAATTTTCTTTTTTTAATTTGAGTATTGTTTAAGTATATAATTTTGGGTAAAATACACTAGAAGTCGCCTAGTTATGGGTTTAGTAACAACATGACAGAGTTAGGAATTAAGGTTAGACGGCAAAGTATAAATAATTATAAAATGAGAGGCAAAGTTTAAATAAATTGAAAATTGAGAGTTTATATATGTAAAATTTTCATTGTATTTTTAAATATAAAAAATGGGAGGGGCAACAACCCTTTAAGCTTTCAACAACTCAGTCAGTAACAACAAGTCATTCTTCTTTTAAATGTAATAATCGAGTCATTCAATTATAGGTTTTGAAAAAAATAGTTTTTTTAAAAGTAATAATTTAGTCACTCAATTATAAATGTAAAAACAAACAAGTTACTCTATTATTAAAATTGAAACAAAGACTTGGTATAATCATTATTTTAGTTCCCATAACTTATGCATTATATTAATTTGGTTCTAACTTGAAATATTTTAATAAACTTAACTCATCATGTTTAAAAGATTCGACATTGCACCATTTTGACACACCCTCCGATCATTTACAACACTCCGTTCATTATAGACACAGTCACTTTACTACTGAACAACTGACAGACTAATAGAATAAGTTATCAGTAGATTATCATCACTTCGCTAATGTAATTTTTAAATATAAAAGGGTTAAGTTTATTGAATTATTTCGAATTAGAATCAAATTAATATATACATAAGTTTGAGGGACTAAAATTGTTATTGTACCAAGCTCTTATTTTAATTTTAATGACAGAATGAGTTGTTTGTCATAAAATTTTAATTGAATGACATGTTTGTTTATGAACCTATAATTAATGACTAAATTATTATTTTTAATAAAAATAACTTATTTATTTCTAAACATATAATTGAGTAATCCAACCATTACTTTTAGAAGAATAATAACATATTTGTTTCTAAACTTATATTCGACTTGTGTGTAATTTACCCATATAACTTTTTAAGAATAAAATAACTGCTTAACAAGACTAATTATATGTATTATATTAAATTATATATGTATATTAATTTTAAATGAATATATCAAATTCTCTTCCAAGGAACGCTAACAAAAAGTAAACATTATTTGGTACAAATTTAAATTAATAAAAGGAACATTCAATTTGAATTGACTTTTCGCCAAACCTATAGTAGTTTAATCAAAGTATCAAGTGAAAATTAACTAATTTGAAGTGAAAAGTATAAATTATTTAATTTCTTAATCAAGATTTAATATGATCAATGGACTTGTTCGACAAACGAGGCGGTCATAAACGTTATTTCTGATTTTTGATCAAGTAGAAAAATATTACATCTCCAAGATAAATATCGATATTTAAATTTATATAAAAGTAGAAATAACATTAACATTATTGATCACTCAACCAATTAAAGAATCAATAAATATTATTTTTGTATACCAAAGGAGGAATTTTATTTTCTTTAATTTTTGTTAAAATATTTCAAAAATAAAATTTAAATATACCAAACTAATATATATATATATATATGTATATATATAAACTAGGGAACCATCTGGAAATTTTCAAACAAAATTATTTCTTGTCATATTTCCAGCTTTTTCGAATTTGAATAATTTTTTGACTAAAAGATAACGCTAGAAAGGATTGATCAAAGAAAATTGGAGAAAAATAATAATTAATTAAAAAGCGAAAAAATTTTACCAATGAAATTTGTTTAAGTGATAATTAATTTAATATCGCTTCACCTACTAAAATTAAGCATATGACACAAAACAGTCCGATTAGTTAAGGTGAAATCTTAAAAACCAAAAAAAATGAAATTTCTTTTGTTATCTCCATTGATGCCAAGCAAGGCTTGACATCAAGCCGATTGACAATATTGAGAGAACTGTTTATATGATATGCAGAGAAAATGTTAGGTAGGATTTATAATTTATTCTTATTTTTTTATGTCGGATTTATAATTTATATAATGATTTGTAATTGTCATTTTTAATAATTTTATCTTTAAAATTTAAATTTAAATTCTCTCGTAAGAATGAGCAAGCACATTTAGTCGGTTTGTCAAATTATTCATCTTTATTTTTAGTCACGATTCTAGACTCACTAGAAACACTCATCTTCATTTTTTTTAAATCTCCTTTTCTTTCGCTTTAATCATTCTCTTAGAATCTTTTTTTCTCCTCTTTAAGCATATTAAAATTAAATTTAAAATTTATTTTAAAAATTTTACAGTAAGAGTGATATATGCTTATTTAAAAAATTCAAAAAAATTATATTGAAAAAGTAGTTATTTTGTAGCTTTGATGAATGAGAAATTAATCTAAACATTGTTAAGGAAAATATGAAATCAATTGTTTTGTTTCGGACTCTCCGAGAGACTGCAAATATTTTAGCCCAACGTTAAATTATTTTTTCTCAAATAGAGTATATTTTTCTCAAATTTTGTTTTGGAACTAAAAGAATAAATATTAAACAGTTCTTTTAATTCAAACAATAATTTTATAAATTACTCTTTAAAGACTCATTGATTTTTGAATATTAAATACTCTATTAAGTCAAAATTTTCTAATAGTTCATTATGCTAAACCCCTATAAATACCATAAACACACTAGCTTAAAACACACAATACAATTTTTTCTATTTTTTAACCTATCAATGACAGGAACATGCAAAATTACTGTTCGTAATTTCTGCGGCCATGCTATTGTATCTTAGGAGACAAATAACTAACGTTTTTAATCATCATAAGAGCAGCTGAAAATCTGTTTTTAAGTAAATATTGTAGTCACAGACGTCAACTCGTTTCTTGTCTACTACAAGTAAATAATTTTAATATTATTTATATTTATTTTTTGTTTTAGATATTTTTATCTATTTTATGTTCTATTTGATCTAATATTTTAATACAAATTCATATTTGTTGTTGAATTTATTCTTACATTAACAATTTTCTAACAAAAATATAAAAGATTCAAATTCTTTAAGATTTTTTTAACAGTCTAAAGATAGTTATAAAATTGTATTTATTTATATATAATCTTAATTCTTTAACAGTATATACATTACGTAGATAAAAATAATTAAACTCGAGTCTTCTGAATGTATTTTGAAATATTTTAATAAACACCCCCTTCGAGATATTGCCAAAAGCAACTATTTTCTTTTTCAGACAAAGAATTGAAAACTTAATACTAAAGTACATTAGCTCTTTGAAACAGTTTACAGGATTTGTCCTATGTAATAATTTCGCTTTTATTTAGCCCTTTATTTTAAATAAATAAAAAAGGGAGAGAAAGTGCTACGAACAAAAAGAGAAACATTGAATTCTTCCGAAAGTTCCATTCGAATGGATCGTTTATAGTTATAAGATTTTAAAATTGTATTTTTTTGATAAAATTGTATTCTTTTAATAATTATTAATTGATTTTATGAGAGAAAAGATTTGATTTTTTAAATAACTTTTTTGAATGTATTAGTATAATTTTAAGGTAGTATCTGTTTAATTTTTATTCATTTAATAACGTGTACAGACCATACACACACAATACTCGAACAAAAATTACTGAATAAAATATATAATCTTTTACTACTAAAATTACTTCAAGGTTAAAATACTCGTACTTATAATTGATCTCGGCTAATGAATCAACGTAGAGAGAAAAGCAAAAAAAACATTAACGAAATTGTCGACATACAATTTTTTTAAATATAATATTTTTCAATTGATATAAGGGATAATTACATAAATAGTACCCACCTATTTTTACGTTACTGTTTTAATACTCTGCTTATTTTTTTTACAAAATAGTACATAACGTTATATTTTTGTTTTATTTTAATACTCTACCGTTAAAAACAAATAAAAATAAAAGCGTGGCTTATTTTTAATTGAAATAATCACAATTTTAATCCTCAAACTTATACATTTTCTATCCATATGGTCCAAACTCTATTTTCCATCATGTTCAACAAAAGAATCCATGGAATCCTTCAGGTCATTACGAGCAGCAGGCGATTCAACCTGTATGCTCACATGATCCAGCTAACTCTTTTTTCTCATTTTCAAATCATAAGTTTCTAAATACAAAAATTTCAATTAATTTCTTCTCCAACAAAAGATTTCAAGGACAAAACCCATATCCCAAATCACAGCTAAACTCTATCAATGCTAAAAAAAAAGAATGGACAAGAAAAACCAATATTTTTTAGCTTCTTAGCATATTCTGCACATTTCAGTAATTATTTACTACATTTAACACTTAATTAGCATCAGAATCAAGATATCAAAATTATTTTTGTAATCGAATTAGACAATTAAGCAGATAATTGCAGCCGTTGAATTCGACCTAGTATTTTAATCACTGCACTCTTTTTCTTTTTTTTTTGATCAAGAAAACACCAAATTCATTAAGCCACAACAGAAACATGAAACAAGCAAGGGCCCAACTCCATGCAACAACCATGCACGCACGAAACAAAGGTCAAGTATCCAAACCCAGCAAAAGCAGAGATCAAAGCGTGCCAAGAAAACAAGAACACATGAAGGAAAAAATCAAAACAACACAAGGCCGGGCAATCCATCATCCCGACAGCCAACGAAGATACAAACAGACACCCAACCGAAGCAAAGGACGCCTTGACTCCAACTACGTTCAAGCGAGGGCTCCATCCGGGAGCAGGCTTCCTCGCACATCCCGGGCAAGGTCTTGTCACCTTAAACAACGTTGAAGTTCTTCCATGCTTGGGCTGGATAGGGATAGCTCCGCCAGAGGCTACAACCAACCACGGCCATAAAAAGGAGCTTTGAAAACCAAAGAAACTCGAAACAGTAAGAACCCCTAACCACCAGGGATCAACAACGGGAGACAACGAACCAAAGTGGCCGAAACACCGTTCACCCAGACCATAACCAGAGTCCTTAGCATCAAGGCTTAAAAAAGAAGCACTGATCATGGGAGAAGGTCTTAAGTTAACCACCATCAATCGAGCCTTCCCTCTGTCGATGATGGTGGGATAAGAATCGATCATGGCTGATGCGGATGACACATCAAGAAGTTATCCGCAGCGGTGAAAAAGCACTCACTTTAAACTGAGCAGAAGCCATATGCCCGATGATGAAACAGAGAAAGAGAACCGTAAAAACAACAGAAGCTTCTCCTGAAACAACAAAGGGACTAAACATGTAAAAAGGCCATTTTTCCTACGAACACCAACGCCAGTAAGAGTCTTTTTGTCTTGAACAGTGTAGGGCCTACTTGCCGGAAAATTCTAAAATTAAGTTAAAATTAGGGGATTTTTTTTAACTATATTTTTTTTTACTATTTTAATAAAGATTTGTGTAGGATGAATAAAAATAGTATAATTATATAATTATTGTGTATCTTGTGCAACTATATAATTATTATATAACTACCTACTTAAATCTTTATTATTTTTTATAAAAAAATTATGTAACTCGTCGTTATAAAAAATTATATAACTACTTAAATCTTTATTATTTTTATAAAAAAATATGTAATTCGTCCCTAATTTTAACCTAATAATAAAAGTGTCTACCCTAAACTTTAATTTGGTCTGCTACAATCCCAAAATATCCGGGATTCAGCTCCCCCTCAAGATCTTGTTTGACTTTCCCTTTGATATCGGCAAGGAGTATTTTATTCTTTAGAACTTTCAAAGGCAAACCGGACTGTACCTCAAAAGTTGGGCCAGAAGCATGGACAAGAACCATCGTGTAAACATGGAAGCTACCGGCCGGGAGAATGAGAGCACGACTAGCAGTGAAGTCAGCACACCTCTGCACCAAGCTCGGGAACCACAGAGATGACGTCGTCTTCTCCACCCAACGCATCAATGCCAGCTTCGAACCAACGCCCGATTGTGGTATAGCCAACTGTGTTCGGCTCAGAGCGATCATCGGCTTCTATTTCCGCGATCTGTGATGCCTGTCCCCTCCAACGCTCTTCATTGCTTCGAGCAAAACATGTACCACCGGTCCAACACCGAGACTGAAGAGCTTCTTGCCGGATCTCCAAACCCCTGCCCAAAAGAGTATCATCTTGGTGTTCTTCCAACGAGAAAAACTCGTCGGAATCCTTTCCCGAGACCTCTCCCACTCGAAACACATTCCACCATCCTTCCGCCGCTCCCTTCCACCCAGCCTCTTTCACCACCTCAAACACTCTGGAGGAGCGACGGGACCTCTCGCCGGGGAATAGCCACACGATCGAGACAGTTTCCGAGCAGAACCTCAAGCAGCTTTGCAGACCAGTGAGGGTAACGGGGGAGGTTGGGGACCCATGGACAGGTGAAAAAAAGTAAGAGAGAAGGGAGAGCTTCTCACTCTTCATTTTTTTCCTTTCTATTTTTAATCACTGCACTCTACTATCCAACTTGAGCCAACTTCAAATCTGTGCTTAAGAAGAAAAACGCTATTCTTGAATGCCAGAATTAGGACGAGATTTGCTCAAACAACTTAAACCCAGAAAGAAAATGCAAAGTGTAAGGTCTTCATATGATTGGGTAAGCCATGGTTAAAGAGACTTTACCTACGAACCGAAACCAGAAGATTAATAATCTCTATTGCTGAAAAAATGGATCGGTTTAATGAGTGAAGGAGGGGTTACGGTTTGGGGGAGAAGAAATAAAATGGGATTTACAGTTTTAACTCAAATATTTAAAATGTTATTAAATTGATAGAGTTTAAATTAAATTAATAAAAATATATAAGTTTGAGAGACTAAAACTGTGATTATTTCAATTAAAAATAAATTATGTCATTATTTTATTTGTTTTTAACGGTAAGTAGTAAAACAAAACAAAAACAAAATGTTAAACTTTATTTTGTCAGAAAAATAAAATAAGTACTAAAAAATAGATGGGTACTATTTATATAATAACATAACATTTGTACATTTTTTTAATTAATCACATTTTTAATCAATTTAACAAATTTAAGTTTTTATCAACTTTTTATTATAAAAGTAGCTAGTTTTATTTTTTTTTTTTAAAATATTCATAATTACAATAAGGTTTAATTATAATTATAAACTAAACACATAATTTAAACATTTTCTATAACCAAGAAACAATAAACTAGCCACCTGAGATCATATCAGGACCATACATGGAAAAGGTTAAAAACCAATTAAAAGATTCGAATAAAATATAGATACGAACAGATCTGACTGCATCAGTAAATTAACAACAAAAGATAATCAAACTGCTAAAAGACCATCAACAAACGCAAATTAGAGTCGAGCGCCGTGAGAAAACCATCCACAAACACAAATCGTGAATCTAAATTTAATCCGAGGGTCCAAAGTATGGAAGATCAACATGATAACCAAATAAGTGTTATATTGATTAGTCGAGGTGACGTCAAATTCAACTCTGAAAAAATAAAGATGAAAAAAATAAAAAAGTTCTAAAAAAAACAGAATAAGACGTGTTATAAAAGCAGAGGAAGACATATCACAAAGGCAGAAAAAGACATACCACAAAGATATAATTATTCTTATTAAAAACTAAAAAAAAACAAGGACAAAATATTAAAAAATGTTAAAAATTGGCAATCAATACCGAGACTAGTACCGTCGGCTGCAGTTAAACAAAAAAATGTGGCGTTAAACCTAAAAAGAAAACCTCAAAAAAAAAGGATGTGGCGCTCAAGTTCTATCAATTTGATAAAAAAATCTCTATCATTCCTAAACCGGGCAAACTTGATCCGAGACCCGAATAGAAACCCAAAATGGAACTAAACACGATGACCCAAATTTGATTCGAAACTCGAAATAAACTGAACCGAACTTCAATTGAACCGAAAATGGATCCGAACCGATTTTCAACCGAACCGAAAGCAACCCGAAATAAAGAAAATATATTAAAATAAATAAATAAAGATGAGATGTGAATTATCGCAAAACTCACCAAAAAGTCAAAATATTCATGCTATATAAAGTCATATATATGGTGGAAAGACCTAACTCGGCCTAAAAACCTGACTAAAGCCGATCGATCTCCTATTAACCCGTTATTGACCCGATCCGAAATCAACCAAACTGAAAATAACCGAACTGAAATCAATCGATCCGAAAGTCAACCGAACCAACTCCTTGACCCGATACTTGAATAGAAATCACCAAAGACCAGAACTAAAATCGAACTAGACCCGATTCGAACTAAACTTAAACCGAATGCAGTCAAACCTAAAATGACTCGAACCAAAATCGAACTGAATGACCCATTTGTCACCTCCGAATCATTCCTCATCAACCATCTCACCATTGCGTTTGAGTTTTTTTTCAAGGATCATTGCGTTTGAGTCTGGCAGTAACACCACCACCAATAACTTCACCGGTATGCCCCTTAAGACTACAAAACATCACATAGACAAAATGTAATTATAATCTAATTGATAATAACTAAATAATTTTATGATTAACTATAACCCAGTTTGACAATTAACGGATAACGGATCGCGTTAACTGATAGCGAATAGCTGATTTAACTAGAGGATTGCATTAGCTAATTGTATAAAAATGTTTAGTAAAATTAGATGATAGCCGATAGTTGTTTGATTATTTGAACAAACAAAATGACGTATAAAAACATGATTATATTTGATACTTGTTTGAATACTTTTTTAGTTATTAACATTTTATATCTATTAATATTAATTAGATTATGAAAATTAATTTTTTAATATCATTATTGAGCATATATGAATGATGTACATATTAATTTTTTATTTGTGAAATTATATTTTGAATATAATTTTATTAATTATTAAATTTAGATGTATATATTAATTTCCTATTTATGAAATTATATTTTGAATATAATTTTATTAATTATTAAATTTATATTTATTTATTAATTTATTATTTATAAAATATTTTTTTAATTTTATTAGTTATTCAAATTTATTTTATTTAGAAAAAAAATTATAATTATCAAGGACAAAATAGTCTTTACAAGTCTTTTATCCAAACCTCTAACTCAAAAAAGCTAATAAAAAGAGTTTTTTTTAATAAGAGGTTTCACCTCAATCTGTTATTACAATTATCTATTTATCAAACATCCTAATTAGCGGATTTGACTGGTCAAACCTCTATTTTTAGCTCAAAAAGTTGTTTAACAAACATGGCCTATGACCCTGTTTGGTAAACAATAGTTTGAGCCAAAATTAGAGATTTGAGCTAAAATCAAAAGTTTGACCGGTCAAATCTGCTAATGTAGATGTTTGGTGAATAACGGAATTGGGGTGAAACCTCTAATTTTAAAAAAAGCTGCTAATAGGAGCTTCTTGAAATTAGAGGTTTTGACATTAGAGTTATAAAGACCATTTTACCTTTAGCAATTATAAAAAATCTCTAAATAACCTAAATTTAATATTTTCTATTTTAATTCTTCACCCTCACGTATTTACATTGTAACATTTCTAAACTAATATTTTTATTTTTATTTTTATTTTCACACATTTATATTTATCTTTAAATTTAATAATTAATTAAATTGTATTAAAAATAATTACATAAATAATAAATTAATATATAGATCCTTCAAATATGCCTAAAAATGTTATATTAGAAAATATTTTTCATAATCTAAGATACAAAATATTGATAACTAATAAACTATTCAAACAAGTATCGAATATAATCATGTCCTTATATGTCATTTTGCTTTTTTTAAATAATCAAACAACTATAAGCTATCAGTTAATTTTACCAAACACTTTTATACAAACAACTAATACAATATGCTAGTCAAATCAGCTCACAGTATCAGCTAATGTAATATGCTATTAGCTATCAGCTATCCGTTAATTGTCAAACATGGCCTTGTAACGAGTAAAAATTACAAAGAATCTCACTTTCATAAAAAATGATTTTGGGGATTTTTTTAAAAAATTGCATTTTTGGAATAAAACTTGGAGTCGTCACGAGTCACTTGGATAAGGTAGATCAGACACCATAAAACCAAATATTCGTTTAAAAAGGGTTCGAGAGTTGGTTACGTGCGGGGAAGGATTAGCACCCCACAACGCCCGAAATTGGTACCAAATCATCTGTTGCTTTTTATCGAAGGAAATCATTGAAATTTAAGTTGCTTTAGATAAATGTTATTGATTGAATATAAGCTATAAACTAAATGGGTTTTAACATTTGAGGGGTTTGAATTAATTAATCCTTTAATTAATATGGGTGATTAAACATTCGAACCATAGATTAAACCGACGTCAAATAAGATTGATTGTTGAGTTAATTTAGGGTTTGAATTATGTACAGCACATTTATGCATGATGCAAGCAATTAAATATGATGTCATGACTTATCAAAATTTTATTCACTTTTAAATTTACCTTTAGACAATATAAATTAATTTGAATATTTGGTCAATACCCATTAAGTCAAGATATTACGACACAAATACGCAAGTTAATATATACCTCCTTTTTATAGTTAAGATCAATTAATTATCATGGTGTCCATTGAATTAAAAAGGTTAAATGAATGACAATTTAAATGCATGTCACAATAAGGCTTAAAGATAACACTCAAAAGACCACTAAAGTTCTAACCTAAAAAGGCTCAAATTATATGTAATGTAATTAGTGATCTATTATCATCTAAAATATTTTAATATCAACCATAAATTAATTAAAGCCTAAAACCCCCAACATTTTATGAAATTTCCTTGAACCTCAATAATTAATTTAAATAATTTTAAATTGCACCCCATTAAGTCAATGACATTACTTAAAATAAATCAAAATAATAATCAAGATTTTTAAATTATGATCTAAATTAAATACTTTTCATATTCTAATATAATTAAGAGAATGGGATTAACTAATTTAAAATACACCATATTAAGGTAATGCCATATTTTAATTTAATTAATTCAACTAAAATCTAACTAGGGGCTTGAACCTAAATTTAATTTAATTAAACATACACCCCAATAAGACAATGACATATTTTAAATTAATTAAAATAAACTCAAACCTAATAAAATCTAAACCTAAAAGACCTAAAAATTAAATCTAACCTAAACTAAACTACAACCAAAGCTAATGTCTAGAAAAAGGAAAGAAAGAAAAAAAGCAATACTATATAAGACGTACTATAAATATAAAGAAAATATACGGTATTATATATATATATAATAACTAGGGAAATATATGCTATAAAATATATCATATACATTAAGTTTAAGAGGGGCATATTAGGTAATATAAATAATTAGATATTACTAAGTACAAATGTAACTTATGCAAAGTTATTATAGTAACATTTAAAAACAAAGTGACTAAAGTAATATATATATATATATATATATATTAACGTGTATAATAAAATATATTAGGAAAGGTGATATGTATAAATGCATATAAAAAATGTTCTATATAATATATATAGTATAAAATATTAGCTTAAAGGTATTTTAGGAAACTATATTATATATTATAATTAATTATGTATATTAAAGGAAACCAACATCATATATATGTATATAAATACACGCATAGGAAATAAAAGAATTATACTATATATATACATACTACATATAGGAAAAAAGGGCTAAATATATAATATATATATCTCATACTACGTGCGAACATACGCATATATAAGGGACCAAAATAAGCATCCAAACCATAAACATGCAAATATAAACAAATATACAATAAGGGACTGAAATTAAAAAAATTAAAAAACAGAAATTTAAATATGCATATGTAGAGGGACCAAACGAGCCCTTTTACCACCTAAAAAAAGATTAAATTTTGAAAAGGGACCAAATTAATAGAATAAGGCATATTCGGGGGACTGAAATGGGTATTTGACCATTATTGACCGTATTAGGCTTGAAAAAGGGACAAAATTGAAAGATTTTTAAAATTTTGAGGGACCGCGAATATGGTTTAAAAACACAGAAGGGCTAGGGGTGTTAATATGAAAGCGCGGAGGGATTTAATGAGGGTAAATAACTCGTTTTTTAAACATGAGTATAAAACCCAAAGATGAGAAACAAGTTTCATTTTTTTTTCATTTTTAAAACCATATCAAAATCCTCTTTTGAAAATCCTCTCAAATGTTCTTCGGAGTTCTTGAAGAACTCATGAACACCATTGCGATTTCCAAAAACTGGAAGGACTCCGCCACATCGGCCACTGTAGTCCGTCACCGATAGCCGACGCTGACAAACTCAAACCCTAACCCTAACTTAAAACGCTTCTTTTTCTTTTTCAAGCTCAGATTTGAAACTGACTTTCGAAATAAAGAATCCCTTCCCCATTTTTTAGAAAAGAGAGAGACCCTTATTCTTCTTTAGAAGCAAAGATGTCCCTAAATCCCTAGCCGATTCACCTCACACGACTTCGATGGCTGGGGGTTTGTTATCGAAAAGAGAGGTCCGTCCATCATCGAAACCCCTAGGATGGACGGAAAGCATAAACGACGAAAAGGTAAAACCCCTCTAACCCTATTATTTTCCTTTATGATTGATGTAGTGAAAAAAATGAGAGAAAAAACTACCTTTAGCCGACGCTGACAAACTCAAACCCTAACTTGAAACGCTTCTTTTTCTTTTTCAAGCTCAGATTTAAAACTCACTTTCGAAATAAAGAATCTTTTCCCCATTTTTTTTTAAAAGAGAGACACTTTTTCTTCTTTGGAAGCAAAGATGTCCCTAAATCCCTAGTCGATTCACCTCACACGACTTCGATGGCTGGGGGTTTGTTATCAAAAATAGAGGCTCGTCCATCATCGAAACCCCTAGGATGGACGGAAAGCCTAAACGACGAAAAGGTAAAACCCCTTTTAACCTTATTATTTTCCTTTATGATTGATGCAGTGAAAAAAATGAGAGAAAAAACTACCTTAGAAATTTCTTTGCTTTGTATTGCTCAGTAGAAAATCCCAGAATAATCGTTACAAATGGTTGTCCTTGTTCTATAAACGAGTTAGAAAATACATTAAAAAAATTACATATCCATTTTTGATCTAGTCTGTCATGTTTTTTTACATTAGTTTGTGTTGTTGCTTTTTTGGTTCATCTCTGATGATGGGGAAGAGAGCCGGTAGTAGCTTCCGGCGTGGATGGGACGCTCGGCAAGCCCGAGGAATCACGGGCTCGTTCGGTGGCTGACGTGGCGCGAATCCGTCGGTTGAAAAAATCTCGAGGCGGCTGACGTAGAACATCAAAGATCATGCGGCATTAATTGAGTTTCCTTAAATCTCATGTAGCCATAAATCACCCCTTGATTCCCACATTTGCATTAATTAGCTGATGGCTAGGTTTAGGAGATTTGAAAAATTAGCCAAAATATGATAAGTGGACTGGTCTGTATTGGGCTTTAAGGCTTTTTAATATTGTAAGTGGGCTCCTATTTACTTAATAAAAGGGTGAACTATTTATTTATGGCGTTATTTAATATTATATATATGTAATGGGCTAGATAAAATCTAGTGATTACATGTCTATATTTTTAATTAAAAATCATTGAATAAAATGATTGAAAATAGTGAAAATAAATACAACAATAACTAATTGATAAAAGTAAATTCGTCATAAGTAAAACTCAAAGGGTAAATGAGTACTTTCCAAACTATAGAGATTAGAGAGTAAGGCCCTATTTGGTATATAGTGGTTTGATATAAAATTAAAGGTTTGACCGGTCAAATCTGTTAATTTAGATGTTTGGTGAATAGCGGATCGAAATAGCGCATTGGGTGAAACTTCTAATTTTGAAAAGGCTACTAATATGAGCCTTTTGAAATTAAAGATTTTGGCATAAGAATTATAAAAATCCTTTTACCCATAACAATTATACAAAGTTCCAAATAACTTAAATTTAACATTTTCTATTTTAATTATTTACTCTCACGTATTTGCATCGTGACATTTGTAAATTAATACTTTTAATTCTCATGTATATATATATATATATATTTAAATTTAATAATTAATTAAATTGTATTAAAAATAATTATATAAATAATAAATTAATATATATAGTTCCTCCAAATATGCTTAGTAATGTTATATTAAAAAATATTTTTCATAATCTAATTAATATTAATAGATACAAAATATCGATAACTAATAAATTATTTAACAAGTATTTGATATAATCATGTCTTTATATGTTATTTTGCTTATTTAAAAAATCAAACGGCTATCAGCTATCGGTTAATTTTACCAAACACTTATATACAATCAGCTAGTCAAATCAACTAATACAATCAGCTAATGTAATCCACTATTAGCTAACTACCACTTGTCAAACAGGACCTAAATGTATTTTACACCAAAGAAAAAGTGTCTTTTAAACTATATAGAGTAAATTATATATACATATATAAATTGTTTTTTAATTTATTTTTCTATATTTTACATAGGTGTATATTTAAATTTAGGGTTATATTTTGATACACGAGCTGTGTAGAAAAAATTACACAATCATTCATATATAAACTATAAAATATAAAATCTAAATCCTTGGCCCTAACACCTTAAAACCTAAACATTAAACCCTAAGCTCTAAATTCTAAATTCTAAATTCTAGCCATAAACCTTAAATTCTATACCATACAACATAAAACCCTAAACCTAAACCACAATTTAATATCTAAATCATAAAATTGAAAGGCTTGTATAAACTTTATACGAGCTTGTGTATTAAAGTATTTTCCTTAAATTTATTAATAACACAAAAATCATATTATATAATGTATATTCCATGTCCGTTCTACAATTTATTATTGTTATTCCTAATAATATTATCTTTAAAATTTGAACATACATTTTTTACGATACATTTTACCATCGTATCTAGTGGTGGAGCTCTTAAGTAAAGGGGGTACTTGACCCCAAAAATTTTGGAAAACTAAAATTTTTCATATAAATTTTATGTAAAAATATTTTAAAAAATTAAACTTGTACCACTTTAGAATATAATTGACACCCATTGAAAGAAATTTGGCCCTCATAGTTTGTTTGTATCCACTTTAAAAATCTTTTTTTTTTAATTTTTTTGACACCGTAAAATAAATTTTTCGACACAACCATGTTCGTATCTGATATTTATTAGTGAAAATTATTGTTTTGGGGTTAGATATTGTTTTTTCCATTAAAACATGCATTTCTCAAACCTTAGAGAAACAAATATATTATGAATGAATAGCATGGTTGACTAAAATTAAAAGGGAGTTGAACCACATTAAGTAGAAAGATGGGCACATCCTCTTCTTGTGATTTTTAAGTGACTTTAATGCTCAAATGGTACAACAAAAGAAAAGAAAAAGTGGCTTTATGTCTTTGTTTAAAAACTGTGAGTGATGAACCATCATGTGAATCATGGATATAGTGAAGGATAACCAAGTAGCTTAAATTTATTAGCCAATCCAAACCCTTTTCTTTTTCCAACAACCCAACAAAATGAAGGGATAAAAGCTACTTCAACTTCATATAATTGAATTTGTATGTATGTATGTATGTATGTATGTATGTATGTATGTATGTATGTATGTATGGGTGGGAATAAAAAATAAATACATTGTTAAGAACACATGAAAGTTAGTGATTAGAGGCAGGTAAAATTTGATTCGAAAAAAATTAAAATAAAATTTGAGTTATAAAATAGACTCAAATAGTTCAAAATTTTTAGTAATGAGTAGATTAATTTTTAGGTTCGAGTCAAGTCTTTGAACTCTGCATATATATACATCACATATGAAAAAATATGAATATATATCGTATATGGTTATAAAAAGTCATTTAAATTTGAATCAATTAGTTACATAACATTATAAATATTTACAATTGAATTTAAACATAATCTCAAACAACTCAATTCGAAAAAAAATTAAATAAAATTTGAGTTATGAAATAATACTCGTAAACTTGACTAATTCAAAAAAAAACTTTACTTGACTCGATTGAATACTCACCTCTATTAGTGGTGTCTAAATATACATGTAGTTAAAAATTAAAAAGTTCAACTCGATTGGTATGTCGTTGGTACTATATAAAAGAAGATAACGTATTATTGAATACGTTTAAACGCTAGATATATTTTAATTTTATAAGTGACAAGGAGTTTGAGTAATATAAATATTTTACTAAACTTTATATTTTAAAAAAGAATTCCCTTACAAGAAAAATGTAATATAAATAGTTTGAACAAGCACATTTGATTAGTTGGTCAATCTGTTCTTTTTTGTTCCCCCATATTCCCTTAGGTTATAGGTTGTAGACTTAGTAGGAGCACCACTTCTTTCTCCTAAAGTCTCCCTTCCTTTCCCCTCCCTCTATATAGGATTAGAATTATGATTTGTAATAAAAAAAAACATTCTCTTACAAGAAAAATGCAAGGGAAAGCAACATATTTAGTATCCTACCCATGTCCGTATTATTATTATGGTATCCAACAATTTTTTTGACAAAATAATACATAATATTATATTTTATTTCTAAATTAATACTTCCATCTTTTAAAATTAATGAAAAAAATTAGCATACCATTTATTATTATTTTTTTCTCTTCTCTCTTGTCTCTCCTAATCAATTGTCTTTGTAATATTTTTATAATAATTTTTTCCAACCAATGAAATAGAGATATGTATCACCAAAATTATTATTATTTCAACCAACTACCATAAATAAAGTACTAAATATGTAGTTTTTTTAAGAATGTAATTATAATTATAATAATTTTATATTTTACAATGTATATGAATTATATTTTAACCCTTTGTACTTCAGGTTTTTCCATTTCTTCTTGTCCTAACTCTAAAACGAACATTGGCATCGTATATTTTATCCCATAGATTTAGTTGATGGGGATTTGTGGGGAAAGAGGTCGAAAGGAGATAAGTAAGTTTTTTTAAAATGAGGAGCCTAAAATGATGTAATATAATTTTTTTATAAAATAATAAAAATTTTAACATCGACTTTTATGTTATATAAAAAATTTTACTTGTAAGAATTTTAATATATATAAGAATACTTATTGATTTTATATGTATGTATATAAAAAGATAAAACTTTGATACACAGGCTATGTAAAATTAATTTTACACAAGCATGTGTATTTACACTATAAAAACTCAAATTCTAAATTTCTAACCCTAACCCTAGAAAACTAAACCCTAAACCTTAAACCATATACACAAAATTCTAAACACTAACCTTAAACTATAAATCCTACGACCTAAACCCCTAAACTCTAAACTAGAACCCTAACATATAAAACTAAAAGACACGTATAAACTAAAGTTTACACGTCCTGTATATAAAAAAATTCATATAAAAATCGATACTAAATTTTTTACTATTTTTATAAAAAAATTATATAGCCGCCTCATCTTAAAATTACTAGAAAAATGTTGGGTTGCATGTGCATGATGCATGTGCGGTGGGTGAGGGAGACAAGGGTGGGTCAGCCCCCTCATCCCCTTCACGTGCACCGCCGGCCCACGCCTATCTCTTTGTCACGCGCCACTGTCCTCATCGTGTGGTCCTCCAAACACAAGGTTCCATGTTTATCCACTACTAGTAGTACCACCCATCAAATCAAAGCCGGACAGTCAACGGGAGCAACTCTTAAACTTAAACCCTCTTCTCTCTATCAATTGGGCACCCTTTCTGTTTTGCTTTATTGTTACACCATTGGGTTGGCCCATGTGGACCCATTACATATATATTTTTGTTTAACATAATAAGAAAACCAAAAACAAATTCCTTAAAAATTCACAAGTTTTAAGAGTTAGAGATTTAATACATGTATGATGTAGTCTAAAGATTACACAAGTTTTTTATTTTAAGAATTAGAGATTTAATTTAAGGTTTAGGATTTAGTTTGTAAGATTTAGAATTTAGGTTTATGGTTAGTGAATTAAATTTGTATTATATTTTGATATACAAGCTGTGTAAAAAAAATTACACAACTCTTTTATAAAATTTAAAAACATAAATCCCAAACCTAGTACCTTAAAACCTAAACTCTAAGTTCTAATCATAAACCTTCAATTTTACACCCTACACACCAAACCCCTAAACCCTAACTTAAAACCTTAAAGCCTAAAATTAAAAAATTTGTATAAACTTTAAAGTAGTTTCCATTAAATTTTAATTTTTAAGGAGTAATCATGCAAGCTTGTGTATGTTTTTTACACAATATCTATATCAAAAGTATTTTTAGTTTATGCTTAAATGTTAATGAAATCTTGACAATGAATGATTATGTTTTATAATTGTTGCTCTCCGTGAAACTATAATAATTTATTTTTTAATAGCCTTAAGGTAATTATAATGTAATATATTTTTATATTTTTTAGTTCTTTGATAAAGACGCACTTTGCAGACAAAACTACTTGAACTTGGGTTTTTTAAAATAAATATCATCCTCTCTTTTACTAGGATCGCTCGTTAAATTCAATTATAATAATTTATTCTAATTATAGATGTTACTCTAATTAAAAATTATAATATGAGAAAAAATTACTCAAATGCGTTGAGAACTTTTAATTTATATCTAAATAAACCCTCAATTTGAATCAAATTTCAACATGAAATAAAGGTTTACTTACATATATAAAATCTTGTTTTAGTATAATAAATTAGGACTTCTCTAAAGAGGTGATAATATATTAGTCATATACATTTTTATATTTGGTGAAAATTTGGCATTAGTCATTATAGTAGGTATAAATTATGAGTTTAATCATCGAACTTTACTTTGGCCAATTCTAACATTTGTTCTTTTTAATTTTTGAGATTTCAACCTTGACCCAAATGACATAAAGACAATATGACTAAATTACAAAACCTAAAAATGATCAAATTTTAAAACAAATATTAAACCTAAAACATTCAAGCACTAGAGGGGGCGATATTAGAATTTGAGTAAATAGATTTAATGGTTTTTGTTTATTCAACATTAAAATTTGAGAAATGCGCAGAGTAAAAATGATCAATTAGAGTATAGAGACAAAAATCTGTAACTAACGCATAATGCAGGGACTAAGAGTAGAAATTTGGGAAAAAATAAAATTAAAATAAGACCAATAGCCGGTGGTCTAGTAGGATGAGACATTAGATCTCTTAAACAATGTCAGGAGTTCGAATTCTAATGTTGTGAATGAAGAAAATTTGGTGACGAAGATTGCCTAATAATGAGTCTATGCAGAACCTGATTTGAATTAACCGACCAATAGTTAAACCAAAAAAAAAAAATCATTTCAAGTTTCTCGAACAAGAAATATATCAAGCCCAAACTCAAACCTTGAAAGTGATCCAAATCAAAGAAACATTTTTGGTAGTTTGAAAGTTGGAAGTTAGAACTAGGAAAGGGTGACAATATACACACAAAACCTGGCGAGTGCCGATCCATAAGGCAAAGAAAAGCAAAATGCCCTCAAAGATAAGGCCCATTTAAGATTCTATTTATTAAGTTTGAACTTGGAAATATGTTGGAGGGTCGCACTTTAACGAGTTTATATAGTTTTTGATTCGAATTAGTCTATCAATAAATTAAATATCCGTAATTATATTTAAAAGAAAATTTGCACTTGAACCTTTGAAAGTAAGAATCTAGGCATTCTAACAACTAACCACGTGACTGTTGGCTTGTTGATTCAAGTGTTAAAAGATTTAGAAACCTTTTTAAGAGACTTGAAATATTCATATTTTGAACCCCTGCCATCAGAAGCTGCCTGCAACAATTGTGTGGATATCAATACATCATAAGAATTCCACTAGGGAAATTCTGTCGGGAACTCATATGCGAAATCCATCGAGTAATCGTCCAACTCATCGGAGGTAAACTTTGGCATTCTCCAGCTCTTGGCAACATCAGAGTCATGGCCAGTCAATAGAAGCTCCAAGGCCTGAGAAATGGAAGCATTTAATATCATCATCAAAGGGCACTGCCTCTATAAAAATGACTTGAAGAAATCTGCCATACGTGTATTTTAAGTACCGAGCTCATCGATGGACGTCGTACCGCCGATTGCCTCACGCAATAGCAAGCTGTTAGGACCGATCTATGCAGTTGATCTTCATCGTATCTACCTTTCAGTTTTGGATCAGCTAGTTCACTGATGTTCCCAGATTCCATAAGAGGCTTTGCCTATACATGAAAAATAATTTCAGTACTAATGTATTTAATTATGATACATGATATTTCCTACTTATGTATGTAATTTTTATTAAGACATGATATTCGTTTCAAGGGCTTGGGAGTCTGCAGATAAGCATAGTGCATACCATAAGAGGAGGTTTCTCTTCGATGAATCCGCAGGCCGGCGACCGGTAATGATCTTGAGGAGGAGAACCCCAAACGCAAAGACATCTGTTTTCTCATCCACAACACCGTGCACGAAATACTCCGGTGCTAGGTACCCGAATGTTCCTTCTATTGGGATCACAGCGTGGTGAGTCCATTTGTTAGCGAGCCATCTGGCAAGACCAAAACCAGTGATCCCGAATTTTCCAAAACCATTTATGCATGTCATCGGTCGATTCACCTGCGGTTTGTAATCTGGTCTGAGAAGGACATTAGAGGCTTTTATGTCACGGTGGATTATTCGTTGTTTGCAACATTTGTGCAGATAATGAAGACCTCTGGCGACTCCGAGGGCAATCTTGTATCTCACAGACCAATCCAGTACCACACTTGTTTTACCTAAGGAGTTTCCCAGTTAAAAATACAACCAGTTAAGATAATTTACTGCAGTTTATCCTAGGAAGTTGATCTTTCTTACCATGCAAGGCAGATGCCAGAGTTCCTTTCTCAGAGAAGTTGAAGTTCAAATAAAGTCCATTTTCCCCAAAACTAGAACTATCATCTTCTGTGCTATTTGATTCTTCTTGGAGTGAATCTACAACAGTTCTTGGCGAAGGCTTTTGCAGTTTATTCTTTGAGACAACGGAATCTCGAACAGGGGAGACGGATGTGTCACCGCTGTTGTCAGTCTCGAGAGACGATGTTGTGCTCCTTTGGCGAGTTTCTGCATAATCGAAAACAAAACTTCAGAACAAGGATATATATATATATATATATATATACAATCATTCAAGTCTGTTTCTGGAAGTAAACTAACCATCAAGATGTGCATGTGTGAACTTTGGGGTCGAGTTTTGCTGTCGTTGCTTTGACTTCCCTATCGTAACCACAGCACAACCTTCGGGGGCATGATCCAAACAGTATGCGGTGATTTTTTGTGATGTATAAAATCAGACGAGATAGACTTTACTTCCTCAATTAGACCCCTTTTAACACTCGAGCTAACTCCTACTTTTGCCTCCAAGTTTACCTGAACAAGTTGTATAATTTTGCGAATAATCAGTGAACTAGATGATGACATATCTGCAAAGTTAATCGAGAAAAAATCGGTCCTAGCAAATTCTACAAGCACAGATATAACATGAGCTTTCGCATGCCGGAGTCTCGCCTGATCTTTTCTCACCAATTTACTCTTCCTATGCTCCTCACCAACTGCAGTTTAATAAACAAGTAAAAGTTTACATCTGTTAAACCAAAGCCATGGTAGATACCATTATTCAATAACTCGAATCTCAGCTACTCAAACAAGATGAAAACACAGACAAGTCCAACCTATGAGAACATGATTGTACTAACCAAGAACATGTAGGGCAACAATGCTGTCATTTGAACGAGCTCGAACTCTGATTGCCCACGACAACAGTTCGTTGCTGTCATTCGGGTCCGATGAGATGCCAATGAGTAACTTAGCAGGCTTTGAAGTCACCATTTCTGAGACGCACAACTTGGTCAACAGGTTTCAAATGCAACTCAATATATATAAACACCAAAACTGTAAAAGCTTGGGGGCGGACTTGGCTTAAAAACATGTGTAATAGAAGCAACAGCATCTCTGCCTATCAGCTTTTCTCTAAGCCTAACCTGTACAATCTCCTAAACGTGCCGCATGTCTAGGGTGCCGCATGTGTAATAGAAGTCTAACATTTTCAATTGGTTTTTGAGTTTTTTTTTGCAAGTAGGGATATTTATTTTGTAAGTTTCGACACTGTCCCAAATTGAAAATTTATAAAAAAAAACTAAGTATCGATAATTACAAAATAAGTATCGATACTTTTAAAAAAACTCAAAAAATTAACCGAAAATAGTATCAAGAAGCCAAATATTTTCGGTTTGAGAACAAGTTTTAAAATTTGTCGTTTTTTAGCCGCACCCTAGACATGTCGCACCCGAAATTCAAGAATGGATCTGTATTATGTTTATGTAAATGTTTGAAAAGGTTGGGTCGGGCCGGGTCGGATCCACACATAGTGGAAGAAACCGGATCCGTTTAATAAATTGATTCAAAGGCAGTTTAATAACTACCAACTACCAAGTGGGAGTAAGTTAAGGGTGAAAATAAATATATACTAAAAGAAAGAGATGCTTGAATGATAATCTTTCGGCCGTGGGACATTAACCATTAACAATTAATGGCAAAATAACGTTTTACCTCCTTGATTGTTTGGCATTCGGCCATTTTGGGACATTTGGTACTCTCCTATATTATGATTCTAACATAATGTATTTCATGGAAAATTCATTTTATAATGTTTAGTATAAGTTGAAATTTTGATTAAAATCTCAGTAAATATATCTTTTTATATTTTGTTCTTTCCCTTTCTCTCATCCTTTTCCTTTTATTTGTATTTTTATTTTATAGTTCTTAACCATTTTGTTTAATAGATTTTTCATTTTCTTATAAAAATGGTGGATCTATTCATATAGAACGTTTTTGTTTTACTTTTACTATTTTTTTGAGGGATCAATTTTTCTCATCTCCCTAATTAATAGTTTTTTCATTATATTTTCTCTTTATTTTATGAAAAATACTTTGATACATAATTCTTTTAATTCTAGGGTTTAAGGTTTTACGTTAGGATTTAGTGTGTATGGTATAGAATTGAATGTTTATAGTTAGAATTTAGAGTTTAAGGTTTAGATGTTAGGGTGCTAGGAATTGAGATTTAAGTTTTAAATTTTATAGAAGAGGTGTGTAAATTTTTTTGCACAACTTGTGTATCAAAATATAACTCTTATTTTATTTAATAAAATTAATTACTAACATTATTTAAAAAAAATCTAGATTTGATAAGCACAACGGCAGCTAAGATCGAACAAAAATCATCTGTCTTTTTTGGTGTCTTTTTTATACCCAGTACTAAAAAAATCAAATTCTAAACCTAACCCAATACTCTAAATCATAAATCTTATGCCTAATACTCTAAATCTTAACCCAAAATCTTAACTTTCGACCTTAAATTTAATATTTTAATAATAAAACATAAATAAAGACATTAAAAAGGTATTAACGATTTCTACCTGCTAAGATATTGGATTGTTGGACCTGTCATTGTTAACCAACATTAAAATTTGGTCAAATTCTATGGTTAATATTTATATTTATGGACTTTAATTTGATTAATTTGTTATATATTTCCCAACATTTAAATTAGAAAGAATAGAATCTTAAACGTAATTGCTTAACAGTTAACACACATCTTAGTATCCTATCATATTGATCATAATTTGCTTAATTTATTCATATATTCGAGATTTGACTCACCAATAATCTAAATAAAATGCACAGTAGAACTAAATTTCAAATCCCACCAACAAACCATACGACTTGGGATGGCAACCGTTTTAGTATGCCTTTATTACGCCCCTATTCTAAAATAATAGGTGCAAAGGTTTGGATTAGGGTTTAAGATTAAAGTTAAGAAATTGAGAGTATGATATATTTTTTAGGATTTAAAATTTAAAAATTATTTTTTGAAATTAATTTTTTTAGAGTTGGAGCATGAAAAAAACATCGTAAGAAAAAAAAATTATTTTATGACTTCACTTAAAAATAAAAAAAAAAAGAGAATTGGTATAAACATCAAAAAGTATTGGAGCCGCATTTATTATGGGAAGCGAGTGTTCATGGTTAACCCACGTATTATTAAGGTTAATATGTAAGTCTTGTTTTTAGTGCAATTAGATGATAATGTCTAAATATAATATTATCATCTCATTATGATTAACCAATCTATTACAATGGTTAACCATTAACACTCGTGTTAGCTCTATGGTGAAGCTGCCCGTATTAAATTGCGATTACCACGCAGCATAACGGCCGCATCGTAACGATTTAAGAGGTTCCCGCAATCTAGAATTATAATTGTATTTTAGAGAAAATCACACTAAAACGATTATAACGACGACGTTGCAACCGTGACCGTAACCGCAATTTAATATTATGGCCGCCCTACATCCTTCCCGAAGCAACTGTTGTTTTTTAATGAGTTGAAAACTCTGCCCAACAGCCCTGTTCTACTGTCATATATAGAGAAAGCATATATGTGCTTGTAATTCGAATATAATGATTGATCCGGTGAAAAAAGAATGATGTTCATCCTAAAAGACCCGTAATCAACTTAAGAATAAAATCAAGACTAGTTCATTTATAGAAATTAAACGTTCTCAGACATGTTCGGCATTGTTTCTTTTCTCATACTGGTTGTAATGATCTTGCATTTTCTGCATCTCCATGGCACCAAATACCCCATAGCTTTCATCAGGACCGCCATCGTCGTCGTCACTTGTTTGATCAAGTGCCAGCAGTTCTTCCTTGTACTTGATGCTATTCATTCTAGTCTGCATCACCTTGCCTTCGTTGCCATACCCTTTAAGCATATAAATCACATCCTTCATTGTCGGCCGCTTCTCCGGTTCACTCTGCACGCATAGACAAGCGACACCGATGGCTTGTTTCAATTGGTTTTCGTCAAAATTTCCTCGAAGCCTCGGATCGACGAGGTCTTTAAATTGCCCTTTCGATATATGCGGCTCGGCCCACTCTGTTATAGTCCTCTTCATGCCACCGGGCAACTTCTCAATAGGCTTGCGCCCCGTAAGGAGCTCGAGCAAGAGAATACCGAAACTATAAACATCACAAGCTTCGGAAACCTTTCCCCACATGGCGTATTCCGGCGCAAGGTATCCTAAAGTACCCTTGACGCGAGTCGTCATGTGGGAAACGCCTTCCGGGATTAGCTTCGCGAAGCCGAAATCAGCGACAAGCGGTTCGTAATCGGAATCCAGTAGGACATTGCTTGCCTTGATGTCTCTATGAATGATGTGCGGCGTTACCTCATGGTGCAAGTACCTAAAAAAATTGTAAAATGTTATGCTCTGCATCTGATTAAGAACATGCTATGATTCAATATAAGGCAAAAGCAGAACTTACGATATGCCTTCCGCGGAACCGATTGCAATCTTCATTCTCTTCTGCCAATCTAACTGAACCTGATCGGCAAACTGTCCGTGCACATGAGACAGCAGGCTAAGATTCGGCATGTAATCGTAGACGATGAGCCGTTGATCGGTCCCGGCACAGTAACCCCTTAGTCCCAACAGATTCTTGTGCCCGACCCTTCCGAGAACCTCAACTTCCACGGCAAACTCCATCTCAGCTTTTGAAGTCATGGATTTCAATTTCTTAACAGCTATCTGCAAACATATATATATATTCAAGAACCAAGACCTTTAGGCATGGACATGGTGGCAAATAATAGAAAATCAATGAAAACACAAATCTAAATAGATAACCTGGAGACCATCACTGGTTTTACCCCAGTAAACGCTGCCGAAGCCGCCTTCGCCGAGCTTGTTATCCTCGGAGAAGCCATTGGTGGCGGTGTGCAACTCTTTGTATGTGAACATTCTCCATGTTGAATTCCCTGGTGTAACCACACTGACCCTACAAAAACCATGGCCAAGACATTTCAGAATAACCTGATCAGTATGGGAATTAAGATATAGAGAGATGGGAAGTGCTTTTTGCATACACTTCATCTTTCTTATCGGAACCACAGCAACTAAAGGTTGATCCCATGGCTTTGGGTTTGAGTTTCTGAATTGGTAGCTTTGGGTTTTTAAACCAGACTTGTAGGCGTATATGAAATTTGTCAACATGGGGCCAGGCGTAGGGGCCGCCTGTAGCCGGCTTCTGACTGTCATATTACTCACCAGGAGTAGGCTTTAACGGATTTAACTAAGCGGAACACGTTTTACTTTCAAATTTATAATATAAAATTTGGATTCAATTTGTAATTTTTAGCTAAAGAGTAAAATTTGTTAATGTAGTAATTCGAAATAAGTAATATTGTTCTTACTTTTTTTGTAATTTTACCTTCAAAGTCAGTCAATTGCAGCAATGTTATTCTTTTATTGAGTTGATTGTTAAAGTGCTGACGTGACAATTAACGGTGAAATCATTTATGCAATCTTGCCATTGAAGTCATTCAATTGTAACAATTTTATTCTCGATTTATTTAGTTTGTGAATAAAACTAGATAATAATTTAGTTTTTCGAGTTGAACTTTTATAAACAAAATATATAAAAAAAATTGATTAACAAATTGGTGTAAATATCCTTTGGGTCTCTGGTAATTTTAGAAATAAGCAAAGTGAGAATTCTCACAAAAAATTAAAATATTCTTTAATTTTTTTAAAAAAAATCTATAAACTTAATAAAAATAAATAAGATATTCAAAAAATTATTGAAAATAAAAACTAATATAAAAATTAAAATGTATTAAAAATTATAAAATGATAAAATGTGAATATAAAAATTAAAAAAATATATTTATAAAGTATTAAAAATTGAACAGTTTCACCAAATTTTTTTTCGTTGTACTACATTAAATTGGTATTCATTAATATCTAATAAGTTTTATTACTACTCTAATGGAATGATGATTCCTTTAAAAATATGTTTAAGGAATATCAGTTGGCTTAGCTTAACCAGAAACAGTCGAACACTTTTTCAATGATTTTTTTTAATATTTTAAAATTTTGATTTTTTTATATTTATATTTTATAATTTGATAAAATTGTTCAATTTATAATATTTTATAAATACTTTTAAATTTTGTATTTATATTTGTATCATTTTATAATTCTTAATACATTTTAATTTTTATTTAGTTTTTTAATATTTTTTTGAATATCTTATTTATTTTTATTAAGTTTATGATTTTTAAAAAAATTTAAAGAATATTTTGATTTTTTGTGAGAGTTCTTACTTTGCTTATTTTTAAAATTATTAGGGACCCAAAGGATATTTATACCAATTTGTTAATCGATTTTTCATATATTCTATTTGTAAAAGTTCAACTCGAAAAACTAAATTATTGATCTAATTTTATTCAAAAACTAAATAAACTGAGGGCAAAACTGATGCAATTAAATGACTTCGAGAGTAAAATTGCATGAATGATTTCACTATTAACTGTCACGTCAGCACTTTAACAGTCAACGTCAGTCAAAGGGCAACATTGTTACAATTGTTGACTTTGAGGGCAAAATTACGAGAGAGAAAAAGTAGGGCAACATTGCTGATTTTGGATTACTACATAGGTAAATTTGACCATTTAGCTTAATTTTTAGTTTATTATACAAATTGGTACTTAAATTCAATATTTTTCCAAATCAGAACATAATTGATCGGATATTTCAACAACCTATCAAGTTGCTTACGTACATTGATCAACCAAAATAATGACATCATTAAATGTCATATGTTATAATTTTATTGGTCATTGAAATGCTATATCACTATTATGTGTCAAATTACGATTTTAAAAAAAATAAAGTATTGATCTGAGACTTTTTTTTCTAGTTCAAGTATAATTTAAAAAATTCAAGTATTATTTTTAAAAAATATCAAATTCAACTATCAGTTTTCAGGGGCGGATGCATGCGTCTCGTATAGGGAGCATATGCATCCCCATTTTTTGAAAGAAGAAATTTAAAATTATAATTTAATTTCTAAAGAAAATTTTATTTTGCATGCCTATTTACAAAGAAGAAAAAGTGCATTGAAGTTTTGGACCCTATTTTTTAAAATTCTAGATCCGCTACTGCTAATGAACTTAAAAATTCAAGTGTCAACTTTTTCATTTAGGTACTTATAATACTTTTTGGATAAAATAAGTACCTAGAGTATATTTTTGGTCAAATTAAGTACCCAAAGTATACTTTTTTGGTCAAAATAGAAACCTAAAGTACTTTTTAGGTACCTAAAGTATATTTTTTTGTCAAAATATGTACCTAATGTACATAAAATAATTTTTTTTCTAAAGAAAACTAAAGTTTCATTTCTTTTAAAAAAAGCCCTCTAAATCCCTAATTCAAGCATTGTCACCGATTCAACCATTGGCCACTCTCCTTCGTAGAAAAACCCCTCCCATTTTCTTCATCCTACTACCATCGCCAGAGCCCACTTTCGCCCTTGCACCCATTTTCACTGTTCGACACCCCTTGCATCACCCAAACTGTCCCTCGATATTTCTTCCCACCAATATTGTCGTCTGCCCCAACACTATCGTCTGCCACAACACCAACAACTATCACCATCAATTAAACTTATTCGGGGATTTGAGAATGTAGGGATAGGGTTTTGAAATTTTTGAGCATTTTGAAAATTTCTGAAATTTTGGGTTTTATAATTTTTTTGAAAATTTATAAATTTTTAAATATTATTTCATTATAAATATTTATGTTTTTTTAATAATTATCACAATTATTTTTTGATTTTAAATAAAAAATATTTTTATACATAAAATTAATTTTTTATGAATTTAATTTTTTTTTAGATTTTCTTGAATTTTTAAATAATTTTATATATTTTAATTTTAATTTTTTATAATTTTAAATATTTTTATGAGGTGACACTTTTAGGGTGTGCCACGTGTTACCATCTTAATCACTATTTATTAATGGTCAACGTTAAGGAAAGGCTAAATTGATTGTAACTTGAATTTTGAGGGCCTGATTAATCGTAATTTAAATTATGAGGGTTCAATTTGGCGAATTTTTTTTATAAGAGCTTAATTAATTTTTTATTTTTTGTTGAGGGCCTATTTAACTTTTAAGTCGAAAAATTAATATACTTTAGATACTTATTTATGATATAAAATTTATTAGGTAAATTGTACTATGTTATGTTATATATGATCGTATTAGGTTGTGAGAAAAAGAAAACCCAATATAATAAGACATTGCTGGTATATTGTTTAGATTATTAAATGACTATACATGAGAATATCATTATTAAAAAATAGATGATGAGTTGCAAAAAGAAGCTATTTATATTTAATGAAGTAACATCATCTAATTCATTAATTATAATAAGCTTTATCTAAGATATGCATACATGTATAGGTTAAGGGTCATTTAAGAGCTTACATTAAACACAAAATTCTATTTAAAAAATCTCTCTTTCATTCAATGTATTATAAACATTAAAAGATTCTATTGAAAAAATTCTCATTTAATATATAAGGGTTTAGGATTTAGGATTTTATGATTTATGGTTTAAGGTTTAGGGGTTATGATGTATAGTTTATAGATTATGATTATGATTTTAGGGTTTAATGTTGGGGTTAGGATTTAGGGTTGGTTTTAAGGTTAAGGTTTAGTGTTAAGGTTTAGTGTTTGGTTAGGGTTTATAGTTTAAAGTTAGGGTTTTAGAGTTAGGGTTTAGGGTTTAATAATACATTGAAGGAGTGTTTTTTTGATAGAATTTTTTAGGGTTTTGTAATACATTGAATGATAGATTTTTTTTTCTAAATAAAATCTTGTATTTAATGTAAGTTCTTAAATGACTCTTAACCTATGCATGTATGCATAAGTTAGACAAAGCCTTATAAATATTACATGTCAATAAATTGTTAAACATCAACTATCAAATGGCTTGGTAGAATAAGGCTTTAGGTCTCTTAAACAATATTTAAGGTTTTAATTTTAACGTTGTAAATAGAACAAATTGATTGAGGGGTTTGTCTCATAATAAGTCTCCATTGTTACCTAAATTTGAATTAATCATTTTTCCCCAATAGAGATTAATCAACTAATGTATCAAATATTGGGTGATTATATATAAAATATCAAACATGTTCTCAGATGTAATCATAAAGTGTGGTTTAGCGGTTGCTTATCTTGTCCCTTGATCATATGGTTGGAGGTTCAATCTAACCAATATATCGTGATTATTGTTTATTTTTTCACAAAAACGCTCGCGGGTAAAAAAATTAATCATTACTATCATAATTTTATGCCACTTTTGAAATATTAGATATCAATATAAAATTTTAAAACTACATTTTTATACTCTATTGGCCTCATTAAAACCTCTTTAAACTTAATGGAGGAAAAGAGTACCCATAGGTAAATTAATTAAAACAAAAAAAAATACAACAAAACTCACTAAATACCTACCCTACCAAACCAAACACGAAACATCTATAACCCAACACTCAACCTGGATTAACATCCAAGCCTACCCCTGCTATAACCTCAGCACCATTCATGTTCGAGATATTCACACCCAACCTCATGCATCGTGTTGTGGCCATCCCCTCTATAGGACCACAACCGAGTAGATATACCGTGGCTAGCTATGTATAAGGCCCCATGGTTGAGTAGGTAATAAGTTGTCCTCGTTTCAATCATTGTTATGTTTAGGGAAAAGAGTCTGTATTTCCATAGTTAGGGAAGAATGTCCTCGTTTCAAGCATTTCAGTGTCTACTCGGGTCATTTCCATAAAATTGTTTTCGCATATATGTAGGGGGTAGACAGTCGGCAGAGTTTGGACTGATCCACTGGTACAGGTACGTATCCTACACACCATCGAGGTGGCCCCTACCGCCCAAGTCGATGGTGTGGGTGAGTCTTCTTTGTAACCCGAATATTTTCTTTTATTTAATAAAACTACTTTTTCCTTCGGGGAAGGTGGGGGTCGACTATGGGCATCCGCTATGCCCTACGGTATCGACTCGTGGCTTGAGGGATTATATTGTGGCTTGAGACTTGACGCGTTGTTTTGTTTTATCTGGGACAGATCTATAGAGAGCATGGTTGACTCGATCGAGAAGCGTCCCTTTCAAGTGCCGCATGGTTGACTTACCGAGTAAACAAAGATACACCGAGATCAAGGGCTGACTTGGTCGGGAAACGTCCCTTCCTAGTGCCGCACGACCTACTTGTCGAGTGAACGAAGGTATGGCCGTGATACTTGGTATCAGAGCAAGGCTTTCGAGCCGGGTTGATGTGAATTTAAACTTTGTACGACGTTAGATGGTTGGACTCCACACCAAGCGCCCTCGTAAAAGGAGTGGGTTGGGTGAGTCCACAATGTGAAATAAATTGAGGGTTGGTTAGTGCACGGAGATGCCTGACTATTGCTTCGGGCACATAGGTGCTTGGTTATTATCACTGCGCAGTGGCGCTCATTCCTTTGGCACAGTGGTGCCCGGTTGTGAATTTGTGGCGCACGAGGTGCACGTGAGTTTTATAGTGGAGCCAGCGCAGAGAGGTGCCTGTCGGTAACCACTATAGCGATCGAAGCATACGCGGTGCTCAATCTTTATATTGCACAGATGTGCTAACGAGTTGGACCTGGTGGGATCAGTACACAGAGGTGACTGACGCTAACCACCATGGTTGTTTTAGTGCGAGAGGCTCTTATTTCTTATTGCACAGAGGTGCTAACAAGTTGGACCTGGTGGGATCAATACACGGAGGTGACTGACGCTAACCACTATGGTTGTTTCTGTGCAAGAGGCACCTATCGTTTATCGTACAGAGGTGCAAACGATTTCAAACATAGTGTCATCAGTTTACGGAGGTAACTGACGTTACGCACTATGGTTGTTTTGTGTCGAGGCACTCAATGTGTCTTGAAGTCTTAGCTGGGTCGTCATAGTGAAATCAGTACACAAGAGGTGTCTGACGTTAATCACTATGGTTACCTCAGTATTGAGAAGCCGACTACTTGTGAATCGTTGATGCATGCCTGGAAATCATATTGCAAAGGTGCATGTCCTAAAAAAATGATTATCCTAGCATGATGTCACGTGGAAAGTAACCCTTATGGGGCTCATTTATGTTCAACGCAGAGGCGCTTATTGTGTTGAAAAGAATAATGTTGTTGGTTTTGTGGCACAATAGTGTCTAACTTGATCATTGAGAATCTGACAATTATTTTTTTCCTTTCCTTGGCACAATGATGCTTGGTTGTGCTTGCAGGATACATGGGTGCATACTTACTTTTGAAATGGCTAAAAGTCGAAGCAATAGGTCGGTTGACCCTGCTAAATTTGAAGAGCTGGAAGCTGCAGTAGCTGCCATGAGAGCTCATATGGTCACGAGCGATCGTGTTAGGGAAATTGAGAAAGCCCAACAGGAACTGGCGGATGCCATAAAGGAACTCAGTAATGAAGCAAAAGAAGCTATGAGTGACCTTAAGAATGAGTTGGCAGAACTCAGATGTCTTGTCAACCTAGTCCAAGTGGCCGTAGGCAATTCAACTGTAGGTGACAGGGGCCAGAGGGCCAAGGTCCCAGATCCCCAACGGTTTGAAGGGAACAGAGATGCCAAAGAACTTGAGAATTTCTTATTTGACATTGGACAATACTTTCGAGTAGTGCATACAACCTCAGATGAGGACAAGGTATCCACTGCCTCGGACATGGGATGCTAAGTTGTGGTGGAGGTCCAAGTTCGATGGCAATATGTGCTCCGTCAAGACTTAGGAGGAGATGAAGAAGGAATTGAAGAATGCATTCCTCTCAGAGAATGTGGAGTATAATGCACGGAAGAAGTTGAGAGATCTCTCACACACAGGAGCAGTACGCGAGTATGTGAGAGAGTTTGCCGCGTTAATGTTAGACATCAAGGATATGGCCGAACAGGACAAAATGTTTTACTTCCTAGAAGGGCTCAAATTATAGGCGAGAACAGAGGTCTAGAGACAAAGACCGCAAAATATGGTTGAGGCGATGGCTGCTGCCGAACGACTTAGTGATTACAGTGAAGGTTCCACAAAGCGTAAGGGCACACCCGCAAGTGGCGATGGCAGTAGTCAGAGCAATGGGAATGGTAATGTCAATGGCAATAGTACGGGTAATGGCATTGACCATGGTAACGGCAATGGCAGTGGGATAACAAGTTATAAAGTGGCACGAGTAGAGAAACCTTCAACTTGGGGAAGAGATAGAGGACATAATAATGATTCCTCTAGGCGAGGGCTTCTTTGCTTTCTTTGTCAGGGTCCCCACCGACTAGCAGAATGTCCACAGAGGAGTGCACTATCGGCACTGAGAACTACTCCAAAAGGGTTGGATCAGGTTGGCCACCAATTGGATGACAAGAGGGATGAACCAGCTAGAATGGGTTCTATCCGTTTCTTATATTCTATGCAAACAGAACAAGACAAGGCTAGGACTGAACCAAGGAGAGGCTTGATGTATGTGAACATAGTTTTGAATGGAAAAGTCACAAAGGCCTTGGTAGTAGACACAGAGCAATCGACTCCTCATTTCTCCGGAGGAAGCGGAAAGGTGCAATCGACTCGACCAAGGATGTGGGGCGAATAAAAGCTGTGAATTCAAGCATCAAGTATATGAGGAAGTGTAAAGAATGTGAAGACCAAGATTGGATCATGGGAGGGAATGATTAGCTACACAGTAGTCCCTATGGATGACTTTGATGTCGTCATAGGTTTAGACTTCATGATAAGTGTGAAAGTCGTCCCGTCCCTTGGCGGGTTGTTTGATCTTCCAAGGGGAGCAACCAGAGTGGCAGAGGCCAAAATTCTTCCAAAGGCTTTGGGAAGACATTGTCGACAATGCAATTATACTGAGGATGGAGGAGATATGTCCGAGAAGCGTGAAGCTCAAGTCCGCCAAGTCGATGAGGACGTCGACAAATTAGGTGGGGGAGAATGTTGTGGCCATCCCCTCTATAGGACCACAACCGAGTAGATATACCGTGGCTAGCTATGTATAAGGCCCTATGGTTGAGTAGGTAATAAGTTGTCGTTTCAATCATTGTTATGTTTAGGGAAAAGAGTCTGTATTTCCATAATTAGGGAAGAATGTCATCGTTTCAAGCATTTCAGTGTCTACTCGGGTCATTTCCATAAAATTGTTTTCGCATATATGTAGGGGGTGGATAGTCGGCAGAGTTTGGACTGATCCACTTGTACATGTACGTATCCTACACACCATCGAGGCGGCCCCTACCGCCCAAGTCGATGGTGTGGGTGAGTCTTCTTTGTAACCCGAATATTTTCTTTTATTTAATAAAACTATTTTTTCCTTCGGGGAAGGTGGGGGTCGACTATGGGCATCCACTATGCCCTACGGTATCGACTCGTGGCTTGAGGGATTATATTGTGGCTTGAGACGTGACACGTTGTTTTGTTTTATCTGGGACAGATCTATAGAGAGCAAGGTTGACTCGATCGGGAAGCGTCCCTTTCAAGTGCCGCACGGTTGACTTACCGAGTAAAAAAAGATACACCGAGATCAAGGGCTGACTTGGTCGGGAAACGTCCCTTCCTAGTGCCGCACGACCTACTTGTCGAGTGAACGAAGGTATGGCTGTGACACATCGCTCTCGGTCAGCTTCACCCATCCCAACAACAGCCCCCAAGGGTTTCAAGAAAGTCAACGTCGGTAAGCTTCCACCACAGCTCAACGAAGCAAGCTTATCTGCAACACCATTCCTCTCCCGTAATACATGACAAACCACAATGCTCTAATCACGACGCAACAGGTCGCAAATGGCATTAACCAAAACATTGGCGGCCAAAGCTATCGACGTACGATCAATAATCTGAGTTACCTTCTTGCAATCCGTCTCCACCTCAACCTGTCTATACCCCAAGGACCAGACATGTAATAACCTGTCATGTACAACCCGCAACTCCGTAATTAATATTGAGCAAATACCCACATGCCTTGAAAAACCAAAGAGCCAATCATCTGCACTATCCTGAAGAACAACACCGACCCCCACCCGGCTATCCCTATTATGTACTACAGCATCAACGTTGACCTTTATCCACCCCAAAGAAGGTCCAACCCAGTGCAGATTTGATGCCGCACGAGACCCCTCCTCCCGCCTCACCGGTGGAAAAGATCCACATCATTCCTCCATAAGTCGATCACCATGCCCCAATATGTCTTCCCGCATAACAAAATCTGTATCCATAACCAAATTACATCGAGTCTTCCAAATAAGCAACAATAAGTCGCGAAACGAATGCTCCATTCCGTGCCATTCGACCAACGTGACCCTTGGGTTGTAATGTTTTCGTGCATCCAGTCACCAAACGAACCTTGAAGAAAAAACCTTTGTTGATCGTGCGGAACCACTCTATCCCACAATCCTACTCCCCCCGAATCTTTAACCATATTTGATACCATCGAAGGTCGTAGGACATTCTCAGTCATACAGGAAAAAGCTAATCGCCCCGAAGAGTCAAGCCAATTGTCATACCAGAAATCTGTAGTAGTAGTTCCATCATGGATTTCCCAAATTACACTCTTTTTAATCTTTTCCCAAATGGTACTCAAACCCTGCAACATTCTAGATCCATTGCTATGATGAATCGACAAAGGCCAAACCTCTTCTCACTTGTATTTCGCCCTTAGCACCTGGACCCATAATTTATCAGTATCATTCAACAATTGAAACCCAATTTTCATCAAGAAAGCTCTATTTTGCTGCCATAAATCCTTAAACCCCAAATCATCCTCGTCTAGTGGTTGTTGCATCATCTTCCAAGGCACAAGGCTAACACCTTTTATACCATCATTCGAGCCCCACACAAAACGGTGAATCAACTTCTCTATTTCATCACAAGTCTCTTTCAGAAACTACGTGGATTGCATCACGTATACCGGAATCGCTTGTAACACTGTTTTAGCCAAAGTAACCATTCATGTAGAGTCAATGATTTCGCCGCCCACCTAGGCAATCTTGTACGCATCTTATTAAGCAAAAAAGTATATGTCGCAGTACTAACCCGTTGATGCAACAACAGGACCCCGAGGTACCGCCCAAGTTCATCAACTACTTCAAATCTAAATGCCTGGGCAATACTAATTCGATTCTCAGCCTGTAAATTCCAGGAGAAACAAATTTGAGTCTTGGCCACACTAACTTTATGACCCGAAATCCCACAGGACTCTTCCATTACTTCCTTAATAACTGATACATGTTCCATAGAGGCCTCGGCAAACAACACCATATTATTAGTGGAAAACAAATACGACGACAAAGGTCCATACCGCGCCAGCTGTATTAGTTTCCAATTCCCAATACTAACTTTGCTATCAATCGCCTACGACAAACGCTCCATACATAAAATGAACAAATAAGGTGAAAGCAGATCACCTTGTCGAATGTGTACTGAAGGACGAAACGAATCTATCAACTTCCCGTTCCATAGAATTTGAGTCAAAACTGAGCCTACACATCACAGAATATGCGTATTAATTTTAACTGGAAGTCTCACTTAAAAGAGCATCTCCTCAATAAAGTTTCATTCTAGATGATCATAAGCTTTTTCCAAATCAACTTTAATAGCCATTCACGTTTGCCTTCCCGACTTGAAAGCCATCGAATGTATGACTTTCTGAGCTATAATAATGTTGTCTATTATGTGGCGGCCTAGAACAAAACTCGCATGTGTATTAGCAACCCACGATGGCAAAAAAGGTTTTAATCTATCAACTCTGATCTTAGTAATAATCTTGTACAGAATTGTACAAAGACTAATAAGCCTAAACTGGTGGATAAATTCAGGCACTTCGACTTTTAGGATTAACACAAGAAGCGTTTAATTAACCCAATCTTCTAAACTCTCATCCTCAAAAAAGTGATACACAAAATAAAAAATAGAGCTCCCCACCATATCCCAATTCTTATGATAGAATGCAACGTGTAATCCATCAATCTCGAGCGCCTTTAAAGTTTCCATAGAAAACACCAATCGTCGTACCTCATCCATTATTACCCTATCAACCAAAGGGCGAAGCTCCGAATCCCCAAATTTCTTGAACCTACTTATAATATCCATCGTTACACTATGATCTTAGTTCATGGCTGGGTGAGAAGGAATTACAAAAGAAATAACCCCAGACATGAATGACATAAAAATAAAATAAAGAAGATGATGATGCATGAAATTTCTTGCGATCTGATTCTCTCTAAGTCGATCTTCTTTGTTGACGATGCAATCCCCTTAAATAGATAAGGGTAAGAGTTTAAATACATTTAAAATCCGTAGAGATCTAATCCTTATTTGATAGGAAGCTTGAAATTCAAATATGAGATTTATCTTTTAATTCTAGATAATTCTGCGGATAATGTTGTATTTATCCAATTTAACCCAGATATGCCGCGGCAATCAGCTTCGGCAATTCCTTCAGTAATGTCCCTACTTGCCACGACAATCATATCCTACACAAAAAGAAAGCAAACCAACAGCGAATTCTCCATAAAAACTATCAAAATAAATCACCAAGCTCAATGACCAAAGAAACTAGAAAACTATGCATGAATGCCTAACAATGCAACTAAAATGAGCCTAAGTCTAACAATAATATGAGTAAAAGGGTATAAAATATAGTACTTTTACACACTTAACACACCCCCAAACTCGAACTATTACTTGTCCTCAAGCAATGCAAAAACTAATAGTTACCTGCCAAGGCCCGGATCGTCAAAGATATGCTTCTAATCTAACTTCAATCCTCAGATCCATGGCACAAAGTTGATTACCTTTTGATATTTCGGACGACACGGAGAATTACTCAAAATCAAACTATAATACTAGTGACAATATGTGTGTGGAGTTGTGTACAAGTCAACTAATAAGATTCCATGTGAATAGTAGGTTTTATCAATTTATTTGCTAGGGCAATTAACTCTGCTAGAGCCAGTTGTAGACACCTCTAGCAGAGCAAATTCTTTTTTTAAATCTAATCAACCAGAGCCAGTTTTAGTCACCTCTAGTGATTCTTAGAGGCGTGACAAACTAGAGCCAGATGGGCACCACTAGTAAGAAATTATCTTAATTCATATTTTACTTTAGGCTTGAGCCGGATGGGAACCTCTAGCACAAATTAACTAATTTAAATAACCTAAAGTTCACTAGGTCTCTCTTAATCAACAAGTCATAAGAGTGTCAATCAATAATCTGTATCATAGCAAAATTCCTAGTACTTTCCATGCTAATCCTAAAATTGAAAGTTCTATCATGTAAGTGCAGTGGCAAAAATTCATCATAGGATATCACAACAGGTTTAGGCAGTTTAATCAGCTCAAAGACTTGGCGAGTAACATATGCAACTAATATGAGATCAAATGAATGCAACTAACTATGAAACAAACAACCCTCCAAACTCGAGAGAGGCATTTCCCTCAATACAAGCAAAAACAAAAAAAAACTAAAAAGTAACGACATGAAATGTAAATAAGTTAGTCGGTGAGGTCGTCACCTTAAAGGACTAGTTTCTTTCGAGCCATTTGCTTGGCCTTTTTTCCCGCTTGTGGTGGCTATTGACGCGAAACTGGTGGTGCATCTTGAACTACAGTTTCTGCGACCTCCTCAATCGGTTCATCTTCCTTTGCGGCCTTCTCCATTTTAGAAGCTTTACGCTTCGATTGCAATTTCAATGGTACAGTCGGTGGGGACTTCATTGATGCAGAAATATAATCATTCGAATCTAAAAAATCATAAATAGATTCAGTACGAGCATGTTCAGCAATAGGTTTCTTACCTTTTTGTGGGACATCAGTTGCTATAGCACTGTTGCTAGGTGCCTTGTCAGTTGTCAGGGCAAGTAGCTCAGTAGGGAAATCATGGAAAGGAATGGTACTATCGGGATAATTCTCTAGGATAACTCTCATGAGGGCTACATCGAGATACTTCATGTATCGCATGAACAGCAAGTGACGCTCCTCCATCTAGTTCAATCGTTGTGTCAAAAGATGAGGATTTCGATAATCCCATGGATACTTGCCGACGCATGTGCACTTTCCGTGGCATGTACACTTGCCGCAACATGTTTAGTTGTCTAGGCAGGGTCTGCAACAGATGAATTCTTTTTAGATGATGTCTTAGATGGCTCTTCTCGCATCATACGCACATAGTGACTCCATGTCCACCCACTCCTTTCAATTAACTTATTATCCATAGCGTTGGCCGATACATACTCTCATTCGCTTAATCTGGAAATTAAATCAGGAAAGTAGAGTGCCCCCCACATTATTTTTGCTACAAGCATAGATTTCATCAACAATTATTTTTCCAATACCAATAGTTTGCTTGTGCAAAATAGAATGAAGCAGTAATAAACGAGAATAAGAGACAGTTGTATTATGGGTAGTAGGCATCAAATGAGTCTTTAGGAAGTTGTTCCATAGTTTGGTCGCGGGCTTTAGCAAGATTCGGTTCACCGTTCTTTTCAAAGCTTCATCATTCCACGCGGCTCCCCTGACGGTGAGATCTTCGAAAACTTCCTTCACTTTTTCGACGGTGATGTGTTTAACAAATTCGGTATGCTCGTCCTTTTCAACATGTAGTCCAAAGTATGCGTTGATGGCAGCAATATCAACAAGAATTGTCCTACCTTGGAAAAAAAAACACGAGGGTTATCTTGATTTGAAATATGCGAATAGAATTCCCTTACCCATGATATGTTTCCAGGTTTCGACTGTTCGTGAAAAATCTGCCATTGGTGGTGCTCGATGATCTCGAAAACAAAATATTTGAGTCCATAGTTTTTTTGGGAAACATCATACTCGAACCCTTGCTCTTCCCATACCTTTCGATATGCAAACTTGGCTAGGAATTGCTTCTTAATGAGTAGAGATGCAAATCACCTAAAAGAGGGCTCGAGTGTTCGTGAAGAACTTGTTTCGGTCATGGTTTTGAGATTTTAGGTCATGGTTTTGAGGTTCTTGTGGGTTCTTGATCGGAAAAACAAAGGAAACAAGAAAAGAAAACTTAAGAGTTCAAGAGGGAAATGAAGTAAAAGAAAAAATGAAGTAAATGGGCAAGAATCGGTTTAATGATGGAGTAAAAAGACGAGAGATGTGATGGATGGATGTGTGACCAATGGGCGAAAAGAAAAGACAATGAAGGTCATTGGTGTAGTGTGTGGCTAGGTTTAGTAGAGGAGAAATCTCAAAAGGGTAATTAAATCCCTAAGTAGTAGCCGATTGTCCGTCTTCTATGGGATAAGAATTTTATTCAAATGAAATTATATCCTAAGCTCAACTCCTTATCCCTTGAAACTCTTATCCTAAAATTCAAAAATAAAAATAAAAGGATAAATATCAAAATAAAAATTAAGATAATAAAAACAAAATTAAATAAAAATATAGATAAAAATAAAAAGAAACAAAATCAAATAAAAAGGAAAAGATAAAAGATGAATATCCAAATAAAAAATATAAAAATAAAAATAACGATAAAAATGAAATCAAAATAAAAAGAAAAGGATAAAAGACAAATATTCAAATAAAAATAAATTGAAAATTTTTAAAACACTTAAAAAGAGCATTTTCATGCATTTTCTAAGGTTACTGCTTCTTTGTCGCGCTCAATATGGGTACCAACATAGTGCTTCAACCGTTGTCCGTTAACCTTAAACTTATGTCCATCCACAGTTGACTTGATCACAACAACTCTATGGGGAAAAGGTTTGACTACCTCAAATGACCAAGACCATCTCGACTTCAATTTCTTCGAAAAGAGTTTTAATCAAGAATTAAAGAGGAGAACCAGTTGCCCTAGCAAGAATTGTCGCAGAAATAGCTTCTTGTTATGCCAACGCTTCATTTTTCTTTGTAAATCTTGGCATTGTCGTAAGCTAAGGCAGGAAACTCTTCTATCTCGTTTAGGTCCAGTAGACACTTTTTCCCTACACTTTCCCAATCCATATTCATGGTCTTGATAGCCCGATAGGACTTATGCTCGATCTCCACCAGCATGTGGCAAGTCTTGTTGTAGACAAGTCTATAAAGAGGCATGCCTAATGGTGTCTTATACGTTGTTCGGTGGTCCCAAAGTGCGTTATCAATTCTCAAAGACCAATCCTTTCGAGAAGAATTAAAAACTTTCTCAAGGGTCCATTTCAATTCACGGTTAGAAATTTTAGCCTACCCATTAGTTTACCGGTGATATGTCGTGGCAATTTTGTGCCACTCCAAAGTGCTCCAACATTTTGGCAATCAACTTATTGTCAAAATGTGTGCCCTCATTGCTGATAATTGCCCTCGATGTCCCGAACCATGTAAAGATATTCCTCTGTAAGAATCGTTGCACAGTCTTTGATATAGAGGTTGCCAAATGATGATGAGAAGGGCCCCATAAAATCGATGCCCCACACATCAGACAATCGACCTGAAGGATATTCTGCAATGGCATCTCATGATGCCTTGATATGTTTCACATTCATTGACAACAATCACACCCCTTGTGGAAATGATGGGCATCTTTATAAAAAGTGGGCCAGTAAAAACTGGACTATATAACTTTGGATGTTGTATGAGTTCCTCCAAAATAGCCTCTGTAGGGTGAAGAATGATATTGTCAAAGCATATTTTGATGTTCCTCCTCAGGAACACTTCATCATATAACCTAATCTGCATATTATTTAAACAACAAAGGCTCGTCCCAATAATAATGCTTAGCATCATGTCATGACTGCTTCTTTCTTTAGTGAGTAAGGTCATAAAGTAATATACCGCTAACTAGAAAATTTACTAGATCTGCATACCAGGGTGTTGTTGTGGCGACTAACAACTGCTCATCCAGGAATACATAATGTATCTCCAATGAGCCATTGTCTATTTCGCCCTCGTCCAACCTTGACAAGTGATCAACAACCTAGTTCTTCGTTCCTTTCATGTCCTTAATCTCAATGTCAAATTCTTATAAAAGCAATATCCAACGAATTAAATGAGGTTTGGCATCTTTTTTAGCAATCAAACACTTAATTACCGAATGGTCATTATGTGTAATTACTTTTGTACCAATCAAGTAGGAATAGAACTTGTCAAATGCGAAAACTATAGCTATTAGTTCCTTTTCTGTTGTGGTGTAATTCAATTGAGCACCATTAAGGGTTTTACTAGCGTAATATCACATGGAAAATCTTACTTTTCCGTTGTCCTAAAATAGCCCCTACCACGTAATCATTTGCATCATACATGAGCTCGAAAGGCAATGACCAATCAGGGGGGATGACAATGGGTACCATGGCAAGTTGCTTCTTAAATGTGTCAAATGCCTTGGCGCAAGATTCATCAAAATTAAAAGCCTTGTCCTGTTCAAGCAAGTTACACAAGGGTTTAAAAATCAAAGAAAATTATGAATAAACCTTCTGTAAAAACTTGCATGTCTGATAAAGCTTCGGATCCCTTTAACTGAACTTGGTGGTGGCAATCTCTCAATAACGTTGGATTTGTTTACCTTGATTCCCTTTGATGAGATCTTGTGCCCGAGCACTATACCTTCATCCACCATAAAGTGCACTTCTCCCAGTTTAACACTAGGTCAGTTTCTTCACAACGTGATAGCACCTTCTCCAAATTCCTGAGGCAATTGTCAAAGCTATCTCTAAACATCGAGAAGTCGTCCATGAAGATTTCAAGGAAATATTCTACCATGTCAGAGAAAATCTTCATCATACATCTTTAGAAGATTGCCAGAGCATTGCATAGTACGAATGGCATCCTCCGAAATGCATATATACCATAATGGCACACGAATATGGTTTTTTTCCTGATCCTCTAGTGCTATGGCAATTTGGTTATAACACGAGTATCCATCAAGAAAATAATAAAAGGATTTACCTGCAAGACAGTCAAGCATTTGGTCAATAAAGGGTAAAGGGAAATGGTATTTCCCAGTAGCTTTATTTAACTTGCGGTAATCCATACAAACTCTCCAACCAGTAGTAGTCCTAGTTGGAATGAGTTTGTTGTTTTCATTACTTACCACGGTTACATCTCTATTTTTCGGTACACATTGTACTGGACTTACCCATGAAATGTTGGAAATAGGATATATGATACCAGCATCAAGCCACTTGATGATCTCTTTCATCACAACTTCTTTCATAGTAGGGTTAAGCCTCATTTGTGTCTCAGTGGAGTTTTTATGACCATCTTCTAACAAAATCTTGTGCATACACACTGTCGGACTGATTCCCTTCAAGTCTGCAATTGACCAACCTATTGCCTTTTTGTGCAGCGCTAACATGGCAATCAATCTCTCTTCATGTTCAGGTTGCAATTTAGAAGAAATAATTACCAGCAAAGTTTTATTGGATCCTAAATAAACATATTTTAGTTATTCTGGCAAAGGTTTTAACTCTAAAATAGGAGGTTGCTCAATGAAGGGTTTCTCGGGTTTATATTCCTTGAAAAATCAAGGGATTCGAAACTTTTACCTGGTCGACTTACCATCTAATTGACCTCATTATGTGCCTCAATGTCTGACTCATCTAGTTCTTCAGGCTTAGCGAGCGAATTGTCGTGGCAATACTCCTCTATGTTGAAATTAAATTCGGTGGTGTCCTGAATGACTTGGCATTCTTTTGGATCACCAGCTTGCTTTAGGGTTTGGAAAACATTCAGCTTGACTTGCTGGTCATTCACCTACATAGTGAGCTCTCCTCCCTTGACATCAATCAAGGTCATTCTCGTTGCTAATAATGGTTTTTCAAGAATAATAGGTGTGAACTCATCAGAGGCACATAGGATTTCTCCGCAAGCTGTAACATAACTATAGTAGGTCTGCCCGCAAGTTGTAACATAACTATAGTAGGTCCCGCTTTCCCTATGCCCAATCTTTGAAAAACAAATTTTGGCATAAGGTTTATGCTTGCTCCAAGATCGCATTACGCATTCCTAACATAGTGATTTTTTATTGCACAGGGTATTGTAAAACTGTCGGGATCTTTTAGTTTGGGTAGAATTTAGTTGTGCAACATCATCACAACAATTGTTTCAAACTCTCCTAGCTTAGTCCGCTTAGAGACAATATCTTTAAAGAAGTTAGCATAGTTCGGTATTTGTTCTATTTCTTCAAAGAATGGAAAGTTGATGCGGACTTGCTTTAGAATATCAATAAATTTCTTGAACTGGTAATCGTGTTTCTGCCTCTTCAGCCTCTGTGGGAATGGTGGTGGCAATATGATCTACTTGTCCTTGCCCATCTCATCTAGATTGAGACGATTGGATAGGCTTGTTGCTGTAGGTGGACTTGTCGTGGCAACTGCTGAAGGCTCATCATCAATGATTGTTGTGGCATTGTTGTTGGATACATCTTTCTAAGCAGGATTACTATCCTCAAATTGGATAGATTCATCATTTGAATTTTGTCTGCTCCGGGTGGTGATCACTTTACACTACTCATGGCCCATTCATTTTACGACATCAGTTTCACTGCGCAGACCGCTTTGTGGTCTTGTCTTTAGGATCTAGGAAAATTTTCTGACTTGCGTATCCAGTGCTTTCAAAGCTGTTTCCTGACTGCATTTTTATCTCAGTGCTTTTAATGAAAGCGTCAGTTTTTTTCATGAAATTACTACTCTCAGCCATATAAGATTCAGTTTTTAACATGAAAACATTCATAGAGTTTTCCAAAGAGCTAGATGGTGTTGTTTGTTGTTGCGGCATCTGTTGCCGCATGTTTTGCTGGAATCATGATGCTTGCGTATTCTGACTGTGCTGATTAATGGCGTTGTTCTTATTACTCCATGAAAAATTAGGGTGCTTCCTACAGGTCGGGTTGTACGTGTTGGACATCACATTATTGTTCCAATTGTAGTTTCCAACGTAAAAGCTAGACTCTGGGTTCTGCAGACACTTAGAGGAATCATGGTTATTATTACATAAATCACAAAATAAATCTACTAACTTGATTTCCTGTGTGTTGATGGGTCGCTACATATTTTTAACCAAATTGGTTAATGTGGCCAACTGTGCTAAAATAGTATCTGACGAATCCATCTCAATTGCCGAGGCATTTCGCCTGACTAATCCTCTTCTAGTGGTTAGGAACTGATAATCATTCTTGGCAAGTCTATCCAAAATCTCCCAAGCTTCCTCGGCTGATTTGTCTAGAAGTGTCTTGCTGCGACATTTTGATTGTCGTTGGCATTCAGATTGCCAACTGGATTATTAGGTGGATCTGTCATTTCTTCTCTCAACTCTTCTTCATCTACGAAAAACACGTTCAATATCCAGTTCAAATGGATAATCTGGTCAGTCTCGCCCTGGTCATACGCCAATACAAAACCAAAGTTATTAGCTTCTTGAAACTGAACACAAAAATAAAATAAAATAAACAAAGGTGCAAGAAAATAAAAACATAGTCGCTTTTACCAATCCCCGATAACTGTGTCAAAAACGTGTAGCGTATTTTGGGTGCTTCACAATTGGTGCAAGTATACACTCCGCAAGTAATAGTATAGTAAAGATATCGTCTCCACAGGGATGGTGAAACTCTGATTTCTAACTTCTTGTACTGAAAAGAGAAATGAATAGTGATGATATGTGTTTGGAAATAACAAGTAAAATAATTAAGCAATTAAAATAAATGGGAAATGTAATCGAATAAAAGAGTAAGTTGGGTTATCGTGAGTAATGGTGCAATTGTGAAAGGATTGTCGTGGTAATTGATTGTTGTGGCAACTAGGACCTGCTTAATTGTCGTGGCATCTAGGTCACAATTTATGCAGTGGCAACTAAGACTGGTTTTAATGCCGAGGCAACTAGTTTCCTTCTTCTAAGCTCGGTGAAGTATTCTTCAATGTCTTTTTGTTATCCCTAATAGAAAAACTAGTTATTTGTGCACACCTTGGTGATACATCCTTGCGTTAACCTCAAGTAAACAATAACCGATCTTACACTCCTCTTAGACGTTGAAATTCCTAAGGTGGATTAATTCTCACCAACGATCGTTCGAATGAGAATCATGTTCATTCGTTTCTTGAATCTAACTCTGTCGAGTCTAGATAAATGGATACACTTGAGATCCTCTCTCAATTCTTTCAAGATGGAAATTTAAAGAACCAAGAATGAACAAACTTCAAATTTATGGAAATCAAAAACCTAAATCATCCAATCGTTCATCACACCACAAAACCCAAATAACCCCAACCAATTTGATTTAGTTCATGGTTGGGTAAGAAGGAATTACAAAAGAAATAATCTCAGACATGAATCGCATTAAAAAATAAAATGAAGAAGATGATGGTGTGTGAGATTTCTTACGATCTGAATCTCTTCGAGTCGATCTCCTTTGTTGATGATGTGATCCCCTTAAATAGATAAGGGAAATAGTTTAAATGCAGTTAAAATCTGTGGAGATCTGATCCTTATCTGATCTAAAGCTTGAAATTTGAATCTAGGATTTATCTCCTAATTCTGGATAATTCTGAGGATAATGTTGTATTTATCCTGTTTTATCTTGATATGCCGCGACAATCAACTTCGGCAATTCCTTCAGTAATGTCCCTACTTGTCACGGCAATCATGTCCTGCACAAAAAAGAAGCAAACCAGCAGTGAATTCTCCGCAAAAACAATCAAAATAAATCACCAAGCTCAATGACAAAGGAAACTATGCATGAATGCCTAACAATGCAATTAAAATGAGCCTAAGTCTAATAATAATATGAGTAAAAAGGGTATAAAATATAGTATTTTTACACACTTAACACCCACCATTCGCAACTGAGCAAAAACCATGAATAAATTGGTTCGACACTACCAACACGTCAAAAAGAAACCGTCTCACGCCATAGAATCCATATGCCACCCGAAAACCCTTGAGCTTCCACTCCGTACGAAAACTCAAACCCCGAACGGTGAATGAACATATCAACATCTACCCCACTAATGCGAGGCTCCATCACAGCTACCATATCTGGCCTCTTATCCTTAACCAATAACTTAAAAGAACGGTTAAACTTAGGGTCAAGTGTTCCCTGGGTATTCAAAAAAATAATTCTAACCATTAAAACAAATGAAAGGAGAAGAGCATCATACTAAACCTACATATCGAACATCCCTGGCTGCTCAAATGCCGAGTTCGCTCTCCATTGGACCCGAGTTCCCCCATTCGTCTTCTCCGATGGAGCGGCTCCCCGCTTCCCACGTTCAACCGCCTCGGCCCTATCAAGATCTGACACAAAGGACGGGAGACATGTTGCAAGGGCAGGGTTCGAATGACCTTGTGCATCCCTTTTCTTCTGTTTAAGCTCCGATCCATGACTAGGCTCAGACTCCACCACCTGAACCGCACTATGCTTAGTAGCATCTAACGAAGTTCGCGATGCCACTACCTTCCCTTGAGCAGCAACAACCCCCGATGTTTCTTTTCGAGGCCCATGTGTCGCATTATTCACCTCCATACCACTATCAGTAGGCACCTCCTGTGCTACAACAGCCCCTGCACCCCTACGGCCAAAACTACATTTTTTTAATAGTGTGTTATCGTTTTATTTACCAACTAATCATAAAATCATATCATATCACACTAATTATTTTTATAACACTTGCTTATTTTGAACAAAGTAATTTCTCAAAGTACTCTCCGCCAATGCAAACTATTTTAATTCAAAATTTCCATAGTATTTTAATTTTGGACCTAAGATAACAAAGAAAAGAATATTCCGTAGGATACATAATATTTGTTAATATTATAATACAAATTATGTAAATTTATTTACATAAAATATAACGTGAATATTTCATTTTAATATCTAATAAAATAATACAATGCGTGACGTGTGCATTTATTTGAAAAATAAGTATTTCGCATTATCATTTAAAAGAAAAAAAAGTCAACAACTAAATATAATGAAGCAAACTTCACCACCTACATATAATAAATAATACATTGATAAAATTCAATAACTTCAATATATATGGAGAGGTGAATAGATGGTTCATAATTGAATTTAAATTTAATGTCAACTAGGATTCCATTATAACAATTTTTTAATTATTGTACAATAAATTCAATTGATAATTTAAAATTATTTTAATTTGCAGATTATGCTTTTGGTGGATTGAATTTTTTAATAGTTTAATCGTGATTACAAGGTAATATATGTTCATATATATGTTTAATCTTTTGACAATACACATACACCTTGTAGACAAAGCGATTTGAACTTGTATCTCCTAGGATAAACATTATATGCTTTTTCCCTGCGACACTTTTTAGGTTCAACGTTTTTTTTTTGAATGACTATTATGGGCATTGGTGGATTTAACGTTTAATTTGTTTGCATGTTAATTGTTTGACTCAGATCCATAGCGTCTTAAATGTTATAACAATAATAATACTCCTTTACCAACAATATTTTTAATCTAGCAGGATGAGGTTCTAAGTCCTTTAAGTAAGGTCAGAAGTTCGAATTCTAACGTTTTGAATGAAGAAAATTAAGTTGAGAGAATTGCCTCATATTGGACCTTTACAAAATCTAATCGGATTAGTCGGTCAATGAGTTGGATATCGGTAATTATAATAATAATAATAATAATAATATCACTTTAATTAAGACTCAACTTATTTAAGTTCATTCCAAATATATAATTAAACTCAGAGTAAAATTTCATTGAAAAAATAGAGTAAAATGAAAATTTATAGTGTTCATCCTTTGTTTAAAAAATTTATGTTCATCCATAACATTAAAATTGATTACATAAATTAACCAAATGAATTATATTTGGAAATGTATCAATTTCTTCGTTGCATAAGTTATTCTCCAAATTTGTTTAATTAAATAATTAGTATAAGTTATATTTTGATACACAAGCTGTATAAAAAGAATTGCACAACCCTTCACATTTAAACTATAAAATCTAAACCCTAAACACCCTAAAACTTAACCTTAAATCATAAACTCTAAATTCTAACCATAAGCCTTAAATTCTACACCTTACACATAAAAACCCTAAACTCTAAACCCTAAAATTGAAAGGCTTGTATAAACTCTTGTGTATCAAAGTGTTTTTCAATTAGTATTTTGAATTGATACTGTTATAAAAACAAATTCTAAACTCTTATCTAATGATGCCACTTGGCATAATTAAGTGGTTAGTCAAAGCATTTTATCATTAATATATTCTTAATTAATCTAAGAGAGGCAGCATCTGGTTGTTGTTTTTCTATTTGCAACTTGGCACGAAATGTTTTATATTTTCCCCTTTTTTATTTTATTTATCGAACAAACTCAATTGTAATTATTATCTTTTAAAATACCATACAAAATATGATTAGGAAATTGTAAAAAAAAAATTGTAGAACTTAGGGTGTGTTTAGAGACCATAGTATAATTGTATAAAAATCTAATCATTATTTTAGTAATTATACTCTTGTGTCGAGAGTACATTGGCAGCATATCAGCTCGTTGAAATCTGAAGGGGGGATTGGGATTGAAAACCTGAACAGTTGGAATAAAACTTGCAGCTTAATTATAATGAAAAAGATATTAGCCGGTGAAGGTTCACTCCGGGTGATTTGGTTACAATAGTATATGTTCAAGAGAGAAGAGTTTTGGCATGTCGAATGCAAGGCTCACTTCATTTGGATAGTGAAAAAACTATTGAAGCTTAGATCAGAAGTAGAGGTGGCAAACGGGTCATTCAGTTCCGGTTCGATTCATTTTAGGATTGACTACATTCGGTTTAATTTTAGTTCGGGTCTGGTTCGAACGTTCAGTTTTAGTTCGGTCTATGATAATTTCGGTTCGGGTATCGGTTCAGTTGACTTTTGGTTTGATTATTTTTGGTTCTGTTGATTTCGGGTCATGTCAATATCGGGTTAATAGGAGGTCGATCAATTTCAGTCGAATTTTCAGGCCAAGTTAGGTTTTTACACCTTATCTATCACTTTATATAGCATGTATATTTGCCTTCGGTTCAGGTGAAATCAGTTCGGGTCTATTTGATTCGGTTGAAAATCGGTTCGGGTCTATTTTCAGTTCAACTAAAATTCGGGTCGATTTCGGTTCAGATTTTATATCACATTCGGGTCATCCTGTTCGGGTCAATTTCGGGTTTCGGGTCAAGTTTTCCATGTCTAATCAGAAGCCATGGTTGTATATAGTGCAGTGACAAATTGGTCCAAAGTAAAAACATCTTGGGTTTAAGACAATGTCAGAGAAAGGAAGGCCAATGTACGATGGCACAAATTGATTTGGTATCCTTTTTACACCCTTAAACACTCTATTATAGCCTAGATGGCCATCTTAGATAGGCTGTCCACAAAAGATAAATTACTTCGCATGAGAATAGTTACAGATGATGTATGCAGATTATGTGATGTTGGCTTGGAGTCTAGAGATCACTTATTCTTTAGATGTTCATTTTCTGGTTGCACGTTGAGAAAAATTTTATAAGAATGCAGACTGTTTAGGGAGATAATGTGCTGGAAAGATGAACTTACATAGGCGGTGGAGAACCTCAAAGGAAATCTCTCATCGCTAATATCCTCAAGATTGCATGGAGCGCCTATATATATTATATTTGGGAGGAGCGCAACTTCAGACAATTCAAGGGATCTTATTGACCTATAGAACAAATTATTTCTTGTATAAAGGATATAGTATGAATTCATTTTCATAGAAAAAGTAAAGACAATAATAATAGGGTAAATATAGAATTGAGCATTGATTGGGGATCCTTAGCTAGGCTATCCCTCGTATAGATTGTATACATTCTTTTTAAAGTAGCTCGCTGCTCTCTTAGATAATAAAACACATTTTATCCAAAAATTAATTATACTCTCGTGTAATTACTAGGAATTTTCTAATTACCTAACCACTTTTGACAAGTACAGTGTAATTACAAATTAATTTCTCTTTTCATGTTTGGTTGTATAAATTGTAATTAAATTGTTATATAATTTTAAGCTTTAAATAGGGTACATATAACTTTTGGTACTTAGTGTTGACATTTATGTGCAATGTGGTATTATTTCTTTTGGTACTACCTAATTTTCTTGATGGTATAATTAGGTACCTGATGTTATTTTAAAAATGACTTATACTTAGAATTTTTAATGTCTAACTTTTGAATATGTGACTCATTGTTCTCTTAACTAAACGACGTTAAAATTATGAGTATGAATTAATCCGAATTGAACATGTATAATTTAAAATATTAGATACCTAATTGTACCAAAGAAAAAGTTTGCTACCTAACTCTATCATTAATAGAGGTTACAATCAGGTCGTTCGGATCGAATTCGAGTCGGGTCACTCCGGGGTCGGGTTAATATTCGGTACGGGCTGTTTTCGGTTTAGGTTCGATTTGAGTCGGATCAAGTCTGATTCAGATTTAGTTCGAGTCTATGTTATTTCAGATTGGACCAGTGTCGAGTCGGGTTAATATTGGTTCGGTTGACTTTTCGGGTCAGGTCTATAACAGATCGATTGGCTTTTTGGGTTGGGTCTATATCGGATCGGTTACTTTTCGAGTCCGGTCAATATCGAATCGGTCGGCTTTCAATTTGAGTCAATATATGAATATAGTCTTTTAAAGGAGAAAAAATGATATTAAACCATTAAACTATTACTAAAGGTAGTTGTTAATTAGTAATATAATACAAAATGAGAATAAAACATACATATTTGAGGAAATTTGGGTTGTTGTCAGTTCGGGTTAATTTTCGGTTCGGTTTCTTTCGATTCTGGTTGCTTTCTGTTCGGGTTATTTTCGGTTTTGATTATTTTCAGTTTCGGTTAATTTCGATTCGGGTTGGTTTTCTGTTTAACTAAATTCGGGTCAATTTTGGTTCAGTTTAATTTTGGTTAGGATTCGGGTCAAATTTAGACTATCATATTCGGTTGTATATCGAATTTTGAGTTGAATAAATCAGTTTAGGTCTTGAGCTTCGGGTCAAGTTTGCGAGGTCTAACCATTAAAATGTTAGGTATCTAATTACACCCAAAAAATTAGATGTCACATTCTGCATAAATACTAAAATTAGATATCAAAAAGTTATATTTACCTTTATAAATAAGATTGAATATTATAAAAAAATTAACCTTAAAAGAGTATAAAATATTGTTATCATAAGGGAAAAGAAGTGTATATAAAACTATTGTTGGAAATTGGGTGAATATTGCCCGTTAAAATTAATTTTAGGGAAATGAAGTCTTTGAGTTTTATTTTGAAAACTACGACAAAATGAACAGTAAAGGTAAAGACGCCACTTGTAGGTGGCGTCATGGGTGTTTTTTATAATTTTTTTAACTTCACATGCATGACAGTTTTGGAAAAAAATTAGGTGGCATCTTTCTCATATACTGTAGAATTTGTCATAGATTCTTAAATATATTTCAACGTCCTCTATTTTCCTAAATTTAATCCTTAAACACCCAACGAACCCCTATTATAAAACTAATAATAATAATAACAATAACTTTAACGTTGGAGCTAATAATAATAATAATAATAATAATAATATCAATATTGGTCAAGTGGTCAAAGATGTTCATCTTGTCCTATTTTATATGGAACCGAATCTCTATATTTGACTTGAGAATATAATTATCTCTGCTTAATCAAAAAGTAATAATTAAATTTGAAGTTAAGTAAAAAGACCTACGGTTTTTTCCTACTTGATAAACCAGCTTAGTTGATGTGTTAGTGTAATTTGAATTTTTTAGCAAGTGCAACTCGATTTTATATTTTTTTTATTAAATAGAAATATAATTATATTTTTAAATTAAATGTTGGGATTCAAATTCATATAAGATGTATAACATAAATATTTTTAACCGCACTCGACCAATTAATAGATCTCAATTCGATTTTTATATATAATTAAAATTTAAATATAAAATACCAATAAATTATCAACAAGTGTTGAGTGTATTGGTAAAACACATTGCCCTCTCAAAAAGATGTCAGTTCAAACATTGGAAATGATATTGTTGGGAGGGACAATCTCGTACCTCGAATATAGACATAAGATGAACATGTATATTAAAAAATAAATATAAAATATAAAATCCCAGTAAATTAAATTAAAATATAATTTAGAATCTCAAATTTTGAGTTGAATTCAAACTTCTTATTAGAACTTAATTATAAGCTTAAATCATGTTATTAACTTAAGCCACTAAGTTCAAGTATTAAAAACAGGAGCTAAGTACAACATTTCCTTTTGTTTTATACTTTAATTAAGGTAAATCAAATCTCATTTTCCACAGAAAGTTGGAATATGTGCATCCATGATGCAATGTAAGTCTGACACGTGTTGATTTTATTAAAGTAATTAGTAAGTTCGAATTTATGATTTAAGGATTAAGATTAAGAGTTATAGTTAGGGTTTAGAAAATTAGGTGTAGAGTATATTTTTTAGAGTTTAGGGTTTAAATGTAAAATTTAGTGTTATAGTTTAGTATTTAATTTTTTAATATATTTTAATGTGAGACATAAAAAAAAAACATGATTAGGGGTAAAGAATTTTTGTTCGTATCCAAACATGTCTCCAGTCCCTGTAAGAAAAATCATCATTCATGACCCTAAATTTTAAACAGTTAAATATTTAGGTTTAAATGTATATAAAAATCGTGCTTTGCTATCGATTAAATCTTAATTCGATTAATACGTGTCAGAATTAGTAGGGTTTAACAATAATAACAGTTTACGCTTGATATCACTCTCCACTAATCATTACTGACTGGAAAGACATCCTCTTAATTTCCATAATTGTCTGACATTTAAGTTCATGTAAAAAATAAATATTTAAATTAAAAAATAAAAATTTATTAAATATTTAATCAAATAAAGATTGAATTAAAGAAAGATGAGTTTATATTATCGATTGTTTTATATAATAATAATTTAAATTCTTAAAAATTTAATTTAAATACTAGATATATGAAGCATTATCTCATAAATTTTAAATTTAATAAACAGTAATTCATTATATTTTTAAAATTTAATATTTGACCCCTCTCAATATTAGCTATTTAGCTTCGTCTAACACCAAGCTCAGATTAAAACACCGCCCCTAATTTATAAATCTTAAATTTTAGACCATAAACCCTAAAAATAAACCTTAATTTAAATTTTTAATGTAAAGACGAACAAAAACACTAAAAAAAAGTAGATGATTTCTGTTCGTTTGCAGCTGCAATCACGAATTTAAAATTATATTATTAATCAAGTAATGGTGATTATCCTTGAAACTAATTTTCACTAATACAAAATATAACATGAAATCTTTAGATTCGGAACTAATTCATCTTTGTTACGAGTAAATATTATTATTACAGTGTCAAGTTAAAACGGGGAATCAGAGTGATGAGACCCCAACACACGGAGGTTAAATTTAATAACTCCAGTAAATTTTTTCATCAAAGTGGATGAGCAGCTAAGTATGGTTTCCAGGACTAAGTTAAGCTTGAAGGTGGTGCATGCTCCCCAGCTATTGTACCTGAAAATGTTCGACCGCAAGTAGTGAAGTTTGGCCGACAAATATACGCCTATTATAATGTGTACGATCCGATCAGTTGTCATCAGGTTCCGTGGAAAAGTCGGGTTCCTCTGGTTTTTGTAATTTTGGCATCTCGACATCTTTGATCTTTTGAGCCCCTCTCCTAGTATTCGCTGCAAACCTCGATGCTAATATCGTGACCCCAAGGTTCAGTTTTGCCTGAGAAGGAATGGAGCCTGGGATTAAATTTTTCTCTTCCTCTGGCTCACTCTCATCGTCGTCCTCTTTCTCGTCCGAAGCAATTGATTCTGTCATCAGACTGCTCTCCACCATCCTCCTTTTGTACCGACGCCAAGCAGCCTGTATGAAGCAGGCTGCCCATGTCCTCCAATGGTAGGAGTAGAACCGGAAGGTGTGCTGGAGTTTCTTGCTATGAAGCCGTCTAAATTGGTTGGCCACGAACTTGAGATCTTCGGCACGCAGTGCAAATGCTTCAACCTCGACTAAAGCTCTCACAGTTCTTGTTGAAGAGGGCAAGTTCATGGTGGATTTCGGTAGCAAAGCCCATGCAAGAAGTTCCTCTCCACAAAAATCCCCAGGTCTCAACGTGATCGAGTTGAAGAAACCAGTTCGACCACCATTAGTTGTAGAACTCTCTAATCGACCTCTAATAATGAAGAGCATCTCTGTCACGGGGTCACCCTCACGAACAATATAAGTACCCTCGGTGCTCAAAGACGATACTAGGCGCTCGCATATTGCATCAAGCAGCTGATCATCCATTTGGGAGAAGAAAGGGACCTGCAACAGAGAATAACTCCAATGAAACTAGTTATCATTTAATAAAGGAATATGACTCAAATTCAACCTCCGCAATCTTCCATCAAGATTTGTTTTTCAAGTAGAAACATCTATAACGCAGCAAATAAGGGTGGTTTGAATCTCGAAAAGAAATTGACATGGGAAAGCTGTATACCCGTCGAACAAGGTCCAAGCATAAGTGGCGTTGAATATCACGACGAAGATCAGCAGGTAAGCCCTGCAAGATGGTGTCTTCATCAACTCCACGAGTTGCAAGCCATTTATACTGAACAAAACGCCTAACACGATGTTTTAAATCTTCAGGGAGTTGACGATGGCTCATCCACTCCTCGGTGTCCCTTCGCTTAAGTCTCCATTCCTCTAATCTCACCGTGAGGGATTGCAAATAAGTCTGTACCACATAAACATATGTAAAAACACCAGACTGTAAACATAACAACCAGAAATATTTGTTTCAATGAGGACAAACTGAAGCTTAATGTTGGACTTCGCAAACTACAAGAAACTAGACAACTCATCCGACTTCCTATTTCACAGTTTTCCTAGTCGGGGAAGAAAGGAGATCACAAATGCTAAATAGACAACTTAAAAAAGATAGTACCATGTGGTCAAGACAGTTTTGACAGATAAAACTAAATAATGTAGAGATACAAACACAAAAATCCATTCATGAACACGGCATCGAGATGATGGACAACATATGAAATACAGTTTTTTAAGGCAAAACTCAAGGACGTGAATATTTTATACCTGCATGTTGCCAATCAAGTGGGCAAACAGAACAAGACCCAGGATAGAAATAAGTATAGCAAACAGCGTCTCCCCAATAAAAGTGCTTGTTGCCAAATTCTGGCCATAGGAACTGAGACGATAAGAAAACAAAAGGCATATAAATATTAACAAATACAAGAAGCTCACGGAATGACATATACGACCATTAATTATTAGACCAGATAAACCAATACTTTGTGCAAAGCTGTAAACAATATAGAAAAGAGGTGTGAATGCTTTATGAACCTAAAGTAGCATTTCATGATAATAGTTATTAAAAAACCATTGACATAATACGGTATGACGAGTTGCCGGGTCATCATCAATTTAAATGTCAAATTAGAAACCAGATCCTACGGTAGGCCTTGTCTACTACTTCTAAGAGGCACATGGAAATGCAACATGCATTCTATTCCAAACTAGCATAGTGAAACTTAAAATTGACCGGTAGACATCTTATCTCAGATGCATGTCTTAAGGGGAAGGTTACATCTTTGCAACTACTATTCCAGGAATAGCACCTCAATGAACACAATGAAAACACTTGACATATTAGGTTGTAGTGATCAGAAACACCCAAATATGCATGTCATTTGATTGCATATAAAGCATATCTGAACTAGACTCGCACGATATTACTGTAGTATCATGCACAATGTGGTTAGGAGATCCCATGCAGCTACTGTACCAAGACTTAAACTGTAATTTGCAAGTGAAACAACAAAATCTACTAACTGAACAGTTTGATTGCACTCATCGGCCACCAGGAAACCACCAAAATAAATGCACGGTATATTCTGAGAATAAAGACAATTCTAATAAGAATTGAAAATTAATATTATTTTCCATAAAATAAGTAAAAGCATACCTAAGTTGCTGTAAGCCCCACCATAAGCAATAGAAATACTTCTCAATAAAGCCCTTGGAGACGGCATTCTTTTTTACTGCATCTTCAAAAATGCCATATTGGAAATCAATATTATTTTTTGGGTCACATTGCCGGAACACACCAGTGAACGTTGTCCAATTATTGCGATCACTATGGCCAACAGTGTCGCAATCTAAATAGGACAGATCACATCCGAGAGAAGCCATTTCTTTTCTGCAAATTTTCTTCCAGCACGAAGTATACCTGTCAACAGAAAGCACATACCATGCTGCCCCTACAACCTACATGAATAGGCATCTTTTTGTGTAAAAAAACTAGCAGAGGGATGAGGAAGAAAATGAATGGCGAAAACAAAAGAAAAACCACCCAGCCAGTCATTGTCAAAGAGAGCAACGTACGAATGCGAACACAAAAGCAAAGAAAAGGCTATCGATAGAAGTAATACGACAACATACATGACTAGCTAACATGTATAAGAGAAGGTTGTAAGCAGCACCCGCCCACGCCGTCTTTGTAACAACTCCAGTTGCTTTAATAATTTGAGAACTTAAAGGAAAAATCAAATACAGCCTGGGAATGTACTGAATCAGAACAATTAATGCAAGGGCATTGTTTTTATGATCAGTCCGACTACTTCTTGTTGCCGGAATGATAAACCAGATAACTATCTGCAAAAATAAATAAATAAACTGAGATTTCATCCTTTTCATCTTTTGTATCCGATGCATTAATCTAGAAATCAGACATGTATTATATTAATCATTTTATCTAAGGATTGGGATGTAGTGCACCCAACTTCGAAATGTTTTGGAAATAAGATTTATTTACAAATTTATTTTATTATATCTGCAGTTGAGTTCACGTGACAGAATAACACCAAATAACATACGCAGCTACTATTCTTTTTTTCTGTGGATGATTATAGCAAGCAAGTAATATTTATGATAGGCTTTTCCAGTACAAAAACGGCGTAATAGGACAAATACCTGAGGAAGAGGAAGTGTTGCAATGAAATCAATGAAGAAATCAGATCTAAGATACCTCCGTGCAATCTTCCTTGGGTCCATTACAAGTTCACCCCTTCCGAACACTCTAGTTGTTGAGTTTGGTGCAACATAACCTGTTCTAAATTTTATAATTATGTGCAACAAATAAAAAATATCGGCAACAGTTCGAAAACAGGTAACAACAATTCGCAAGTTCGTATCTGTCTTTACACAAGAGGACTTTGCATCCCCTCCAACGGCGGGCAAATAGAAGTACAACGGGTCAATGAAAAGTGCCACCAGACATGAAATAATGAAAACCCAGTTCCACCGTAACACAATCTCACTTCCCGGATCAAGAATTCTCTTGTACCAAAGTTCATTCCCCTGCGGCGAAAGCTTTAACCTTCCCATTTTCCCCATTTCGGGAAGTCTATTTCTTCCTCCATCGATTCCATTCTCTGGTTTTAGCACCGAAGAAAACGGAATCCTGTACCCCGATGATGACTTTTCAAGGAATGATGGGTCATTCATTACCCATGGAGTTTCTTTATGTCGTTTCCCATCGGAGTAGAACCTATAAATAAACAAGTTTCACCACCAATTGGTCAACTAGAAATGATTTTCACAAACAAAAGAAAATTTTCATGATTCCAGGAAAATCTCACTTATCAGCAAGTCCATTCGAAGAGATAAATCCCCTTAACTTTGTTTTTTTAATCGAATCAATGTTTTATTTTGATCTACTCCCAAGAAAACACAAAGCCACATCTACTAATTCAACTTGAATAAAAAGTCCTAATTGCCAGCAAAAAAGACAACACCCTAATGTAAAAGACTAAACCTTTCCTAATTATTGTAGTCCCTGATGGAAAATCCAAAGTTGCCAGAACTTTCCCACCTACCAAACAGCATCCTTTTAACAAAAAAAAAAAAGTACCCAGAAAAGCTACTCACCTGACAAGCTTGTCCTTCTTAAACTCCATTACCAGCAAGAAGCAGAAGAAACAAACGCTGTAAATCGGATCTCCAAAACCCTAAACAACCATACCCCAAATAACAAAAAAAAACTGAGCTTTTTAATACCCGGACTTCGTTTTCCCCCAAATTCTGAGGATCGTTGAAATTATAAGAAAAAGTAAGCTAAGGGATCATGAGAAAACATAAAGATTTATAAATTTTTGATGGCAAATTGGCAACTCAAGAGTCGTCGTTTTTTGGTTTAGATATTCTAACATCTTTTGCTTTCCCTTTTTTAATATATATTTGTACAGTTAGATTTCGGACACCCAATTGGTCGGAAGAAAGACGAGACGACCGCAAGTCAATTAACTACAGGTTTACTACAAAACCAAGCAGCCCAAAGTCTCAAAAGTGAACGTAAAAGTCCATAAATAGCCATATTTTTAGTTAAATGTTTGCACTCTTTTATCTAAATTCATCTTATTAAAATAAATTTTAAGTTGAATCGAATAAATTTATTTAAATTAAATTTTTTAAATCAATTTTAAGTATTACTAACAAAATGATTAAGGTACGCTTAGCAATGTTTTTGAAAAGTGTTTTAGGACTAAAAATATTTTTGGAGCCGGAAGCAATATAAAACATATAATTTTGGGGGAAAATTATATTTAAAAATGTTTTTAACTTAAAAGGCAAAAGTTAAAACTTCTAACTTTTGCTGTTGAAAAAATACTTTTGTGAGTTAAATTATAATTTTAATTTTTATTTGTTATCTTATGATGCGTTTATCTTATAGTTTATAAACTTTTAATATTTTACCAAAATAAAATTATATGATTAATAAAATATTTATCAATTTAAAACTTGTGTATTTTTCATATCAAATTTTTAGATAAAAATCATTTTAAATTTTATATATTTTCATAAAATACGGGCAATTGTTAAAATAGTCTCTATTAATTAATAATAAAAAATATTTATATATTTTATCATAATTTAAGTTGATATATTTCATATATTATAACATTAAAGAAATTTAAATATTATTTAAATATATTTTTTAAAATTATAATATTATGTCTAAAATGATTATTTGTCTTCTTAAAAATACATTTTGTCAAAAATACTAAACTTCAAACTAAAAATTTTAAAAATACTTCTCAAAAGTGTTTTTCGAGAGCAATATTAATATCACTTTTTGAAAACTCTTTTAAAACCAAAAAAGACAAGATACTTTAATATGATAAAATCAATTTAAAATTCTATTTATTTAATCTTAGGTTTTGAAATTTTTAATTTAACTTCTCCAAACTAATTTCTTTATTTGATTTATTCAGATTATAAAATTTAACTTGACTCAAATCTAAAAAGATTAAATAATTCAAATAATTGGATTTTATTGACACAAATCTAAAAATAATAAGTTTTGAATCAAATCGATATTTACTTTTCTTAAATAGAGCACATGTTTAGAAGACAAAATTGAAAATGTTTGGGGACTAAAGTAAAACTTACCCTTATATTAACTTGTGGTTTCATACTTTTGAGGGATTAAGTTTGCGTCCCCCAAGAATTTTCAGACGCCCGTCAATATGATACGCTTGTTTAACGGGAAAAGTTAAATTTTTCAACTGCGGAGAAATGCACATTTGAGCACTCCAACGGCCGTTTCAGAAGCATTGTTGAATGAGCCCTAAAGTTGCTATTTTCCGCTGCCCCTAGCATTTCCCCCATGCATTTTTAGTAGTACATACACGTAAGGGTGTTCAAATCAGTTAATTTGGTTAACCGACCAAACTGAATTGGCAAAATCTTATTAACCTAAAATTTTTAACCCTTTAACCGTTAATTGAACTGAACATTTTTAAAAAAAATAATCAAATAGAACTTTGGTCGGTTAATTCAGTTAATTTTAAATTAACCGAAATAACTATAGAACACCTAAATTTTTTGTTAATATATATTTTTGGTTAATTTTTGCTTAATATATATATAATATATATTATAATTAATTCGATTAATTAACCTGTTTCGAACCAAATTAACCGATAACATAACTTTCAAAAAGAAATTAACCGTTAATCGATCTAGCATCTAATTAATCGACCGAAATTTCAGTTCGATCGGTTAATTTGGTTTTAACCGAATAGGAACATCCCTACATACGCGTTAAATTTGTAACGACCTAAGTTTTGGATTTTGCAAATCGGGCCTTAGATTGGGCCTTATGTTTGGAAGCCCAAATCAAGAATATTTGAATTTGGGCTTGTGGTAAAAAAGAAGACTGTGTGCTTATTTATTATTTTAAAAATAAATAATTAGATGGTATTTTAGATAAAAAAAGGTGACTGATGGGATGGGAGAAAAAAAAAAAAATGGAAGAAGATATTTTGGGAGAAAAAAGTAAGGAAAAAGTTTTCAATCTTAATTTAAGGCCGCTGGAGCCTTTGTATATTATATTGTCGGCACCATCAGCTCCAGCTCGATGAGATGAGTCAGCCGGTGGTCCTAGTATCGTTGTCGAAATCGTCGTTCGCTGGAATGAGGAAGAAAAAGTTTTGGATGAGCTGATTAGGCAAATTTCAACTGTCACTACTGCAAACTAAGACCACCAGCATGCTCGTCGGTCAGAGAACTGTAAGATTTGAAGTTTGTCGTTGTCGTTTGACCTTCGGAATACGGCCCACGCGCTACCGTCGCGTGTGGGCGTGCTTCAACAATAGAAGAAATCCATCCGGCTTGGGCCATGTTGGCTGTTGGGCCTGCCGGTCGAGTCGACCTGGTAAGCCAGACCGAGCCGGTCCAACAAGCCAAGCCGAGCCTCCTAGACTGAGCCGAGTTGTATTGACCCTGAGCCGTTGACTTTTTTCGGGGAACCTTACCCAAAAATTTCTCGACATTCTGACCCCGTTGGCGAAGTTCGTTTCGCCAAATTTAAACTCAATAATTTGTTTTTACGAGTTTGACCTAGTGAATTGAATAGGAGATGCATGAAATTAATTTATTTTCGTATTTGTATATTTACGAGGATTATTCGGGATCAGATATCGGATCAAGTGAAATATTCAGAAAGCTCGAATGAGGATTTTAGCGATATCGGCTTAAGATTAGTACACCTCGAACTCTTATTACTTCATGAGCATCATAAATGTGATTGCCTTGCTTGTTAGTGTTCGTAAAATAGGTAGATAATGAATAAACATGTTGTGAGACCTGTATCATGAGACTTGATATATATATGAGATGCATGATGATGTACGAATATGATGAGTCTCGTTGACGCTTTAGAGACTATAGAGGGTCGTTTGAGATGCTCGTATGATTAATTAATGATCGTCTGATTGATTGAAATAATTGTGATGCCTTTTATGTTTGCTTTAATAGATTGATGAGATTTGATGAGAACTATGCTTAAGGGTTAAATACTCGATTTAATAATTATGAAGCCAATAATTATATTAATTGATTGCATGTGTTAGTAAACAAACCCTAATGACTTTCATAAACTTTAGGGATCGAATGAGCGTTGTAATATCGTAATTCAAGGAAATTGTACCAACCCGTGAATAAGGTATCAATACGAGCTTTGGTTGTACCGGTACGCGATTGAGGGTCGTATCGATACAAGTCGACCTATACCGGTACTTGTAAAAATCTAGGATTTCTAGTAAGTAGTTTCAGTATCGGCACGCAAGTGAGTATTGATACCTGAAGGTATCGTATTGATACTCGTGTTCAAGTACTGGTGCCTGATACGCTAAATAATCAATAAATGTAAATTAAGAATGTAAACTGATGTGAATATTAATAATTGATATATTCCTTGATAAACGAGATAACATGGATTAATGGAGACAATAAATGAGATAAATTATATACTTCTCCGTAATGTATTAACAACTTGATGATGTAAAATAAATGATGTGATGACGTTTAGCAACGATAGTGGGGTTATTGGGATCACGTTACTTTTATATCGGGTAGGCATTTGATTGGTTGAGTCTTTTGATTGATGAGATACGAATACACAGTGAAAGAGTGTTGCAACACCATGATTAGAAATACCGAATGGAGGTTACCGATGCTAGGTGACCCGAGCCTCATTCGAAGATACTCGATAGGAGATTCTGAGTATGGGTGTATGTTCTGATGCTGCATGACCCGACCTCACTCAGAGTGTCGATGCTTGAGGGAGGATTTCAAGCAAGGGTGTATGTTCCGATACTATATGACCCGGCCTCACCCATGGTGTATGTTTCGATGCTAGGTGACCTGGCTTCACTCCAAAGTTGTTTTTTGTTATGTGCTTTCGCCTAGATGACCTGTTGAGATCTCGAGCTTGATTGGGTCTTGTGCGTCATGTATGATGCCTTGCTATGTTGAGAGCATGTGTTTAGGCGACTAGCAGTAGCGACGTGTGTTTATTTATCTCTCTTTATTTCTCGTACTAGCTTGCATGCTTATGTTTATAATTAGCATGAAGTGCAGTAAAGTAGATGTGTACCACTGAACTTTGTAAGCTCAGCGTTCAGAATTGTTGTTTCTTTGCGTAGATTGATCGTTGGATCGTGAGATTGAGGAACACTATCAGTAAGGGATTCCAGCACTTGGCGATCTTCATAGTACAATACTTGTGTTTAGTGGGCTATGTATTCATAAGACCTTACGTGATGAAGTTTGTAATTATTATTTTTGAAATTGTATTTATCAAATCGAATGTTCAGATATTTTAAATTTAAATTAGAGTTCATTTGTACCATTTTGATTATTTATCTATATTTTTAACTATTGGCTTTAAATATTTATTCATAAGACCTTACGTGATGAAGTTTGTAATTATTATTTTTGAAATTGTATTTATCAAATCGAATGTTCAAATATTTTAAATTTAAATTAGAGCTCGTTTGTGCCATTTTGATTATTTATCTATATTTTTAACTATTGACTTTAAATATTTTAAAAATTACCTTGTTAGGCTAAATCAGTTTAAAATTTTGTATAAATTTTGAGTTGAGCTTAAACCCTAAATGTGACATCTGGATCAAAGATGTTACAAAATTAATCTCTAACTTCATAAAATATTATATTAATAAAATAAGACTATAATTATTTTCTATATAAACAATTTTTTAATAATTCTCTCTCTGCACTTTTTAACAAAAAAAGAAATATTTAATTAAGAAATAGGAGATCCATAACTAAAATATTTTCTAATAATATAACTAAAATATTTAATAAAAAAGAGTTTTATCACTTAATTACACGATTGACTTGCAATGAAAACAAATTGTTTTGGATTAACATTTATTCTCGAGTTCAAACCTATTTATGCATAATTTATTAAACTTATTTATGCAAGAACTTAATTGCAACGAAAAATAGTCGATTTCGAATTGTAAATATAGTCGGCTTCAAATTTTATATAGTTTACACTGCATAGTAATAAGAGTGAGTATTCGATTAAATTAAGTTAAAAAAGTTTAAGTTAATTAAGTTTACGAATTCTAGTTTATAACTTAAATTTTTTGAGTCGAATTGTTTGAATTTTCGTTTAAATTTAATTACAAATATTTATAATATTACAATATTAATTAATTCAATTTATACGACTTTCTCCGCATAAAATATACATATATATTTTCATATTTTTATATATGATATATAAAAAATTATTAAATAGACCGTGAATAACATGACGAGCCAAATTCATTTAATAATTTTTCATAATATACATATATGAGGCAGTTAAAAAAACTCAACTCGAACTAAAAATCAATCCACCAATTACTAAAAATTTCGACTTATCTTAATTCCTTTTTACAATTCAAACTTTATTTAAAATTCCTTCGAATTGAATCTATGAAATTACAATTCGACAAAGTCGAGTTTTTTGGCATTCGGTAAAAAATTTAAATTTTTTTCGAGTCGAATCTTGCTCACCCCTGTTTTATAAATCAAATCATATCGAAACTATGAAATCAATATCATACATAGTTATTAAGTTCGGTTTGGTTTTAAATATAGACCTCGATTTAAGGAGGATCAAGTATGAATCCCAAGTACACCTCTTCTTCACACTCTCTCTCGACTCTTGTCTATTGACCAAGTTACACTCCTTGGTTCCTCCCCCATGTTAGTGCTTGCTAACTTATACATCGGAAAACATCCCGACTTTCCGAGCACGTACTCGGATAACGACTAACCCACATTTGTCCTGCAAGATCTTAACCCTATCAAATCCAGGCCAGCACACCAAGGAAGACGTTCAGTCCATTGGCTGGGAAGCTTATTTTCAGCACATGAACAATATAGTCTAGTAGAACAATTATGAAGCAAAACTAAGCATGAAAGAACAAAAACTTAAAATTGAATCACTCACCTATCCTCTTCCAGTAAGTAATATCTTACATGTAATGGATTATCCTTGTCTCTGTCATTTAACTGACACTTCACAAACTTCATTTCCCGGGTTTTTTCATTGGACTAATTTATAATTGTATGTTTTCTTAAGGGACTAAATGGAAATTCCACTAATCGGGGGGTATAGTACTATAGACATCCTACTAAGGGTATGCTCTTAATAGCCAACACTAAGCAAGACAGATCAATAATGAAAAAGTAACCATCGGCAAGTTCCGGCAAGCATTAATCATTCATTAGTGTATCGTTCCATAGACGCTCGACTTTGACAAATAAAACTTCCATTCCCTATGGAAACAAATGAAACAGACAATAATTATGGAGCTGCAGTATATGTAACATGCTGAAATCTCAAATTGTCAAGATCGATCTGAAACACACATAATCTCCTTCAGCAAAATAATCATTTCCAATACGATGGGAGAAAGGATAAGATTAGATCAATTGGGAGGTTCTATGGTATTTTGAAGATTAGGTTCATCGAATCAATTGAGAAGAAGCTTTTGGCCTTTCTGAGTCACCGAGCACATTAAGTCCCTTACTCCTTTGTTTTTGTTTACCTAGATGACATCTTGGTTTACCGTAGATGAGGAAAGAACACCCAACTCACCTCAAGTAGGAATTACAGTTGTTTTCCGTCAAAAGAGAATGCCTATGGGATTTTTTTTCTGAGATTAATCCAAGAACACATTACTTAATTTGAGGTTTATTCAAATCAACAAGCATTGGAATGTTAAAAGGCTCCAAGACTATATAATGCCAAGAGGAGCGCCAATCGATGAGTTCAATTTCTCAGTAAAATAAAAGGCAAGCGAGTCTAATGTAGCAATCTACACTACTAATGGCGATGAGTGCACGAGTGATGGATTTTGCAGAAGTGGTGAAAGTTCTCTCATGCGGGTCGAGTTTCCTAAACTAGGGAGTGATGCAAGAGCTACTGCTACTCTTATGCTATGTTATAAGTTAAAGATCTATTTGTAACCTTAGTATAAAGTTACGAAATCGAGTTACAACCACCTTATTATTTTGGATTTATATTCGATGCACCGAACGCTGCATAGATTCTATGCACGATCAGTGAACTAGATAATGACAAATTCATTATCGAATTTTAAACCGAATTCATTCAACTTAATTTTACTTCTTTGTATCCCATCTATGAGATAAAAGATGCTTCAAAGTTGGTAAAACAAAACCAAGAATCAACTTCCTCAGTGTAAACAAATCAAATTAAACTACCAAACAACCTTCTATTCCACAGTCATAAAGACATAAAAAAGCAATTAAATTATTCAAAGTTCACTATTTTCATTGGAAATGAAAACCAAAATTGCAGGAAGATTTCACATTGATTATTGAGAAAGGAGCTGTACATGATTTTGTTTTAAAAAAAAACCCAAAATTGGAAGAAACGGAAGGAAGGAAACCCTTACAAATCTAACAAACCCTGAAAGTCTGTTCTGTTCTCCTTGTATCAAAACCCCAGATGTCTTTATCTTCACTGTCCAAGGAAACCCTTGTTCTACAAATCGGACACGCCGCAACTTGGATCAACCATGAATCCAAACACTTTCTATGAAACAAGTGGCCACACCCAACAAGGTTTCTACACCATTGCCCCTGTCTGAAACCATCCAAGCAAATAACACAAGAGTCGGATTCCAATCGGGGAGATTTTGGTTTCTGGGAGAATCTGAATTGGGGAAGTTTCTTGAGCTGTTCTGAAGATAACCCAGATAAGTGAAGAGGATGGGGGCGGTGACGGTGGGGCTGGTGGCGGAGGATAAGAGAAAGTAGGAGGAAGAAAGAGGCTAGAGGGACGAGGAGAAAGAAGAAAGAGATGAGCAACATCATGATAATGACTTTCAGGAACAAAGACAGTAATTTCTCCTTTGGTTTTGACGGTGGCGGTGGTGAACCACCGCGGGTAGAGTCAAGGGAGGGTGGCGGCATGGCTGGCAAATGGCAATATGTTGTAAAAAGAGAAGTTTTTTTTTTTTTTTTTTTTGGGGGAGTGCTTTCAGATATTTTGCAAGGAAACAAAAATGGACAAAGATTTATTTTTAGCTACAAAGCGATAAACCGCCTTTGGAAAATTATCCCAAAATCTTCAAGTTTTATATCTTGTATAATTTAAAATATCTACATATTATTTAGTACCTATTCAATTATTATTTTTGACAAAATTATATAATTTTGAATAATTTTATAAAAAAATTAACTCTCAAATTGGGTATTCGGTCCGCTATTTCTCGAACTCGTGTCGCAACATTTTAATTTTTTGGGTACTCGACTATCTGGATTATTTAAAATTAATTTTTTTATATTTAATAAATATATATTTTTTATATTAAAATAATAAAACAACTTGAATTTTTTATATTTTTATATTTGATAAGTACATATTTTTATATTAAATTAATAAAATATTTTTTATTTTTATATTAAACTAATAATATTTTTTTATATTTTAAAAAATAGATATTTCTATATTTGGGTACCTAATTACCCGATTTTATGAGTACCCGCAACATCCGGGTATTCGATTATTGGGTACCCGACCAACCCAGGCCGGCCAAACTACTACCCAAAGACCCAAGTATCCGAGTTTGAATACCCCTAACTCTGGCCGTTAAAAACTAACGAAGATGATGATGTGGCTTGGTATAATCACAGTTTTAATCCAAAACACATATATATTATTAATTTAGTCCAAAATCCATCAATTTGAATCATCATTTTAATTTTGATTGAATTATTTCTCATCTTTTCCCACCCCTAGTATTCTCATCAATATCTTGATCGTGGAGTTTAGGTCCTCTAACGGGCCATATATTAGCCCTCATTAATCCACAAATCATAAAGTTTTGATTGTCCATAGCGTCTTCTTTAAACTTCAAAACCCAAAAATATGTTTTAAGCAAAAATTGTTATTTAACTCAAGCCATGCCACCATTTTCGTTAATTTTAAACGATGGAAGTACCGAAAGAGAACAAAAAATGCAACATTAGATATTACTTTGGCAAAAATAATAGTTATAGTACCAAAACAATAACACAAATATAATTAAGGTACTAAATATATAATTTTCCATAAATAATATTCCAACTCCATCGATTAGCATGTAATAAGACTATTTAAGACCTTAAGTGGGTAATCTTAGCCGTTAGTTTTTAATTTAACTTTTTATATTTTTAAAAGAGAAAAAATTGATACACAGTTTGTGTAAACAAACGTTTACACATGCTTTTTAAATTCAGAGATTAGGGATTTAGTTTAAAGTTAAAAGTTTAGGGGTTTAAGTTGTAGAGTTTAGAATTTAAGGTTAGTGTTTAAAATTTAAGGTTTAGGGTTTAAATTTTAGAGTATTAGAATTAAGAATTTAAAATTTATGTTTTATAAGATAAAAATACAAGTTTATATAAAATTAGTTTTACAGTCTGTGTATTAAAATTTCTTTTTTAAAGTGTCATGAGCAACAACAATTTTAATCTCGTTTGATTTTTTTAATTACTTTTATATCTCAAATAAAATTTCTTCATAGTATTTTTAGTTGAGCTGATTGATCAATTTAAAAAGAAAAATTGCTCATCAGCTGACAAAACAAAAAAAATCAATTCTTTTAAGAAAAATAAATTTAAAGGATCAAATTAAAAACTTGGATACAATCGAAAAAAAATACAAAAATTGAATATTTTTTGCATCATATGCAATGGGCTACCCGTTACTAGTAACTTGTGGATTTATATCCTAACCGGGTTTTGTTTTTCTGTTTTATTTTCAATGGGCTTTCTTTGCTATTGTTACAGACTGGGCTTTTATGTAGGATTGACACATCAGTTTTCCGGAAATGTCTATACACGAAATTGATTTCAATTTATAGTTGATTGAGAAATATCAACAAATCAAAACTTATTCCATCAATACAAAGGCCGATTTAAGTTATAAGTAGTTTAGTTTTGCTTAAACAGATCGCGAGCTCGAGACCTTGTTTATACAAAAAAAATATTTTTGTTGGAAGACTCATCCATTAAAATTCTGAGTGCGATGTGGATCGGTCCAGATTAATCAGGACAAGACCTTAAAAACCCAGAAAAACAATAAAAATAATAATTTTAGTTATATAAAGTAGTGATCTGAGTTTGAATAACGTTATTTGTAGAGGCTAAAGAAATGCTATAAGTAGCATAAGATTTTACAAAAAATCGAAATAAATCAATGAAAAAATAAATCTAGACAATTGAGTGTGTTTAAGTGAAAAAAAAAAAAAAATTGGTTTCAAATTTTAACAATCTATACATCTAAAAAGGTTTGTATCAATGATACAAATATTAAAATCAAAGGTGTTAACTATTAAAATCTTTAAACTTTTAATAAAATCAATCAATTTCTTAATTTTTTTTGCACTCAATTAAACTTTAAACCAAGATATTTAATCAATTAAGTCATTTGACGAATTTGACCATTAAATCTGGATAGTTTTTTTATATATTATTGACACGTGATACACTACAGTTTTATCATGTTACATTTATTTTTTTAAATAGTTTTTATAATTTTTTAAAATAAAAAATCATAAATATCAAGTGTAAACATTATGACACAATACACTTTACCAATATATCTAAAAATTTGTCAAGATTTAATGGTCAAATGACTTAATTAATTAAATTTCTTGGTCAATGACTTAATTGAGTGGGAAAAAAATCAGTGACTTAATTGATTTTTCTTTTCTAAAGTTCAATGACTTCTTACCCTTTAAACTTTTTTATTTTAATGATTAGCCTAACTGTTAAATTTATTTTTCTGTCAAAAATTATTAGTGAAAATTTACTGAACACATGACATGTGGCGGAGGTTAGGTGAAAAAATAATTAGATGGACCTAACTCACCAAATTTTTCGTGAACTCAGTTAATAAAGTTTATCCATTTTTTTCTCATATATAAATAAGAAGTGGGTACAATTAGGATTTTCAGATTCATTCATTTATTCCCCTGCTGTGCTGCTGCCAATACATAGAAAATGAATGAACATTCATATATTCTTTGGGCCATAAGGTATTGTATTATTATTATTATTAGGGTAAACTATGCCAGGTACCACCAAATTATTAGGTGTGACTCGTTTTTACTATTGACCTTTTAATTGGTCTAATTTTTCTACCAAATTTTATTTTCCTACTCGTTTATACTATCGCGTCGTTAACTCCTTAACGCCGTGATCACTTAGATGCAAACCAAAATTACGTCATTTTGGTGCCGCTATTTTGATACTAAAATGCCAAAACGGCATCGTTTTGCTAGAAGAAAATAAGGAAAACTATGCACTCAATGAGATTTGAGAACCTACAACCTTTAGAATTAAAAACAACCTCCTAACCACTAAGCTAACTTAACATATTTATTTTATTTTCAGCACAAATAATATATATTTCAAACTGTAGTTTATCATATAAACAATATTCTTTATATAAATAATATAAATATATTAGTATACATATATTAATATAAAAATAATAAATAAATATATAAATATTTTTATATTATAAATAATATTAAATATATAAATATGTTATTATAAAAACTAAAAGACTAATTTTTAAAACCCGAATTTTTCAAAAAGCCTAAAATCTAATGGAACCTTAAACCCTAGCACTAAACTATAAACCTTAAACCCTAAAATTTTATTCACAAACAAATAATATTAAAATATATAACCAAATAATATATTATTATAAAAACATAAAAAAATGATTTTAAAAAAATCTAAAATTTCAAAAATTTACAAAAAACCCCAAAAATTCACCAAACCCCTAAAGCTTAAACCCAAAATCCATCCATTTTGGTTGTTAATGGGTTTATGATTTTAGGGTTTAAGATTTATAATTTGAGGTTTTAGGGTTTATAGGTAAGAATTTAATGTTTTGGTGGATTTTGGGGTTTTTATAAATTTTGGAAATTTTGAGGTTTTTTGAAAATTAGTTTTTTAGTTTTTATAATAATATATTATTTATTTATATATTTAATAATATTCATAATATAATTTTTTATTTAATAAATTTTTTATTTATTAGTTATATATATTAATATATTATTATATGTATATTAATATTATTTATAATATATTAATATTATTTATATAGACTAATATTATTTATATAATAAAATAAATTGAATTAATCTCAACTGCAGTTTAGAATATATATTGTTTGTGCTAAAAATAATTTAGAGATATTAAATTGGCTTAGTGGTTACGAAGTTATTGATTCTGAAGGTTGCAAGTTCAAATCCCATTGAGTGCATGACAAAACGACGCCGTTTTGAGTAATTTAGTATCAAAAATAGTAGCACCAAAATGACGCCGTTTTGGTCTAGCATCCAGGTCATTACGGCGTTAAGGAATTAACGGTGCGGTAGTATAAACGAGTCAAAAAATAAATTTTGGTAATAAAATTGAATCAATTAAAAATTTGATGGTAAAAGCAAATTACACCAAATAATTTACTGGTACTTGACATAGTTTACTATTATTATTATTATTATTATTATTATTATTATTCATCCACCAACACAAACACTGATCTCAAACAATATTACAATCTGCACCACCACCGCAATTTTTTCTTTCTTCACTGTTCACTAGTTACAGTTGTTGTGTGGCGAATATATAAATATATTTTTAGAATCAGACACATATAAATTTTAAAATTTTAAGATGAATATTATTTACAAATATTAAATAAAAGTGAGAAAATTAAAATTAAATATATAAAATTTAAAAAGTTTATGGTGAACATGTACCTACCTAATGTATACATGGATCGGTTATCCGTCACTATGATAATAACTTAAAAGACTATAACTTCAAACACACTTATAAAAATTTTATAAATATGTTAAACTCAATTCGAATTGATTCGATAAAAAAATGTTATATAAAAGTGTGTATTTATGTGTATATGGGACTGCAAAAATTAGTTTCTGTAATTGAAAAAGTAATGATGAAAGGAAGATGTAGTTATTAAGGTGGAAAAACATGGCAATAAATACGAGTTGAACCCCTTCCACCCACCGCCCATTTCCCAGCGTAAACAATTAAAGTGGTACACTGCTCTGCACCCACCGCGGACGGACCACAACCACAGGTGCTGGCTGTATTAGTACCCCCAATCTCTATGATGTTAAAGCCCCGTTTTTGGCTACTGTCAGGGTCCCTAACTCCCTTTTGTCTTATATTTTTCACACCAAACGATTATCGGATTAGTCCCAATGCTCGTTTGTCTTCTATTTTTAACGTTTAAACGGACGTTTAATGACAGTTAAAATATTTAATTTTTGGCCAACAGACATTTGTCCCCCATCGTTAGTTTACAACAATAACAAAAAACCTAAGACCCGTTTAACTTAGGGATGGTCATTTTATTTGACCCTGTTGGGTTTCAGCTCTACACAGCCCAATCAGGTTAGATTTTTTAATAAAAAAAATTGTGTACGGGTCGAGTTTTTATTAAGGGTGAGACCATGTCGAGTTCGGGTTTATGATGAAAAATATCTGATTTGACTTGACCCGACCGTAACTAATTATGTAATTTTTTCCTAAATTGTTTAGATATATTTATAATAATACATCTTCTTTATATACTTTTTATAATTAGGTCATTAAAATTAAATTTTTATTTATAATATAATCATTAAAATTATAATCTTTTTACGATTAAGTTCCTTAAAATTATTTTTTATAATTAAGTCCCTAAAATTAATTTTTTTCTATAGATCAGATCGGGTCAATTTAGGATATTTATTTTTTAGACGGGTTAGTTTAACCCCGTTGTCACATACAAATTTCAAGGTGAATCATTAAATTTTATTGCCAACCCCATGGTAATTAACATTTTCTTGATGTGATTCAAGTATAAGAATTAAATTTAAAAACTTTATTAACTTGTCAAAAAACACTTATTAACGGATCGTATGGTTTTTAAATCGAGTGTTAAGAAATTTAATAATACTTAAATAATGTTTTGCGCGTTTAAATCTCATTAAAAGCATACTGTTATGGAGAGCAAAGGGATTTGGCCACCAAAAAGAATGCTGGAAATTTTGCATTAAATTTTTAAAAAAGTCAATTAAAATTGAATTTAACATATAGTCCCAAAAAAATGATATTTATTCTTATTAAATGTTTTTTTTAATTTAAAAGTAAATATTCTAGTGACTATTTTTTTCTCTTTTTTTGAGAGAACCCTACTGACTACTTTTGTATTAGAATCAAGACATAATATTAAAAAATTATGTAATATTTGACTAAATATTATTTTGATTTTTATTTTTTAGAAACAATCTAACTCGATGTTTTATTTTAAGTCAGAATAAATTTTCTGCAAATAAAAATGGTTAGTTAATTGAAGATAAATAATTTAAAATAATTTAATAGAATAAATAATTTTATATTTTATATAATTTTATAAAAATTATTTTTTGACTAATGTGATATTCTTTCGAGTATCACATTTGTCTATATGATATTGTCATGTCAACATGCACTGTTATATAAGTTTATTATTTCATTTCAAGTCATTTGCCGTTAATTGATTAATATTTTTCATTTATAGACAAATTATTTTAACTCTAAATAAAACATTAAAAGTTAAATTATTTCAAAAAAATTATAAAATAAAAGTAATTATTTAATCTAACATTACATATATTTGTTTGGGTAGATAGATACTAGTACTTCTCAACATTATGCTTTCAATCCTTGCATTGTTACGTAGGCTATTTTGAAACCAGCTTTCGAGAGAGAGAAAGAGAGGGTGTAGCTGTATTGTCACATCAGAAAGGTGGTGATGATTACAAAGAGTAAAGGCCATGGCATTGGCAGGCCAAAGATCCTCCCCTTCATCGATCTATCTGTCTTTGATGAAAATGGCAGTGCGGTGGAGCACACCTTGTTTAAAATGAGCGTGGTCCTCCTCATCAAGTTGTCTGTCACCCTGGACTCATTGCTCCTTGCTCCTTGCTCCTTGCTAATTGCTAACACCGTGCTTCAGAGTTTGAAGCAACACTCTCGGCCAGTAAAACCCTAAGTTTCCCACTCTAATGCTGATAACCCAAACCAAGACCAAAAGATCTTGTTTTGCCAGAATATCCAAACTTGGTTTTTGTGTGTTCATAAGTCATTCCAATGCACTGTTCACTGTTGGATTAAATACAAAGGTTTATTTTTTTATTTTGCAGGGCTCCTTAATTGCTAAACCATTTCCATATGAATTCATTTATGTGGTTTGGCAGGAACTCTGCTCAACTCTCATCATGATATACATGTACATGTAAGGTGGGGAAGCTTCAAAACTAGAACATGGGCATTAATAGTAATTAATAAAGGCTTTTTCAATTAAGAATGATGGTGAAAACACTATGAAAAACATTAGAAAATTTAGGGCGATGGTACGCAGATATTGTTTGAAAAATCAAATTTCTTATTTGAAGTTGAGGGTCTTCAAGACTTGCATAGGAAAAGTAAGTGTGAAAAAAAGGCAGACCACCATTGTATTTCATTATTCTCATTTTTTTTACGTATTCATTGTAATCCATCCATCTTTATTCTTTTCGGTGGGCTCGAAATGAAATTTGTGTTTATTTATACCTCTATGATACTACTAAAAAAGAAAATATTTTAATACGCAAGATTGTTAAAGTTTATATAATTTTTTTAATTTTAGGGTTTACATATTTAAGTTTTGGTTTAGGGATTTAGGTTGTAGGGCGTAGAATTTAGAGTTTATGGTTTAGGTTTTAGGGTGTTAGGCTAGAGATTTGGGTTTTAAATTTTATAACTTAAATATAAAGGATTGTATAATTTTTTTATACAGCTTTTATATCAAAATATAACCATTAAAAATAGATTTGAATAGATTTGATTTTAGTGTACAAAATTATATATTTTCACCGTAGATATTAAGTATATTGCCTAAAAAAATATATATTCAAATCTTAGAGATGCCATTATTGAGAGACATAAAAATTACTTAAAATTTATATATCTTCATACTTCAATGCATTGAAATTTGAAATATATACTAAGGGGTAGTTTTGATTCACATAATGTAACAATACCTTTAGGAATACGATGACTTTAACGTAAGATTGCTTAGAACTTGTTGGGAAGGTCATATTATCTTATTTGGTTCATTTGACTCAAATATAAAATTATGTTCAACCTAACAAATGGTTTCAATGAAAAATAATGATGTTCATCACAAGAGACTTAAATTTAAATCGTTTTGCCAATAAGGCTTGTGTGCATTGTGAAAGGGTTAAGAATATAATAGAAATCATCGGCTCCTTTTCGGTGCCCCTATTTATGTCTCCACATTAAAAACTAGGTTTTGGTTTTTTGGTTCAAAGTTATAGTTTGTGATTAGGGTTTAAGGAATTTAGAGTAGGGTGTATTTTTTAGGGTGTGAGGTGTAGGGGTTAGGATTTAGAATTTAGGGTTAGGACTTAAAATTTAATTTTAATATTTTTAGTGTTGGCTATAGAAAAGGTACCGAAAAATAACAGAAAATTTTATAGATAATATCTTGTAAGACTATACAAATATAAAATTTTAAACAAGCCAAACCTTCACTATTAAATTAGAAGATATTAGTACAAAAATTAATGGGATTATTTTCATATGAATCTATTCAATTCTATATTTAAAATATTAAATAAATTTAATATATTAAATAATGCATTGTTGTCAATACAATCGATATATGTCTATATATATTTTTCATATAATGCTTAATATTGCAGAGTCAATATAGCAACAAATTATGAAAATAATCATCATTCTGGAAAATAATCATCATGCTTAATATTTTGTATTTTATTCGGAATAGAAGTTTCATGGGTTATTCCGATGCCCAATTTTAATAAATTTTAAGTTCTGTCAGGGATGTTGCGTTGATATTAACTGATATTGTTTATGTGACGCCTGGTTTAATTTAAATTTTTTATTTAACTCGATTGTAGACATAGTTTTAAGGTTTTATTTCGAGTCTTTTTGTAGTGTTTTATTTCGTTTTTAGATGTTGTATTCTTTTGTTCTATAGTTATGTTGTACTCTTTTTTTATTTAGAATTAAATTTTTTAATAAAACACATAATTATAATATAATATGTATGATACTCTATCAATAAAATCATATTATTTTACCGATAAACATAAATAAATAATAAGTTCAAACTTGGACCTGGCTCCAATTTTAGTACCAATTGATTTAGATACCAAAATGTAGCGGGAACTTTTATATAGATGCAGGCGGAAGGTTACATGTTTGAATATAAAAAATTGAGAAGATAATATTTATAACAAAAAATCGAATTTAAGTAGTTTTGTCTACATTATGTGTGCTTTATTAAAAAGTAAAAAAAAATATAATTACCCTAAAATTATTAAAATAAATTGGGAGTATTGAGAACCTAATTCTGAATAATATTATATTATGTCGAGAATGAGACCATTATCGTGAGTTGCAATGTGGTATCATGAAACTTTAATGACTTGACATGAGACCAATCGAATGGTAATAGGTCGTGGTGATGAGAGTGTCTATATTATCAAACAATATAATAGAATTCATAAATTTAATATAAACATATATAACCAAGATAAACTTTTTTTGAATAAATACAATTAAGATAAACTAAAATTCGAGATACACGTGTATGCGTATGAATAATATTTATTTTTTAAGGATTTTTTAAATATTTTTTAAGGATTTATATTCGATATATTAATTGTGAAAACTTTTTAATTTTCATAAATACCTTAGTTTAAAATTTTAGAGATTCAATTTAAGGTTTATAGTATGTAGGTTTATGTTTATGGATTTAAAATGTAGAGTTTAGGGTTATAATTTAAGGTTTAGAGGTTAGAACTTATATTTTAGGATAATATGACGAGAGATTTAGTTTTTAACCTATAAACCTTAAATTCTAACTATAAACACTATATTCTAACCCCTAAACTTAAACATAAACCCTTTAACCCTCCACCATATACTAAATCCACAAGCCCTAAAACTAATATGATTGCATTTTTTTAAGAAACCATAAGATTTGTAAAAAAATCAACACGGGGAAAAATTATATCATGGGTTATTCCCGTCATGTCATCCATGAGACCAACTAATAAAATACATCAATTTTTTAATTTTTTTCATCTAATCTTTTTACTAAGTGAATTTTCAATTGATATTGTTTTTGCTCGGTAAAATATGATTTATTATTGATAAAATCATACAAGCCTAACCTGATTGAAAGCCTTATTAAAAGCCTCCTTAAACTTAAATGGAAGAAAAGAGTACTCACCAATCAGGGAATACAAAATCAAACGTCTTCCACAATGCTAAAAATAATACTACAATACTAAACAAACCACAACACCAAAACAATATAATCCGAACACGGCACACGCAAGAGAGCTAAGCAAAGATGATATGAAAAAAATTAATGAAATAAATGCATTTGATTGGTTGGTTAAATAGATGACGTGACGGGAAGGAACCATAATATAATTTATCCAACATGAGACATATACTACAAAATTAATTAAAATAATTAACGTTTTCGAATATTAAATCAACGAACTATTATAAATGGAGTGAGAAATGGTTTTTATACAAAAAGGTATTGGTTTTGAGTTCGAGTCTTGTATATTATTTTTTATTTTATTTAAATATTATATATAATTATAAAAAATAAAAGAATACTCTCATAACAATATAAACTATTGGTGTCGGACTAATTCACGATATTGATTCAATAAAAAAATTTATTGATAGTAAGTATACATACAAGATGCCAAGGGTGTCACATACATCATCTAAATGAGAATATTCAATGAAAAATTGATGAGAAAAATATAAAATTGGAAAAACAGTAATATGAATATACAGAAATATTTATCGATTTGATAAGTGTTTTTATATATATCGAAAATCTTATTATTTTTATAAAAAATTTTGTATATACATAAAAAATAATATTTAAATTCTTATTATTTAATAAAAATTTTATTTTAATTTTATTTTAGGCGCCTTATTTTAAATAAAAACTCAAAAAAAATTATGAAAAGAGAAGTTTGAAAATCCGAGTTCCCATGCTTCCTAATTAACGTAACCGAGAAGGTAAAAGATGTGCTAACAGAAGAGAGAGACAGATGATTTTCACTTGTAATTGTTAAGTTTAGTCACGTCTATTTTCTTCTTCCCTCAGATCACTCACCATTTTAACTGTTGATAATGGTGGAGTTGGACTTGACTTCTCATTTGGGACCATGAAAACACTAACATTTCCTCCCTTGTTATTACTTTAAACAAAAAGAATGAATGCATGACGAATGGTGGGTTGGTTCAAGTAGTAATTAATTCGATATTGTTTGTATACATAAAAAATTTTAAGTGGAAGATTTACTCATCAAAATTAAGTGTACGAGTTGGTCAATTTAAATTAGTCAAAATAAATCTCGAAAAATGAAAGGGCAAAAAAAGAAAAGAATGAAGGCATGCATGTGTACAAAATAAAAATCAAGATTAATACTACTACTTGTGTCAATTTTTAGTTATTTTAGTTAAATTGTCACTTTGAAAATTTTAACCAATTTTTTAATATAACTTTATTTTTTTTAATTTTTCAACAAAAATAAAATTTAATTTTTTAAAAATAAATTTACCATTTAAATTATTTTATACCATATATATATTTTTTAAAACTCCGCATGTGACACGATTAGGAGGACGAAATAAATATTTAGAGAGGAAAACAACATCAGAACTGGTTAAACACAGTTTCTACTTTCGATACTCTTTTGGGTCCACACCATTATGACCCTTTGCAGGAAACCAAACGTATATTTGGAATGTCAGCACCTTCTGGTTTTCATTTCTTTCATCTCTCTTTTCACTATATAAACCCCATCCATCTCTTTATATCACTTCACTGCTTGCCTTAATATCCATGATTTTCTCATCTTCTTATTCCCTCTTCCCTGTCTTCTCTTCCCCATGCTGCTCTCTGATGGTCAAGGCTCCTTCGGAGGTCGCTTCGACGGAGCCACTCATACCTTTGTGCCTCCTAAAAGATTATCAGTATCATGATTATTATCGAGCAAGATGCTAAGGGTGCTATCTTTGCTGAGCTTATTTTTCTTATTTTTTTTATTTTAATTTTTTTCTTGACCTTGCAAGGCTTTTTAATTTTTTTACCATTATTTTTGTACTTTTTGATTTGCCTGTGTTTTTGTTTGCTTCTTTTTATCTTGATCAATCCTTCCATCTTTCTTCCCTTTGTCTATTCCTCCTGAGCTTTATGTAATAAAACTTGCGCACTCTTTCTATTATTTACCTGTGTGATTTGTTAAGTTTGCTAGTAGTTTCCATTTGTAAATCTGTGCATGATCTGATCCATGACATTAATGAAGTGTAAAGAGAAGGAGATGTCTTGCAGAAACTAAGAGCTTGGAAGAACAAAATAACCCAGGTTTTAGACAAATCAGGTTCTAATTAGTTTCTGAATTTGATCCAAACCATGTGGAAAAAACTATAAAGTAAAAAAAAATGTCTCTAACATTTGGCTCTTTACATGTTAATTTGGGTCAGAATGGTTTATTTACGGATAAAAATTATTTATTAACTGATGATAAATAACTTAAAGTAACTTGATAAATTTATATGATACTGTAAGTTGTGATAATAATGTCATATAGACAAATATATTAATTTTAAATATCTTTATAAATTTGTGTAAAATTTAAAATGTTTTTTTTTTGATGTGTTATACTATTAAATCATTTTAAGTTATTTGTTAGTAGTTTGACTGCAGTTGACTATTTCGACTCAAATTAAAACGTTGGTAAATTGGTTCAAAAAATAAATATGGGTTAAAATAATTATTTAGTTAAATATTAGGGATACATTTTGACGTTATACCAAAAATAATCCAATTTTATCTTAAGATCAAATTACTATTAAGTGGTTGCACTGAAACTCTTGTTTCTTTAGCTACCAGTTTGATTAGATGTACAAGAGAACCAGCCTGGAATGTGCTTAACTTGGTTAATTGATCCTAATTATTTTTCGCTCCAAAATTGATTAAAATTTTAAAAATTCTAATTAATTTAATTTTGTATTGATAATTTATTATTTTTATAGTAATCAATAGTTTTATTTAAAGATCAACACTAAAATTAATGTCTTGATCAAAAAAACAATGGACAAGCAACGCTGTGAAGAGAAAATAACATAGGCGGCGATGATATCGATAAGTTAATTGAAATAATGAATTAATCTAAATTTTAAATTATATAATATATATTTCCAAACCCAAAGTTCAATAGAATAAAACCCACTAATATTCAAATTTAAGAGTTCAGTCCCCGGTCCAAAATAAAAATACAAATTTAAAACTTTAATTAATCCAAAGAAAAACATACATTATAATTTTCTATTTTAAATTTGAGGTTTAGGTTAAATTTAACAATTTTTTATCAATTAGTATCGTGTTACAGTATTGTCACTTGATATTTTCAAAAAAAATTATTTTATTTAAAAATTTCTTTAAAAGTTATAAAAACTTTAAAAAAAACTTATAAAAATATAAAAAATAACTTTCTAAAAATATTATAAATGCCACATAACAGAGCTGTAATGTGTCACGTGACAATAATAAAAACCATAAAAAATTAATTGTCAAAATTTGTTAAAGGACTTAATTGATTCAATTAATTGGTTCGAAAGTTTAATTGAGTTAAAAAAGTCCAGGGACTTTATAATTATTAATTTAATTCAGTTAAAATTAATTTATACAATTATAAATTAATCATCCTAATTGAATTACTCTAGTTCTAAATTAATTATAAACTATAATTATCATGTTTTGCGAAAAAATATAAGATCTCAAGATTACTATTTAAAATAATTTTTTAAAATTTTAGTTTGTTGTATAATCTAATTTAAAAAGGGTCAGTTTAGTTATATCTATCTTGAGAACTATTACTTAATAATAAATTAATATATGAATATCATACATATAACTTATACTTTCATGTACATTGGGTGTTCGATCGAATCAGAGTCAAAAAGTTTAAGTTATTTGAGTTTACAAGTCCTATTACACGATTCAAAATTTATTTGAAATTTTTTAGAATCGAATCGAGTTTTTAAGTTTATATATAAATTCAATTATAATTATTTATAATGTTATAATACATATTGATTCTAATTTTAATGGCTTTCTATATCCATATACGATATACATATATTTCTTCATATTTTCACCTGTGATATATATAATAAATCATACAAAATTGACAGACTCGACTCGAATTTGAAAACTGATTAACTAATAGCTAAAAATGTTGAGTTGTTCGAATTTTCATTTTATAACTCAAATTTTATTTGAAATTTTTTTGAGTTGAGTTGAGTCGAGTCAAGTCTTGTCCACCCTTACTTTCATTCACAGCCTGATATCACATGGAAGCTAGTATGGGCGAACCTTGGACCACCCAACGTAGAACTCTTTACTTGGAAATTAGTTCTTGGGAAATTACCTACAAAAGTTGAACTGGCGAAAAGGAGTAACTCGTGGTCAGCTTCAGTTGTGTGTGCATTATGCTTGTAGGATGCTGAATCAATCAATTATTTATTTGTAAATTGCCCTGTCGCGTGGCGTTTGTGGCAAGATGGAGTGCATTATGGGACATGTTGTTTGTTTTTCCCTCAAACCCGAAAGACGTATTGCACGTTTGGTGGCAATCGGCAGATTGTGTGAAGTCTCCCCATATGTGGCGAATGTCATTCTTCGGAATTGTGTGGTCTTTGTGGCTTTTCAGGAACGAGATTGTATTCAATGGGTTAAAGTTGGATGAGAACCAGCTTTTCGAACTAACTATGCAAAGAGTAGGTTGGTGGTGCCATGGTAAATGGCCCATTCACTTTCCCTCGTCATGTTCATTTGCTTTGTGTCCTACGGTCTGTTGTAGAAACTATAATACAAGGCCTCCTCCGGATCCGATTTTGTGGTCCCCTCCTGCTGCAGGAACGTTGAAATTTAATACAGATCGAGCAGTCCGTGGAAGTTTTGGCGCTGCCGAAATTGGTGGAGTCCCCGGAGACCACAACGGAAAAATCTTTGTCCGATTCTCTAAATATGCTGGGCTGTTAGATCCGACGGGGCTGAATTGAAAGCTCTAAAAGAAGCTTGTCAAAATTTCCTAGAATCTAAGTGGTTGGTCTCACACTTTTTAACATTAGAATCAGATTGCAAACTGGTACTGGATTGGATCAACAATAGTTGTGTTGTTCCTCACATATTCGAAGCCGAGATTGCATTTTGCAGAAGAGTTCGAAGCTCTCTTAAGTGGTCTTTCATTTATACTCCTCGAGAAGCAAACATGATGGCAGATCAACTGGCGAAAGAAGGTATTGCTAGATTGAATGCTTTTATCTGATTGGATGATTGTTAAGAAAGTTGGGGTTATGTGTTGTTTAAATCCTAAAACTGTTAGGTTGGGGATTGGATTTGGTGGTCATATTAAATTAATTATAATGATGACTCAAGAATACATATACCTACACCTGAAATTAATTATCGATTAGTTTTCGATTCGAATAACATCAACAAGCTACATTGTTCGAATCCCAGCCACATGGACATGCAGCACCTGAAAATTCCAATTTGCCAATAAAATTGGATAACTCTTATGTATAGTTCCTAATAAGGTTGAAGCTGCTCCTTAACAATCTAAAGATCTGAAGTCAATCAATGTTTGTTGTTGATGTGTAGGATAAACATGCTCCACTTCCTGCTTTGATTAGATCCCCATATGGGATAAAAGATATGTAAAGGAGGGACCAAGGATGGTCCGAGGGATGTTAGGAGGGAACCACACTTTTTGAAAGTTTTAAGTTCTCATACATTTAAAAAATATATATTTTATATCGATGAATTAATTTTGCACCTTTAAAAATTTTAAAATCCCATAAATTTTATTAAATATAAAAGTTAGAATTTCACGTTTTTTTTGGAAGGACCTAATATTCTACAAAAAAAATCATGCACATTATTATATGGTTTCACCCTAAAAATGAACTTTTCAAACGTACAATGAATTAAATGTCTCTTTTTATTGTAAATTGACTAAAATGAACTTTAAAATATAAGTTATACACTTTTAGATATAATACAAAACTTCTAGCATATAAAAATAGACAAAAACCTAGTTTTATTTCAAAATAGCCGTAGCCTATTACTCTTTTTTTATTTTTAAATTAGCCGGTGATCGGCAATTATTTTGATGTTGATTGTCGATCACTGATTTTCTTTATTTCTCTTACTTTTATTTATTATGTTTTTTATTTTGATAAGAATCTCCGCTCTTGTGACACTTTTTTTTTTTGTGGTATATTTTCTTTGTTTTTTTTATTTCGTTTCATATGTTTTTGGAATGATTTCAACATATTTTATTGGTCGTTTAGTGCTTGCAAGAAGATCTTCACAAAGCTAGTTTCTGATTATGATTCTGTCGGTGGTCATAGAAAGATAGATTCTCACTCGGTTGATGGTTGTTTATCGATGTAATCAATCCTGGGTAGAGGAGCAATATGCCTGATAGTTTGGCTCGCTCACCGCTCTCTTTTTCATCCCGTAATGCGTCCCATTTGGACAGAGACAAGTAGATTCAGGAAGACTTCTGAATTTTGACGGTATGCTAATCTCTATAAAAATATTTATTTTTCTTTGTACTTTTAGGTTTTTGTATGAGATTTTGGTGGACTAATCTTCATTATTCTCCAATATGGATGCATTGTATTTTTAATATCTCCCATGATTTTTTTTATAAAATTCAGTTGCCATTGTAAAAAAAAACTTCTAATATATTTTCACCCAAAAAAATTATATAGTTTAAGCTAATGAGATAATGTGCCATACATAAAATTATAGGGTATTATAGACCAAATATCTTTGAACTTTAAGTTTAGTATCTATTATACCATTAAACTAAAAATTAATACTATTTTAACATTAAACTTTTGTTTAGGCTTTAATTATACCACTAAGTCGTTAAAATTTCTGCACATGTGTATAGGTAGATAGATGGACATCTACCTAGCATTATGCTTTCAAATTTCAATCCTTCTATTGTTACGTAGGCTATTTGATAGGAACAAGGGAAAAAATCCAAATCCAAATCCAAACCAAACCAGCTGTTTAGACTTTAGAGAGTGAGGGGAGTAAAACTCCTATGCCATTTTTTATGTTTCTTTCTATGTCACAACACTAAAAAATTAAATTTTAAACTATAGCTCTAGATTTAAATTCCAAAACTTAAGTCATAAGCCTTAAAAAAATATTCTATCCCAATTCCTTAAACCATAAACCCTAATTAAATTTTAAACTTAATTTTATAGTATGGAGACATGAATAAGGCACTAAAAAGAGTAGAGGCCAAAGATCCCTAGTTTTCCATTCTAATGCTGAAGTGCCATGGAAAATGTAAATGCCCCGTGAACCCAAACCAAATCCAAAAGATCTTCTTTTGCAAGTCTATCCAACCTTGGCAGAAACTCTTTAATTGCTAAACCATTTCCATATGAATTCATTTATGTGGTTTGGCAGAAACTCTGTAGTCTGCACTGCACAACTCTCATCATGATATACATGCAAATGCAAGGGTTTGTGCTAATGGAGGAGGAAATGCATGTGGGGAAGCTCCAAAACTAGAACATGAGTCATTAAAGGCTTTTTTTTTCAATTAAAACTTATGGTGAAAACCCTATGAGAAACCATTGGAAAATTAAGGGTAATGGTGCGCAGAGATTGTTTGAAACTCAAATTTTCTTTTTTGAAGTTAAGGAGGGTCTTGAAGACTTGTATGGGAAGAAATTTTAGCTTACGAAATCATTTCACCATTACAAATTGAGTGTAATGATAAGACTTATTTCATATACTCCTAGAGAATATGAAGCAAGTCTTAGATATAAGATTACTTGTAACAATATTAATTACTGTTTGCTATAATAAGAATATTTTAATTTAATGTCTAACACCTATTTAGTTAAATAATTTATTAATAGTGTATAATTAAATAAAAATTTTATGTCCCTTTTCGACGTTTTTTCTTTGCCCATATTAAAAAAATTAAGTTTAGGGTATAAGGTTAAGGTTAGGGTTTAGGGAATTATGTTTAGAGTAAAACTTTTAAGGTTTATGATTTAGAATTTAAGGTTAGAGCTTATAATTTAAATTTTTTAGTGTTGGGACTTAAAAGGGTACCAAAAAGGGACAAATGTTTTTTTGTTCGACACAAATGCAAGATGCCAACGGTGTCATATACAAACAAAAATTCTTTATTTCTTTCTATGCCCAACATAAAAAAAAAATTAAATTTTAAAGCTCAACCCTAAATTCTAAATCCTAAATTTAACCTTAAAAAATGTACTATACCACTATTTTTTTAACCATAAGCTCTAACCTTATGTGCTAAATCTATTTTTTAAATCACATCATTGCTTGCCCGAATCTTCTTATTTCTTCTTCCCCTTCTTTTCTTTCCTCATCTGGTTTTGGAGCAGTCAGCAATGAGCAGATTGAGAGCAGCACCTCAGAAATGGTTATGTTTGTTGCTATATTGTGTCAAAATCTACATCCCAGCATCAACACCAGCGGTTTATCCAGTGTAGTTTCCCGCTCGAGCTTATGTTGGGTGTAGAATTTTGATCATAATTATAACAAAGAACGCATAACAAAGCTAAAAGAACAAAACGAAAGGACATGAATAAGGGTATGCCTCATAGACTTCTGTTTTGACATGAATAAAGTTCTTGAATTAAAAAAAAAAAAAAAAAAAGACTGGGATTTAGATAATTGGAAATGAAGAGGAAGCGAGAAAAGAAATGATTAGGTTAGAGCTACTCAAAGTATAAGCGAGTTTTGTTAGGGTTGTAAAATTGGAGGTTGTTCTTCTTTTGGTTCTTAAGTACTCGTTTATAATGTGGTGAAGTGGACGTTCTTGAAGTTACCTTAGATCGATGGTGGCTCAGGAGCTTCTTCATTTGGCATGGTATATCAGTGTGGCATCATGGTAACTTAGTTGAGATATTTGTCAGTTTTTGTTTATCCTTACTTTTATTTTTCTTTGCGTTTTGAAGTTTGATGGTGCAGGTAACATGGTTAAAAATAATAGGTGCTTGGTGGTGCAGCTTCTTCACTTGGCTTGGTTTTGTTTATGTGGTGCTTGGTCTCATCTCCCTTGGTGTTTTGTTGGTTAACTTTGATTGATTAAGCATTTTATCATGTTGGGTTGTTCTGCAAGGTGTGACTTTGTGGTTGTTTAGATTTGACTTAAATATGGTTCGGCGAGTTGGCTTTGGTTGTTGGGTTTTTGCTTTGATTTGTTGGTTTTGGGGTTCAGTTTTAAGGGAGCTTTAGCATGAGTTTAGGTGTGATATAGTTGGGTTGAGTGTAATATAAGCACCGGTAGTGTGTGTGTTTCGGGTGTATTTTTGCTTGTGAAAAATGGTTTAGGTGAAATTAATCATTATTTCTGCATTTGTATAATACATGTATTATTTTCGTCATTTAAGTTTAAAGTTTTTTTAATGAGGCATACAATGTAAATTTTTGATTTATTTTATCATAAATAAAATTTCATTTGTCGAGTAAAAAAAATTCTTCCATCATTCTTCTCTTTGTCTATTCCTCCTTAGCTTTACTATAATAAAACTTGACTATTTTTTTATTGAGTGGTCATGAATGTTCATTTACTTTTATCTTGTATTGGTTCAAATCTTGATATTTGCATTAGAAATTTAAATATTATTTTATTGTAATAAAAATAATAGGTTAAAAATTTAGAAATTTTGATTGTGGGTAAATATTGTTTGAATTGATTGATTAATTAAACTAATAAATTAATTTAAATTAAAATTATATATATATTTCCAAACCCAAAGCCCAATAGAATAAAAACCATTAATACTCAAATTTAAGATTTCAGACCCAATCCAAAAGAAAAATGCTAATTTAAAACTCTAATTAATCTAACGAAAAACACACATTGCAAGCTTTTTTTTTTGAAATCCCTTACAAACTTTTTATTTTAAATTTGAGGTTTTTGTATTCAATTAATTTTCTTGTCATAAAAATATATTTTGTAAAATTTTGAATATATATTATGATATTTTATTTTCAATAAGTATGTTAAATTAAAAATTAATATCACTCATTATTTAAACTAACCATCCTAAATGAAATACTCTGATATTAATAAATTAATATCATATTTATAATTTATATTTTCATGCATAGTATATACATCTGAGATGAAAATATTAGTGAAAATGATATTATATTTATATATGAGCTTATATATATATATATATATATCATGATTTATAAATATAATATATTAAAATATATAATATATACAAATAAATTTGGGCCATTCTAGGCAAGTTCCGAGCTAAAACTCTTTGTCCAAAGCCTGCCTAAATAGAAAACTCTCCTAATATTTTGTTAAAACAAATTCTAGAATTTTTGCTCATATCCTCCCTTATTTCGAATAAATCTTCAAGTTTGGACGTATATTCTATAACCCTTGAATATAACTATTTACCTCTGTTTATGATATTGTAGGATTAAGACACGAGATCAACTAATTGATTTTCTATCTTTTGCATCCTATTCTATTTTCGTTTCTAATTTTTAAATTTTTCTTTAGATATTGGTCAAGTATGTTCATGTTAGCTCTATCTTGTACGAGTATGAATCTTGATATTTATCTTGAGAACGTTATTATCTCTACTTAATTTAGATTAGGCTATACCGGACAACTGTTATATGAATACCACTCATTTAATTTAGATTATATTTTGATACGCGTAAACAAAATTTGTACAACTTTTTTGACCATTTAAAATCTTAATCCTTAATCTTAACACTCTAAATTCTAAATCATAAACTCAAAACTTAAATTATAAACCTTAGGACATAAATACATAAATTTCAAACCCTAACAAAATTTTAACCCTAAATTTGACAAGTATATGTAATCAAAGTTTTTCTACAAAATTTAATGAGATCTAGTAATCATAGTGATGCCCAAGAATACAAATAGGAGTGTCAGTGAGGCGTGTTTCGCGAGACTTTCTTACTTCACTCCCTATTAAATGAGTATGAGTACACATTTCACAGGTGGGGGAGGATGAGGATAAGAAAAGATTCGTCGTGGGTGATGGAACAAGTGTATATATGATTTTTTACTCGTCTCGTCCCATCTCATATACAAAATAAGTATAATTAAAAAATAAATATGTAAAAAAGTTTTTTTATAATATGTATGTCTATGTTGTGGTTTATGTTCGGAGTGCAAGGTTGCCCTCTCTCAACAATATTGTCTCTAAAGTTCGAACTCATGTTCTCACATTGGGAGTGCAATGTGCCTTACTAATGCACCCAACACTTGGTGTAAAAAAATTAATTTTGATAACACTAAACTCACATTTACAATTTTATTTTAAAAGTTGAGCACTCATAGAGTCGTGGTTTCACAATTCTCATTCAATGTTAACACACTCTCAGGCATCACTCATTCAATTTTCAGTTTAAACTCATGTTAAAGTTATATTTTGATTTACCAATTAAAGGATCATACTAATTTATTATTATTTTTTTAAATAGTGACGGTTGGAATAATGACACATTTGTTGTACAAGTCCGAAGAACATGTATTTCATATTTTTTTATAAAAAAAGTGATTTATAATATTTATAAATATATTATATGAGGGAGATCGTGTGACAAGTATCATGAGATTAGGTGGATCTCAAAACCTATGTGGGTGGAGTGAGAATGGTTATAGTCTTGCGGGTTGCAGGGCAAAAATAATTGAGTTTTGTATCCACAGTCGATCGTAAGAAACTGTTAGGAATAAAATTTCTTGACGGAAATAGATGTGGGAGGAACACTCTACATATCCATCACGTCTAATTAACATCCCTAAATTCAATTATTAAAGAGGGACAGCTGTAATACCTTAATTTTACCCTGGTATGGGTATATATATACTATATTCTTTTAGTAAATAAGATAAATAAATCTAATAAAACCAATGATAATAATAATAGTCCATAAATAAACAGGTCCATTACATATATAAAATGTTCATTTACATATATGAAAACCAAAAGCCCATGTTTCTATCATAAAGCCCAATTTATATGAGTCTCCCGCCTATTTTTTTTATCCTAAATCTGATAAATGGCCCAAATAGCACATTTGTGCTTCTTTAGCCTGCAAAAATAGGCTACGTGGCAAGCTCCCATTGGCCGAAATTGGACTCACGCGGATTCAAAGGTCATCCAGATCCAGCTGGCGTACCGTGACGTCACCCTGATGCCATGTTATAAATAGAAGAGAGAGTAAGTGCTCATTATAGATGATCCAATAATTGCAGCCGTAATTGCAAAATTAATTGAGGAGAGAGGAGAAGACAAAAGGTTACCTGTAGAATACGAACCGACACCGAAAGTTGAAAAGACTGCCTGAGAAGATCACCGGAGCTTCTACCACGCCGTCAGGAGGTAATTTCAGTTTTGATCTCTTTCATTTCCCTGCAAAACAACATGAAAAATTAGATTTAAACCTAACACAATAAAAAACAGAGTCTAATAAACAAAAATCTAAAGAAGAAGTATAGATCTAAAAAAGAGGAAATCAGATCTGAAATCAAGAGTTCAGAGGGTTTATTTTCGAAGTTGGAGTTTGTTCGAGTGTCGGCCGGAGTTGAAAATGAGTGGCCGAGGACGGGTAGCCTTGGTTAGGTGGTTGAAGATGGGAGATCCAATTGGATCGGGCTAGATTTGGAGTTTTAGGGTTTTAAATTGAGAAAACGGATGGTTTTAGGGTTTGGTATGGTGGAGGACGGTGGCCGGAGCAAAACTAGGGTTTTGGCATGGAGTTTGGAGGTTACAGAGGTCACCGGAGGAGTGAAGAAGATGACTATAAGTTCATTGGCCCCGCCAACGACGGCCGTCGAATGGCTTTAAGAAACCAGACAAGGCGGCGTTGGATTGATGCAGTGGTGTTAAGGGCGGAGAGTGATCGGGGTTAGGATGTTAATCCAAAGAGGGGATGAACATGTGTGTGTTCATCTTGAGTTAGATTGTTAGATCTTAAAAACACGAAATGGAGAGAGTTTAAGTGTTTATTTGGATCAAATGAAAGAAAATGTGAAGAACTTGTTTGAATTTCGTGAAGAACATATGTTTTGATCCGTTTTAGGGATTGATTTCTGGAAATGAGGCGTTAGGGTTGAGAGAGTTTTAAGAGGAGAGAGGGGGCGGCCGACTCAAATGACCGAGTCAACTTGGGAGAAGGGCATTTATACCCTGAGTTAAACGGTGCCGTTTTGGCACCGGGTTAACCCGTTTGGCCGCGTGTTTACCCGAATTCGAACCAGGATCTGCGTCTTTTTTAAAAAAAGTGTAATTACAATTTTGGTCCTTCAGTTTTGATGCGTATTGTAAAACAGTTACTCTTTTAATAAAATTGGAGTTATTCAAGTCTGTTTTAGTTCAATTTAGTCCTAATTTAAATTATTTAATTTAATCTTAAATTGTTTAAATTATATGATTGCATGACTTTTTTAAAATATAGTGCATATTGGGGTGTATTTTAGACAATTTGTTCACTTAATTTAATTAATAATTTATAGCCTTTAAAATTTAGGTTCTTTAATTATTCTTAATAACTGCAAAAAGGAGATAATTGTAGTAAATAAATGGATACCAAAAATGAAATTTTAATGACCTAAGTTGGATAGTGTCTCATTGTAATGAGATGTTATCCAATGGGGCATTTTAATTGAAATTTAGTATTCATTTGAACCTAGAACATGATATTTACACATAGTTAATTAAATTAAAAGTTTAATTAAGATTAGGGTTTAAATAATTAGAATCATTAGGTAAATAAGAATATTGTTAATTTAAGATTTAATATGGATAGTGCCCAAGTAATTGGGTGTTATTTTATAAACACCAAAAATTTGATAATATTCATAGTTTCTTAATAAACATAATTAATTACAACATATTAATTTAGAACTTAAAATTAACAAGAAAATAATTGGACATGCATAGAAAATCTTTTATGTTGAGATATATTTTTGAATATGAATCGAAGTATCCTAAAATAACTGGATGTTTTCAAACTCATATTCGTTCAAAAATGTATTTCCTTATAAAAGATATCTCCATTTGGAATTTAAATCAATGTTAATAAGTATGGTTGAATTTAATTTAAATTATTGTTCGAAATGTTAAAATGTCGCGTGAAATTAAAAAAGTACCGATAACGGACATTTGTGGGGTGCTAATCTTCCCCATATGTAATCGACTCTCGAACTTTAATTTTGAAGATATGAATCTCTGGTTGTTTTTATGGTGTCCAGTCTATCAAAGTGACCGGTGGCGACTCCAAATTGATTTTCAAGAATAAATAAAAAAAATCTGATTTAATACGAAAAACTTTAATTTTTAATATTAAATTAAAAATGGACAAAAACCCTAATTTCCAAAAATAATCGTCAGACTATTTTCACACATCAGGTTTAAAATGGTCGCGACAATTTCCTCATTAACTAGCTACATTTTTTGAATCCAATTCTCAGCCACATGGACATATGAGACCTGAAAATTCCAATTAGCCAATAAAATTGGATAGGCTTAAGGGTACCATAAGCTCTTAAATTTTTGAAAAAAAAATTAAGCCCATAATTTTTTGTATCCAATTAAGTCCTTAGAGTCCAAATTTAATCAATTCACCCCTTTGACCAACGTTGACTGTTAAATCTAATATTTTTTGGACTAGTTGGTGCAACGTATCGTGTTACAGTGTTATTACTTGACATTTGCGTAACTTATTTATTTTATTTAAAAAGAATCTTTAAAAGTTTTAAAAAAACTTACAAAAACTATCAAAAATGGTTTTCTAAAAAATCTGTAAATGTCACATAACAGAACTATAGTGTTTCACGTGACTGTAATATCTAAAGAAAAAATCGTCAAAAATTGATGGTTAAAGGACTTAATTGATTAAATTTATTATTAGTTCGAAAACTTAATTGAGTGCAAAAAAAAATTTAAAGGCTTAATTGATTGTTTTTTTTTTAAAGTTTAGTGGCTTAAAGCACCCTTAAGCCAATTGGACGAGTCTTATGTATAGCTCCTAATAAGGTTATAGCTGCTCCTTAACAATTTATAGATCTGAAGTCAATCAATCATTTTTGGTGGTGGGTAGGATAAACATGCTCCACTTCCATGCACATTGTTGATATGTATCATCAAATCCTTTATTGTTCTAGATCAGTTGGTGCGGTGAATTTTAGAAATGGTTTGTTCAATATTCATATGGTGTCCAGATTCAGCCCCCTCCCCCAGTAGACTTCATATAGGAACAGATAGTGGGTCATCTGCAAAAGACCAAAACTTTATTAGTTTAAAATGATCCGAACTTGAAATGATTCGAAAAAGAAAAAGAATTGAACCCTAATTGAACGCCAATAATTTTATACATCTCGCGGCGTTTATAAGAAAAAAACCCGTCACAAATGATAAAATTTGCGGCGTTTACACAAAAAATACCTCAATATTCATATACATAAACACCGCAAATGTTTCCAGCTCTAGTTTCATCAGCACTTTTCGCGATGCTTAAAAAAGCACCACAAGAGATTTTTAACGGCGTTAAAAAACGTTATTATAGAACTAAAAAATGCCATTCAAAATCTATTTTGCTGTAGTGAAACCAAGACACGATGTGGTCCTGGCCATGCATGGTTGCCCTCATCATTCCCTCATCCTCCGACAAACTGTAAAGATTTTTTTCTGACTGATCCGATATTGACCTGACCCGAAAAGCAACTGAATCAAAAATCAACCCAAACCAAAAGCAACCCGAATTTAATTTCCTCAAATATGTATGTTTTATTCTCATTTTGTGTTATATTACTAATTAACAACTACCTATAGTAATAGTTTAATATCATTTTTTCTCCTTTAAAAGATCATATTCATATATCGACTCAAATTGAAAGCTGATTGATCTGATATTGACCTGACCCGAAAAGCAACCGATCTGACATTGACCCGACTCGAAAGTCAATCGATCTGATATAGAACCGACCTGAAAAGTCAATCGATCCGATATTGACCCAACCCGAAAATCAACTGATCTAATATTAACTCGACCTGATACCCGACCCAAAATAACATAGACTCGATCCGACCCGAATTGAACCTAAACCGAAAGCAACCTGAACCAAAAAATTAATCCGACCCGAAGTGACCCGGCTCGAACCCGATCTGAACGACCCGATTGCAACCTCTATTTGTTTGTTGTTGGTAAAAATTAAATTTATCATTTATGTTTTTAATTTTGGAGATTTAATGTTGAGTATTTGTTTTAATGTGTTATTTTTTTATTTTTTGGGTACGGAGAATAACCGAAAACTGTAGGGATCCGTAAGGGATGAGTATGAGGACGAAAATATCCCCAGAACATTTAATGAGGATTCCCCAAAACTGTACCCACAAGTGTTGGGGACGGAGTGGGGAATGCAAAACCATCCCCGACCCACCCCATTGCCACCCCTAGATAGATTGATCTTATTGGCTGGGACCACAGATAACGTGGTGAATCTAGGGGTGGCAATCGGGTGGGAAATAACCGAAAATCGTGGGGATCCGAACCAATGGGTATGAGAAATAGCCGAAATCTTCACCCACGGAGACGAGGACGGGGGAAGTTATTAAATTGAAGCTCAAATGGAGATGGGGACGGGGATTGCTATATCCGAACCATGGTGATAACTGAACCGTACCCATATAAATCACACGTGGGGTACCCTAAAAATATCCATAGGGATCCCGATATTTTATAAAGTTTAATGGCCATAAGGGTAATTTACCTATTTTTCATCAAAAATCTGTTCCCTCCTGGGTATGGTCAGCTGGAATAAGTTTTAAAATTCTACGTAAATTCTATAAAAATAATTAGAATGTTATCTATACATTGTTGTAAATGTGACTTAGTCTAGTTTTGTTTAAAATACACGAGGGTCGATTTCGATATGTATTCTAAATTATATGAATATTTGAATGTTGAAAGATCATAAAAATTTAGCAACAGATTTCCTTAAAAAGTTTTAGCAATGACTTTCAAAAATCACCAAAATTCTATAAGATAAATTCGGAAGTGAGCCTTATATTTCTAATATCATAAGAAAGTCTAGATTCGTTTAAAACAAACGGTTCTCGATTTCAAGTTATATGTTAGGAATTATTAATTTTTGAGTGAGCAAAAGTCAGAAGAAAAGACAACAAATTGTTTCTAAAAACAACAATAACAATGACTTCAGAAATTCACCATAAATCTTACGAGTAAAATTAGAAGAGGTAATTTATATTGTTGAAAATATTATCGAATCTAGTTTCTATTAGAACGAACATATCATGATTTGGAACTATAGATTATTAGTTGCATATTTTCTTTTAAAGGCAGTGCATGTTGTCATGTTTCAACGGTTAATATTTAAGTCATGTTTTATAGTTTTGAAATGATTTGTTTATTGTTTGGTAAAATTAAGTTTATCTTTTATGTTTGTAATTTTGGAGATTTAATGTTGAATATTTGTTTTAATTTGTTATTTTTTTTTATTTTTTTTGGATGCGGAGAATAACTGAAAACTAAGAGGATCCGTAAGGGATGAGTATGAGAACGAAAAAAATCCTCAAAACATTTAATGGGGATTCCTCAAAATTGTACTCGAAAGTCTTGGGGACGGAGTAAGAAATGCAAAACTATCCTTGATCCGCCCCGTTGCCTCCCCTAAGTGAATCGAATCCATCTACTAATTTTTCGTTATGCAAACAATTATAAGCCATCTTTTTTTTTTTTTTTTGTTAAATGAAAAGGAGAATTGGTTAAAGTATATTAGAAATCTTTCTATTTTATCGTAGTCTCTTTACTACAAAAGGGAAGTCCTTGTAGGTTTAAAAATTAATGATTTTGTCCCAAATATTAAGGTTATTGTTAGTAGGTTCAAATAGTTTGGTTAAACGCTCTTCTAGTCTCTCAATTTCAAATTTGAGTAAATTATTCCCTCTCAAAACATTTTTTTGTGATTTATTTTATATATATATATATTAAACACTTATAACATCTAAATACAAAATTAATTCGTATTATAACTAAAACTTCAAGTCAAAATATTTAAAATGTTTAATTAAAGAAAATGTACGTCAAATTTTCTTAGAACTTTTAGATTTAGCGACACAAGGGTTTAATTGAAAATTTTGATACAAAATTCGTTAAAATTTTAAAATATGAAAAAATAATGTAACATTTTTTTATTTTTATTTTATTTAGAATACTTCTTTTGAATAATCTAAAGGTGAATACAAGGTAGTATCTGTTTATATATATTATTAACCCTTTGACAATGCACATACACTTTATAGACAAATCAATTTGAAATCGTGTCTCTTAAGCATCCGCTTTTCCATTGGGACACTTGTTGGGTTCAATTTTATTTAAAAATATTATCAATTGATAGTTGAACATGTGTAATGTACTGACGGAAAATGTCAACATTATCTTAAATCGTTCTTATTTATCCACTTTTAAAAATGTACATTGAGTACATTATTCTCCTTTTTTTAAAAAGAAATTATTTAAGTCAAGTAACAATAACTTTAAAATTTATATTGAAATTATCAAACGTATAAAGGCTAAGATGTCCTTTTTTTATCGTAGAGAGAACAAAATAAATTTTTAGATATAATAAAAAAACTATGAACTTTTTGTTTTTGAATATAGAAACTATAAACTTTTAGATATAATTCAATGACTTCTAATAGGGTTTCACGAAAAGGAATTCTACGGTTTAAGCTCTTGAGATTAATGTGCTATACATACATACATACATACATACATACATACATACATACATACATACATACATATTATTCACAATTTTTATTTCTAGGGATGAGATGTATATTAAATCTGAAAAAAATGTTATAAAATAGATTGTATCTTGAATCCAACATTCAAGTGATCGGTTTCTTAGTTATACTGTATTTTTTCATTAATTTATTTTGTTTTAAACACCGATATCCGATTTATTGGTCTACTAATTTAAATGGAGTTTTGTAAAGATTTAATGTGGGATAATCTTCTCGACTCAAGCTTAAGGGATCTAACGTTTTATCTTGCTAGACAAACCGGTCCTACCTAGATGAGACTTGGGAGGGTAAAGAAGGACTCTAAAGAAGAAAAAGAATATTTCTAAAGGGACTAGAACTCGTAAGCTAAGGTAATATTTTTTAAATTTTGATATACTACCGCATCAAATAAAAATTAAATATATAGTGTAATGTTATTATGCAAATATTAAAAATATGTTAAATTATCAATATTTAAGAACTTCTGAAAAAGAAAATTATAAAATTATTAAAATACATTTTAAGAAAACGAGTGGACCTAAATTCATTAAAAATTCTTTGGTGTGAATTATAAGTGTTCCATACAGAAAAATTATTATATGGTCTCGGCTCATCTCTCATTCACTAAAAATAGCTAATTATCTTTTTTATTTTTATGTTATTTTTTCAAAGATGATTTACTTTTTTTGCCATATAAATGGGGAGTGAGTACATAAAAATTAATTAGGAAAGAAAAATGACATGGAAAAAAAAAATTAATTGACTAATTTTTATTGGATGAGGACCACGAATAACGTGGTAAACCGGGACCATGAAATAATTTCTCGTTCTATACATATCCATTCAATGATTTAAGGTACAAGCTATTTTCATCAAATTCGGGTAGGATTTATAGTTTAAAATTAAAATTTTAAAAATTAAAATAGAGTATATTTTTATAGTTTAGAATTTATAATTATTTATTAATATTTGAAATTTAACTTTTTAATGATGAAATATAAAAAGGGCAAAAAAAAATTTTTGTCCGCATTCTCAATACCTTAAACTTGAAACTTTTAGTAAGCTGAAATAACTCGTACCATTGATACATTAACTTGGTGGAATATTCATTTAAATTATTATTTAATTGTCAACCATATTTAGAGTAAGTGGTTAAAGTTTTCGGTTAACACCTTCATCATTTCTTTAGGTTGTGGTTTCGGAAACCAGCAAATTTCACATTTCCCTCCCTAAGTAGAAATTGTTCAAAAAATTGGATCCAATTTATTAAGTATATATGTGATTATGTTAAATTGTTCTAAGTGCATCATATTTTGTTGTTGTTCGAACCTTAAAGAAAATATTATTAGGAAAGAATGAATTCGAACCTAAACTATAAAATAGACATATATTTTTATATATATAAAAATAAAAACTTCAATACGCATGCCGTAAACTTTAGTTTACACAATTTTTTTAGTTTTAGGAGTTAGGGATTTAGTTTAAGGTTTAGAGTTTATGGGTTTGGATTGTAGGGTTAAGAATTTAAGATTAGTGTTTATAATTTAGGGTTTAGGAATTAGAGTTTGGGTTTAGTTGTTTAGGGTTTAGGTTTTAGGTTTAATTTTGATTTATAGTATAAATAAACAGGCTTGTGTAAAATAAATTTTATACAGTTTGTGCATCAAATTTAAACCCTAAAAACCATGTTTTGTTGTCTATAGAATTCACTTCCCAAAAACAAAGTGCCCAAGCAAGTAAAATGTCTAAATCTATAAATTCCCTTTTAGCAAACATCCAATTTACAAGCTCCAAAGCTTCTCTTGTTACCATGAGAAAAGCTTGTTTCTTGTCCATGAATCAATGAGGACAAAGGATAAGGATGTCCCGCCTTGTGTTGAGGAAAAACGGTGAAGTTCTTAATATTTTCAGTGCAAAGAACTCTATGTACCCTGCGAAGGATCGTTCCCGGTTCCGAGGAGACGGATTTCGAGACCCTGTTTCGGAGGTCTATCGAGCACATCATCGAATTAAAAGCACTGGTTTATGTTCTCAGGAGCCTTGCAAACTCTCATGCTGTATGACTGCAAGATTCAATTTCTTGCAACATATGCAGTTGTGCTACTCTTTCAAAATCTAATAAGACATTCCATATATTTATGTCCAGCAACATTTATTACAATGTAAATCGATATACAATACTATTAAAATAAGTATTCGAAACAGATCGATACAGGTAACTTCAGTTCTTGTGGAACTGAAGTTGATATTTGGTAAAAGAAGTGGAAAGCATGAGCATGTGATTAATTGTAGTTGCCCATGTCTTATAACACTGGTAATCATCCACCATGTCTAGCTTAATCATCCCCGAATTCGTCGTCAACACGATTAGGTAGCATGTGTCGGTCATCTGGTCGGCTTCGGGATCTCTGTACAACTCGGTATGCAGGTCCAGTACAATGCCTGAATTATAGAATCCAGATTTTAATCAACTTTCCATGTGATCTTCATCATTAAACAACACCTTTTGTTAAAAAAATAAAGAAAAGAAAAAGAGGAGAATGATGGCAGTGTGAGACTTACATTCTTTTTTGCTTTTTAACAGGCTGAGCTTCCTTAGTTTAAGAATGACCTGGAAAATATTTGCCATAACAAAACTAATTATTCGATTAAGTGCATTTAATTATTGTTAATCGACTAAGGCTTCAGCTTTGTTGTGTCTGACCTTTGATTCACTATCAAGTACTATGGACACTGATCTGACCATGTATTTCCCTGTTAAGAAATTGTTATTACTGTCACGAGTTTAATCGAGTTCGAATGTTGAACAGAGTGAAATTTACGAACCATCTGGTGTTTCTACACCTAGCTCGGCATCCTTGGCTAGCATCGACCTGCACTTCTCGAACTCAAATGGAAAATCATCGGTGTCCTCGATTGGAAGGATGGGGGCACTGCCATTGAATCTGTTCTTGCATCCTGTTCTTGCTTTAAGTGTAGCAGCTCCTCTTAATGCTGCAACAATTATTAGAATAAGTTCAAGAGTTATTCCGTTTCGAACTACATTGCGAAAATCGCAGACGATGATCGGAAATCAGACATGATATCTATGTATATACTTACATGTATTAGCTGAAGCTGTTAGTGTTTAAGATATCACTTGCACTTGTACCACTCATGGCCGAACCTATAACACTCCCGTGATGCTCCTTAGCTCCCATTGCTTCTGCCACTTTGGCGCATTGTGCGGAAACCAGAGCAGCTGCAGAGGCTATTGCAGCCTCCTTGGTCGTGTTACAATCATTCCTTTTCGAATTCTCAGCTGCGATCGCTGCCAGTGCTGCTGCTAGCCCCGCCACCTACATCGCTGCATGCACTTCAGCTCTTTGTAGCCTATCTTCTTCCTTCCTCTTTGCTTTAATCTCCTTCAGCCATTTCTTGATTGAAATGCCCTTGAAGGGGACTATCTTCCACGGCATCTGAGAACATCGATGACGAGCCGTATAAGTTAATTTCTCTAAATATTAATGTTCTTATTTGTTCGAAACCAAACGAACCTACCCATTTCTTTCGGAAACAGCTGCTGTAATTCAGTTCTGGATGCATAGCTTGTTGCATCCATATCCATGACTGAACACAAAATGAAAAAAATAAAACAAGTTACGACTTCGACAAGTAAGGCCGGTACGTAGGTCGAATTAATGGAACAGTATTGTCGACGTTACCTTCACATCATTGGATTTCCATGATGGCAAAGATGACTTGAAATCGGTAGCATCAATCTTTGTGCTTTTCTCCATCCTCTGCCAGTTAGAAAAGCTTGAATTCAATTTCCTTTGGACTGCTGAATATAAATACATTATATGCAAGTAGAACATCTTATACATAGTAGTTCAATACTCACCGTTAATGACATCGGGGAATCACTCTCGAATGTCTTGATCGGATTGCCTACGATGACAATCGATCGTGTACCTCAGGTTGTAGAGCTTGAACTGCGAAGTTGCACCAAGTACGTGAAAGAAAGTCCATCGTCTCCGGACATGCCTCTGAAAGCGACGGTATGGAATTGGAATTGGAATCCATGCAATTAGGAGGCGAAGAAGGAAACATCTAAGGAATGGACTTAAAGAGAAGGATTAAAAGAGTACCCTATATAAGCAACTCTCTTAATATTAAGCATATATAGGCTAAACCAGGATACCTTAATGCTATGATGTGGGTTCACTACAAGACCTATGTTACTCGAGTTAGGTGTGAGTGCCAGATATGGATACGTATTCAATAATATTATGGTCATATTTTATACTATGTTTTTTCATGTATATCTTCGTGTCGATGTGTCAAACAGAGTGTCGGGTAACGGACAATTCAACAAAAATAAAGAGTCGGAGCAACATAAATTAAATATGAAAGAAGGTTAGGAAGTACAGCTTGTTCCTTTCCTCTCTTGCAGACAGAAAAAATTTGGGAAAAAGAAAAAGCAGACAGATGGGGTGTTACAGTTGGAAAGGTTAACTAAATGTTTCTCAAAACACAAACATTGAAGAGTTTGCAAATGAAGGGGGGACCTACTAGGAATTATGGGGAGTTTTAGAGATAATCAGATAGTGTGATGGGGAGGTGTTCCCAAAGGTTCAATGAGAAAACTACACATGCTATGCACTGTAGAGCCAATGGATGGAAGAGTGGAAGAAAAAGCGTCTCTTCAATCGGTCATTTCCGTTAACATACCGAACTGGACAATCCAAAATTTATTAATTGAATTATTATTTTTAACTATTGTATTTGAAATTTGTTTTTTTTGCGAAAAAATTGTTATCGGTTTAAAATGCGAATTTTTTTATAAAATTTTGGGTAAATTACATAAATGGTCTCTAAAGTATGTTAAAATATTTTTTTAGCCACTAAACTTTCAAAAATTATAAAACAATCTTTAAACTTATCGAACTATTACAAATAGTTATGGCACGCTATAAATTAGTGATAAATATTGAAAAGTTTAATATCAGTTTTGTAATAATTCAATAAATTTAATGATCATTTTGTGCTAATTTGATTATATTTAATGATTATTTTATAATATACAAAAAAATAAAAGATTATTTTATAATTTTAAAATTTCAATGACCAAAAATAAATAAATACAATATATAATATTTAATATATAGTAAAATTTGTTCGATAAATCAAGTTTGGAAAAATTTAACCGAACGAACTTAAAATGAATCAACCGATTAACCGAAAAATTTTCGGTTCGATTGGTTGATTCGGTTAAAATCGAACTTTAAACACCCCTACCCACGTCGACTACTAAGATGGTGACGCATGTCATACTAATTTTTCAAAAGTTACCAAGTTCAAGGACAGGGACGAACGTAAAATTTTATGTTAAGAGACGAACTTATAAAATTTTAGGAAACAAAAATAGATTTTCGAGAGAAAATGCGTCCAGTTGAGGGGTCAATTTGTGTATATAGCCTTTAAAAATGAAGGGATGGACTAAATTATGTAACTTGTTTCAACCTTAGAGGCCAATTTGACAATAAAGTTATGGGGACTGATTTGGCAAACTTAAACGAGTTCAAGAGTGCAATTTATGTATTAAGCATAAAAGGGCAATGTAACAGGCCCTCTTCCTTTTTCATCTTTAAATCAAAACCACAAGTTGAAGCTAAGCATGATGAAGGTTTAGATTGGAAGGATCAATAAATGGTAAAAGAAAGAAATGTGAGACATTATAGACTAAGCATGCAGTTGCCAAATGTTTAAGCTTAATTATTTCTTTGATTACAATAATGTTTACCAACAATCAAATTTAACTTTTTGTATTAAATCAGGGTGTTTTTGTGGCTTTTTGAATAGAAAAATGAAAATTGTAACGAGAGGGTCACCTTTATTGAAGAAAAATAGTTAAATTTCGGGGATTTGGTTAAAAGGTTATCATTACACTCATGTGACTGGCTAATTTGAGGAGGTGTCTAACTGTTTATGAATCTTAACTCTTTAATAGCTCATATATCCTATAGATAAATTGTTTAAACTTGAATCACTTAAAGATAATAATATTTTTTTCACCAAAACCACTTAAATGTATTTGTTTATGGAACTACCTTAAAACATAACAACTAGGAAAATTAAATCATCAAAGGACATTAACCAACAACCAGTTGCTCTAGCGGAATATGACATTATATCCCTTAAGTAAGGTTAGGAGCAAATTCTGACGTTGTGAATACAAAAATTGAGTTGGAGGGTCATCTCATATTGAACCTCTACAAAATTTAATCCAAATTAATCGACCAATAAATCAAATATCAGTGATTAAGAAAATAATGATATAGAGAGAGAGAAAATCATCTTACACTATGTAAAACTTGAAAGTGTTACATTTTTTTTGGACCATTGGATGAAGGTAAATGTGGTTGAGATTAACAATAGAAAATGTGAAGATCATCACGAGAAAAAAAAAAGAGATAAGGAAATAATCATAGTCATTTATTACCCCCCATCCAACGGTACAAAAAGGTGTAAAAGTAATTGAGTTTTATATGTGTAAGTGGATCATAATCCATATATATACATACACACATGAGCTTTACACAATTTTTGGATCGTTTGATGACTGAGATTAACTCCTTAATATATGAGTTTTTATACGATTTTTGGATCGTTGGATGGTTGAGAATAACTTCTTACGTTTTTCCCAAGTGATAATCCTCATATATCCTACTTTTAATCTCAGTCATTCATTTTACTCATCCAACGATTTAAAAAAGCGTGTAAAATTTAAAACTCTTCATTGTGTAAACATATCCTATCTATATGGGTTCTAGTACCCAGCAAAGCATCCAACTATGTGGAGCCTTTATTGTGCTGAGAATTTAGAGCCATCTCAAGGGGGAGATCCAGCCCATTGGGCTTTTCTTCCGGGCTCTCCCAAAACCTTTATGTTTCCTCGAATCCTACATTTATAACTGGCTTAAAATATAATCTGATAAAAAAAAAAATCCAGCCTATGGTTTCTATCCAATTTAATACTTGAACTTACCATTCTTTTTGATTTGGTAGTTCATTTTTTTTATGTGGTACATGTGATGACAGATATATATGAAATTTAGAAACCACAGGGACCAAAAAATCAAATGGAGTTTTCTAGCTTTTCATTAAAATTTCGTTGACTTGTATGCAAGATATTTTTGTTATTTGAAATTAGCTCAAATATGAAAAATAGGTCTTGAAATATTTTGGTAGAAGAAAGAAGCTTTCTAAGTTGAAAATGGTTAGAACAATAACGGACCAACTACTAAATTGGGATGGGCTCTTGTCTCGAGGAATTTTTCTTTTAGCTTTGAATTATAATTATATATATATATTTAAAATAGATTAATTATAAATTTACCTTTCATTTTTTAATATTTATAATTTGTCTCTAACCTCCGATCCTAGTTTCGTACCTAGATTCAAAGTTATTTTTTCGAGAGTTAGAGGAATCAGTTCTTGGTTTTAAGTAATTGTTTAATTACTCTCTTGAACAACACTTTATCTAACAATATAACATTTTTATTTAAAAAGAGTCACTCTTTTTGCATGTTTTGAAATAAAAATTATTTACAACATTTTTAATATCAACTTCTTTCAATAAATCACTCTCAATTGCCATCAAAACAAGTTCATTTAACTTTTCTTACGACATAATTGTCCATAAGTATAACTTCAACAACTTCATTTTTAAAAATTTGCATTTTGCAGAAGCAACAATAATATGGATAGTCAATAAGATTCTATATAAGCAAATGTCGTATTTGGGAAGCAATTAAAACGCTATAAAAATCTTAACAAATCTCTTCAAAAAAAATAAAAATCTTAATAAATCCATTGCTCTTATTTTTTCCTATAGGTAAAATTTCTCTAGGTAATTCGAGCTAGGGGTGTTTAAAATTATCCGACCCGACTAACCTGGCCCGAAGACCCGACAACCCGGTACAAAATAGGCAGGTATCTTAAGGGTTTTTTTCAATTTTTTTCGGGTCGGATACCCGACCCGGTACAATTTTAATATATATTTTTTATATTTCAAATTATATTTTTATTTGAAGTTTCTTAATATTTTTATTCCAAAATTAAATTTAAATCCCTAAATTCTTTCTATGTTTGTATTATATACTTTTAAGTTTAAAATTTTTTAAAAATATTTTTGTGTTTAATATGTGATTTTTTAAAATTTTAGAATAAAAAAATAAAAAATATGAACCGGGACACGGGCTGACAAAGTAGGTACCCGAATTTTCGGGTACCCGAACAGCCCTAATTTCAGCTCAATAAATAATGCATTTTCAAAAACATCAGATAACTAACTTTTATTAAAAATGTTTTCAAAATCATTACAATGAGTTTTGAGGTTAACTTGTTCAATGAAAGTGATTTATCAGAATGAAACAAGAAGCCAACAACATTCTCATATAGTTGATAACTTGATATCGTTCAAATCGTTTATCTAAATAAATAATGGCTTGATCGGCAATATATAATAAATATTCAATTCTAAATGACCTCTTTGGAGTTATTATTGTTCATATTTTACAATTAATTTGAAAGATAATATAAGTTGTTAATTATTAAATATAAAAAATTATAAATATTTAATATATGTCTAGTCCTTATTTTTTGGGCACCTCGGGGCATGTATGCATGTTCAGAACCCAATGGTTAAGAAATTCAAGGCTCGGTTCTGAAACTATCCCTTGCATTGCTAAAATTTTCACGTTCAAAGTTACAAATAGATTTGGAAATCACTTTTAGAACCTCACCAATTGTTTCATGTACACAATGGTCCTTTTTTACTTTATAGGTCCATCCCTACGCCAAGTCACATGGGGCACAACCCATTTTTCTACAAACAGGCAAATTGCACTCCAAATCCCCTATTTCTTCAATGTTTCATAAAAAATTCTTTTTAACATTTTGATACTTGTCCAAAATCATTTGCTTTTAACGCAATTTTTAAAGGTTATATTTTGATACACAAGCCTAAACCTAAAACTTTAAATTATAATCATAAACCTTAAGTTCTACATTATACACACTAAACCCTTAGACCCTAAACTCTAACATAAAATTCTAAACCCTAAAATTGAAAGGAGTTTACACATCGATAGAATAAATGGTTAAATATTTTCGATTCATCCAAAACTTGATATACATAATCTGTATGAATAAAGCGTAAAAATTAATAACTAGATGATTAAAATATTAATCATAAAGAAAATCGTTACTTAAATAAATGATCAAATATATTCATATTATTTTATCTTGTATAAGTTTGAATATCGATAATAATAATGTAATTATTTTTTTACTTAATAAAAAATAATAATCATAAAACTACTTATAAAACTATATAAAATACATTTAATTTTACACTAACGTAGAAGAATTCCTCCCATATATTTTCAGGAGATAATTAGTGAAGGAAAGCGACAGCTAGATCGGTCAAACATGATTAATTTTGAATCATTTTTTATGTTTAGATGAATGGTACGAAGACAACCTAAAATAAGGTTAAAATGAAGTTATACAAAAAAATTTATAAAAATAATAAAAATTAGGTATCGACTTTTATGTATATACATAAAGAATTATAAAATTGGTAAACATTTTTGTATATACCAAAATTTTTATTATTTTTATAAGAATGTATGTATATACATAAAAATTGATATTAAAATTCTTATTATTTTTATAAAAAAATTTATATAACTTTATTTTAGGTGCCTCATTTTAAAAAAATCGAATGGTTATCGAAAAAGATAATTAATGAGAAGAAGCTTCTTCTTCACACAAACAATGAAGAAAGCAAAATGATTATGAATTATTACAACCTTTGAAAACAGTATCCAATCAACAATTATTACATGCAACTCAATGAACTAAAACCCCATTTACAACTCTCAATCACTAATTTGCATATTTGAGAAGACAGGGTATCGTCACAAAGTTCCGGTCTTAAAAAGGTGCTGTATAATATTGCTGGAATTCCTTTTCAAAACAAATATCATTAATCTGTTATTTTTTGTACTTTTATATATTTTATAAAATAATAAAATAACTATTAATAGATATGACATAAAATCAGTAGTGAAACATAAAAAATAAATAATTTTCTTTTATTAAGTCTAATTCTAATCTAATTCATATCTATAGAGGAAGGGAAATAGGAGACTTTAAAGGAACGGGGATGTGCTCTTGGTGAGTCTAGAACCTATAATCTAAGAGACATAAGGGAATAAAGACGAACAACTTAACCAACCGGCCAAATATGCTAAAAACATATGAACTTTAGTATAATGTTATATGTAAAATTCAATTTTATACAATTGTATACATGAAATTTTGGTTTCATTCAATTTTTATAAATTATTAAGATTATTATCGATATAGCATAGTTTTACGTTTAAGTACACACAGAAAATTATATTTATCCAATATGAATATAAATCATTGTATTTATTTTTAAATATGTATAATTGTATTGAAATTAAAATTTTATGTGTATAATTGAACTAAAATCAAATCACGTGTATAATTCTATGTTAGTTCTGGATAGACACAATAAAAAAGACCATACAAAATCCCAGACAAAAAGAGGGCCCAAACCGAGCTAATTAAATTTTTATTAAAAAAATAAAGATTAACTATGGACCGGTGGTAAAATAGAACAAAAACTGTTTGTTCCTTTTCTGTGCCTCTTTATATTCTCACTAATGATTTATTCCTCATGTTTTATTGACAATATATGTGGCATAAAATTATTGGTAGGCATATAAATAGACACAAAAAGGTAGACGAATTATATTCGGTAAAACACATGAGAAACAAAAATATTGTTGTAATTCATAGATTTTGAATCATGTTAATCTCGTTTTTATTCAAAAGTCAGCCTACCACACACAAACATTTATTTTTTAGATCGTGTCATGTGCCAATTTTGATAAATTGTATAAGATCCCTTAAATTTTTTATTAAATAAAAATATATTTATATTTTTAAGATAAATACTGAAATTTAAACTTATACGGAGTGAGACAATATAAGTTAATTACCACGTCAATTAATGAATTTATGGAGTCTTTGAGCCATCTTAATAATTGCACTAAATTAGAAGTATTTTTTTAATAAAAAATTGTCGTTTTTTTAATAATATAAGTTAATTGCACTAAATCAAAGTAAATGCGATTTGGATCGAAGAAATTAAGTTAAAAGTAATGAGAAGCATACATCAATCAAATCGTGCACAGATTCTGAGGATCAATGTTTGACATATAGCTTTACCATTTCAAGCACAGCACAAGCATCGGCCCCCGCTCTTTCCGGTCCCTATCCCAACACATTGGTAATAAGGACGTGTTTAGAAAACAGATTTAATAATTGGACTTGAACTTACATTCTTATAATTACACAATGCAGTTATGTTTTTACTGTGGTGCTGGACATGCTTTTGGAAGTGAAGAGAGCAGTGTTTTTTTTTTTTTTGTTTATTTAGCTTTCACCGAAACATGTCCAACATCAACTTTTGGGTAAAGTATACAAACAGTCACTAAATTATCTTAGAAAATATAAAATGGTCATCAAATTTTTAAAAGTTACATAATAGTTATTAAACTTGAGTTTTTGTTACAAAATGGTCACTAAGCTATTAACTGTTGTTAATTGGGTGACTTAATAGTTACGAAAATTTGTATAACAATACATTTAATCCTCAATATTTATACGTTTAATTAATTTAGACATTAATAATGATAGTTAAATTAGTACTAAATTGATTGAATGTGTAAATGTGTTATTATTCAAATTCTTGTAACTGGCACGTCATTCAATTAATGACAGTTAACGGCTCGGTAACCATTTTGTAACAAAAATTAAAGTTTAATGCCCATTATGTAGTTTTGAAAGTTTGGTGACCATTTTGTATTTTTTGGTATAGTTCAGTGACCATTTGTGTACTTCACCCTCAACTTTTTTTTTTTTTTTTTTTTTTCTTACAATGGTACCTCAATTATTACAAGATTTCCTTGACCTGCAGAAAGCAAGCGAACAAAGAATGACAAAGCTGTTTAAGAAATACTCCCAATGGTATGAGCCTTTTTTTTCTTGGATTCGCATGCATTCATCCTTTGCTTTGCACCGAATTGTTCATACTCCTTCTGTCTCTCTCTTACTCCTCGTGCTCAACAATGATCATTTCATCTAGTACTCGAAGGTAAACGTGATAAATTTGACTCGAGACTTAAGATTCAAACAGATTTATTCGATTCGAGATTTAATATCGACCCAAACGTGATAACCCAAATTTGATCCGAAACTCAAAATAAACCAAGCCGAAACTGAAATCAATTCGAATTTTAGTTGAGCCGAAATAGACCCGAACCGATTTTCAACCGAACCGAATAGACCCAAAATAATTTTACCCGAACCGAAGCCAACCAGAAATAAATAGAAGATATTGAAAGAAATAAAGAAAGATGAGATGTGATGTGAACTACCGTAAAACGTATAGGAGTGTAAAAAACTGACCGGACCCGAAACTGACCGATCCGAAGGTCGACTTGAATAAAAAAATTGACCGATCTCCTATTGACCTGAACCAAAATCAACCAACCCAAAAATAACTGATCCAAAATCAACCAACTTAATATAACCCGAATTAAAACCGAAACTGGATGTAGCTAGACCTAAAATAACCCGAACCGATTTTTCTTTCCCCATCTGATGGTCAGATTTGTGTGGTGTATGTCGAGAGAGTTTCGATTTAATGACTTATTATTGATAATGGATTTAGTTTTAAAATTTGTATAATAATGTGTAACGTGTATAAAATTAAAAATTATACATTATCAGTTTACCAAATATTAATTTTGCTCGTTATAATTTCTATTGATTCTTAGATCCAAGCAATCTCATTGTCATTTGTCTCCTATATATGCTGAAGAAAAGGAAAAGCTGGAAGACGTTGAAAAACACAATGTTCAGTGCCTTGAGACACTTATCGAGAAAATATTTCATAACAAAAATATACTCTCTCCCTCCGTTCCTTTAAATTTTAAAATTATCACGCTCAAATCATTACTTTAAAAGTCATTTAATAGGGCAAAAAGTTCATATTCTCCCTCTGAAAATATGAGTTTCAAAGTAACAATTTAAATTACATGTCTCACAAACACTTTTCTTTTTAATATTACGTATAAAAATTAACAAATGACAATTTAATCGAGACCGAGAGGATAGTATATAACCTTTTTTTTAATTTGATTAAATGAAACCTATCACCATTTGATTCACTCATAATATAGTTCATTTGTACATGCATGCCTCGACAGTTCCAGCCAGCTTCCCATTTCTATTTATCTAGCAAGCTAGAATAGACGTTGGACCTCAAACAGGAGGGGAAAAAAAAAAAAAAGAAAAAAAAGATATCTTACTCGATAACTAAAAAGCAACCGTTGTTGCCCTTATTATGGTTCACCGGCTCAGCTCCCAAGCATGGACAAGACTTCGCATTCCGGCGACCTGAGCTCGTAGAGACATGATATAGTCTAGAGTTTCCTCAACCAAGGAAGCTTCATTCATAAATTCTCCACCGGGGATCAAACTTTTCAAAATCCGAGTTCTTTGCCTAACTAACCCTTTCGAAATAGAGCCTGCTCGAGCCATTTGGTCTCCACATTTTGATCTTATTCTTCTTCTTCTTAATCTGCAACTCCTTTTAAGAATCTTCTTGCTAATTCTGATCCTCTCGTTTTTGTACTCCTTCGAATTCGAAACTAGATGTTTTCCGTCGGTGCCGTGTTTGGAATGAGCATCGGCAATGAGTGCTCGACTCCAGCAAGTCGCACCGTTTCTTGCAGCAGCCATGGCTACATCTGCTGACAACTTGATAGCCTTTTTCCTTTCCAAGATGCTCATATCGTTGTTCGAAGAGTTGCATCTTAGGAGACCGATTACCCATTTCTTGAGAAATTCTCGCTTGAGTGAACTACAAGGACGCATCTCCTACAGAAAAAGATGGGAAAAAAACTATAGCCATGCAACTAAGAACACAACTGCAGTTTAATGCAGGCATCGTGTAACAAAAGTGCATGAGAGCAGAAGAATGGCCCAATAAAGAGGTGAGTTTAGCTGTTGGATTCACATGTAAAATGCAGGTCTAGTTCAAGCTGAACGTACCTTTGCTCGAAGCTCAACAGATCCAAGAAACTGTATCAGAATCTAAGAATGAGGTTCAGAAACACACACACATATGTGGGTGAGTGTGTAAATATATATATGTATATATAGAGAGAGAGAGGGGAGTGGGAAAGAGAAGAATGAGCAGAAGGCCATTTAATTCCTCGAAGTAAAGGAGTGGGGGCCAAAGAGAGAAAGACAGAGCACAGCACATGCAAGCACATGGAATGCAAGAGCAAGGCCCACCGCATAAACCCTAAGGGATATATATTAATATCATGTTTGTGATTTATGAATAATTTTTCTCCAAACAATATGCTGAATTTTATTAAAAATCAAAATAGTGAAATAATTAAAAAAATAAAATTGTAACAAAAAATAATAAAAATATAATAAATTTAAATTAAAAAAATCAAAAGTTAAACCAACAAAACATGTCCAATGGACTACAAAACAGTAATAAAGACGAAACACTGGTGAATTAGAAGCATGGAGCAAAACTTTTTGTTTATATCCAAATACACGCTTCATGATTGAAGTAAGAATACTGAGCAAAACCAACAATCTTAGAGCTGCTTCACAAAACAGATCATATTGCATTAGCAAACGAACCACAAAAGGAAATTAAACTACTGAAGACCACCTACAAACCACAAATCAGAGCCGAACATCGTAAAAATGTATCCATAAACGCATATCTACCACAACGGTAGACGATAACGTGTCATAAGGCACAAACATACCACAAAACAGAGGAAAATCGTATCATAAAAGCAGATAAAAACTATAAAAAATCAAAAACATCAGTGAAGACAATAACTAAATATATATAAATACAAAAAAATAAAATACCACATTCAACGACCAAACCTAACATTTGAAACTTCTTATGAATGCAAACAAAACTCTTAAAATGGATTCATTCACAGGCTTACCAGCTAACTGTAGTTTATTAATAGTAACATTCTTATTAAACGTAACATTAACGTTCCCCTGTAGTGTATTGTACTGTGCTTAAGAGTTGCACAAACTTCACGTGGGGTAGCAGTGGAGAAGAGAGGTGGGGTGTGGTGGTGCACGCGCGTCCGCTCATATCGTAGATGAAATAGTCTAACACAGCCATGTGCACACGTGGAGTGGGTGGGGCCTGCAATGTCCTGACAAAGCTTTACATGCCTACACATCCCTCAATCACCGGGAGAGCTTTACACTTAGTACGTGAAACATAGTTGAAAACTATTAAAGTTGAATATTATTAAATTAATTAATAAAAATTAAAATTTTTAATAATTTAATATATAATTAATAATTATTTAAGATATTATTTTAATTAATTTATTTTTCATGTATATTATATTTTTTAATTTTTATTTTTAAATAATTGGATCAAATATTAACCTCTAAATTAAAAACTCTAAATCTTAATCGAACATGGCCGTCGTTTCCCAAAACCTTAATCGAGCATGGATGTCGTTCCACTAAATTTCAATTAATCTTTATTAGGAAAAGATATCCTTAAGCTTATTGTTGCTCATAGGGATTTAGCGGTTGCATATAATATAATTGATCGGGTTTCAATTGGGGAGAGTTGGACCGTACAATTTTCTACTAAGAATAAATCGAGAAAGATGAATTCTGCAGTTGCCGCCGAATTTGTTGCGCCAACGGCGGGGAGCGGTAGCCAGCTCGAACATCGGTCAAGCAGCAGAGGCGCAATCGCCGGTAGACAGTGGTTAACGGCAGTGGCGATTGAAATGACAATGAGGAGAAAAAGATTTAGGGTTTTTAAATTTAGGGGTTGATATTTGATCTAATTATTTGAAAATAAAGATTAAAAAATAAAATATATATGAAAAATAATTTAGTTTAATTTTTATTTTAAATAATTATTAATTGTATGTTGAGTCCCTGAGATTTTTAATATTTATTAATCAGTTAATGGTGTTCAGCGGTGTTCATCGTTACTGATGTTCAGTGGTGTTTGACGCACGTTGTAGAATTTCTCTACAATGAATGTCATACATCGATATACACTACTAATACCACACATCGATGTACATAATTATTTTTTCTCTTATTTATTTTAATTTTAAATAAATTATTTTACATAAATTTTTAGGACTCACCACAAGATTTAATCTTAATTTGAAAATAATGTTAAAACTGTCTTTTACAAATTAGCATAGCAAAAATTTAACCCTCAATTTTTATACTTTGTTATAATTTAGCCACCATTTCCATCACCACTATTTTTTCTCTTACATTTTTTAATTTTAACTTTTTTTCTTATTTTTTTAAAATTTTGAACTTTGTTATAGTTCAACCCTCAATTTTTTAACTTTGTTATAATTATTAACTTTTTTTCTCTTTAACTATCATGTTAATTAGAACGTTAAAAATTTAACGGTGATAATATGACATATACATGTGATAATACACTTGAAATGACATGTAATCTAACTTGTTACATACTTACATGTATAATAAAATTTTATTTTAATTTAAAAATATTAAAGATAATTAAAATTAAAACAAAAATATAAACCAGAAAAGAATTGAGTTAATCATAAACGGTGTTGAAATTTAAAATTCTAGCTAAAGATTCATGAAATCGGTATACAATTTTCAAAATAAATTCATTCTAAAATCCAACAGTACATACCATATAAACAAATATACCCTCAAATTTGAATTCACTTTGAATCAAATATTGTTTTTTAAAATTTTAAGAACTTCGAATCAATAGATAAAAAATTACAGAGAAATTTGACGCGATTATTAAAACTTGTAGAAATTACTTATAATTTAATCAAAGAACACTTTTGATACTAATCAACTGGGTTTTTATTTTTTTAGTTTAGGGTTTTTAAATTTTGTTTAATTTAATTCGGATGGTTTGAGGTTTTGATTTGAGTATTTAGTATTTGAAAATGAATTTTAAAAATAATATATAATAAAATTTTTATGAAATTTAAGAAATCCCGAAAACACTGAAAAATGACATAAAGTAAAAAATTACAGGTTTCGAAAACCTTGATATGAAAACTTAAACTGGGGTTTAGGAATTTTGAATTAGGTTTAGGAATTCATTTATTAGCTTATTGTTTAGGGGTTGAATTTTCCATGATGATTTAGTTGTTTGTTTATGCTTATTTTTTTTTTTTTTTTTAAAAAATTGAGAAATATATTATTAAATAAGAATATTGGTATGTCATTATCGTTTAAAATTTTAACAGTTTAATCAAGATGTCAGTTAAAAATGAGTAGTTTGACAAAATAATATAAGTTAGAGGCCAAATTTATCCTTAAAAAAGAATAATGGCTAAAATTGTAAACGCTATGGGTTAAAATTATCTTTATACCATAATTTTATATTGACATAAATTAAATAAAAAAGGAGTAACAAAAGTAAAAAAAAAAAAGAAGCAAAAAGATAATTGATGGGTTCACATATTTATTTAAAAGATTTTATTTAAAAATAAAAAATAATTGTGTATATTAATGTATGCCATTCTTTTTTGAATAGTCTAAAGGTGGTTACAAAGTAGTATTGTTCATACATATTATTAACCCTTTAGCAATGTGCATACATTTTATAGACAAAACGATTTGAACATGTGTCTCATAAAATAAATATCGCCCGTTTTTTACTAGAACACTTGTTAGATTCTCAATGTATATCATTCATCGTAGAATTTTCCTTACAATTGATATGATGTAACAAAAAAATGAAGAAAAAATTTGAAATAAAATGAATAGTATGTGAACAAGTAATAAAATTTAAATAACATGAATTAAATGTAAATATAACTATTGAGAATAAAAGGTTTAGGTTTGCAGCGCCGCTACCCTAATTTTTCTCCTCTAAACGTTGTTTCTTTTTTCTATTTTAATTAGCCGCCGAAGACATTAATTTCAGTATTGATCGCCCCGATCGTGAGTATTATATTTTATTATATTTAATTTTAATTTTTAGTTTTTCAGTTATTAATAAAAATAACTTTATTTTTGTGGTGCTTTTATTGTTTTTTTGATCGTTTTCGTCTTTTTTCTCGATCGTTTGGTCGTTCTTTTTATTTCATATTTTTTTAGTGTTGAATTTGATGACACTACGACTGATCAAAATGATATTTATTTTTTGGTGATCTTTCCTGCTTTGGACACTTGAACTAGATATGAATATATGTTCACAATCACAATTTTTTATTTGTGGTTGAGTTGTGATAATGACCGTTGATAAACCCAAATCTATCGTCTCCGCAATATTTTAAAAATACCCAGAGATGATCCACGATAATTGTATCTATAAAAAAGACCCCTTTAGAGACTGTTAATCCCGAAGGCCTCAGGATGTCTAGGGGTAAAACATGGCCAAGTACATCTACACGACATGTACATGCCCAACATACAAAGCTTAAGTACTTAGAAGTTGGACTTGTATCTGGCAAGCCATCCATAGGTCATCACAAGACATTATGTTGTCCAATTTTTTAGAGTCCCATGATCTACAAATGCTCGGGCTAGTGAATAAAGAAGGCAAGCTGGATCCCAAAGGCATTACCCCCTCTTTAATCATCTTTTATCGTTTACTTCAAGGCTCATATCGCCATGTTGTCTGCGGCTCTCGTCCTAAACTTACAGGGGTGATCCGTCTGATTCCGCCACAACTACCTTGGTATGCCGTCTCTACCTCTTTTGTTCGGTGCCTTCTAATTTTGACATCAACAACCGTTCTGTCAACGTGCTATAAATGTTATATGTATTTTTTTAATATTAGTGTTGATGATTTTTTAGCATCCATCGTCGATTACTGGTGTTAGTGGTATCTATATTTTCTTTGAGTTGTTTAATTGTGTTTTTGTTACAAAGGTTATAAGAAAATGTCTAAAATTACTATACGTGGACAGAATGAAAAGTCATCACGTGTCATATTATTTATTAAATTTTCAGGATAAATTTTCTTTAAAGCAGTATGAATGCAATTGTATTAATTATTTTTTTCTGAAAATAATTTCTTAATTGATATTCAATCTTTTCATATCAAGTATAAATATAATTAAAAATACTTATTTTTTTATTAATATATTATTTTAATGGTCTGGTGATATTTCTGTCCTCCAAATTTTCAAAAAAAATTATTTTAATTAACTTTTTCATCTTTTTGTCTCTTTTTTGCTCAAAAAAATAATATTTTATTGGATAAAAAAGTATGCCAAATCACCATATATCTCATTAAATAACCTCTTTATATTGAAAGGAAAAAAAAGTGCATGACGGCGATCAATATAAAAGAACCCTTTATTTTAATTGAACTTTTTTCGTCTTTCCTAATCAAAAAACCTTTTTCATCTTTTGTCCCTAAAACTTGTAATTTTTTTAATTAAGCTAATCGACGCAAGTTATTTTGTCTTTCACCCAATTTTTATTATTTTTAATAATATTTATAAATGATATTTTTAATAATTTAAATGCATGGTTATATTTTTTTACATTTTTAATAAATGTTTTTGTCTGATGGTTCAATTTGAAAAAAAAAAGCTTGAGAATCAGATTAGGCCAAAAAAAAAATAAAGACTCAAAATGACTTTTTATTGAAAAGTTTGAGGAAAATTGTCAATAGGCCTATTTTGATTTCTTATTTTTGAAAAAAATATTTACCTCTAAATAATATTTATGACTTATTCCCTTCTAAATTGAATAATTTTTAAAAACCATGAAACTTAAATTATAAATCTCTACACTAAAATTCTTAAATTTTAAACCCTAAATTAAGGCGCTCGTGAAAACAAAAAAGTTCACCGTCTGTGTATGAGATAATAATTATATATATATATTTTTGTGAATTGATGATAATTTGTGAGTGTAATTGTTCATATTCCGCATAATTAATTAGTTCTATTGGATCTTTAATCTCATTAGAGATTCAATAGTGTGTTAATTGGATCTTTTAGAATTTAGATCCAACTCAAAAAAGAAATTATTTTTTCTCGGTAAATATAATTTATTATTAAGAATGGACAAAACAATTTGAACTGGAGTTGAGTGTCTCATTAAAAACCTTCTTAGGCAAAAAAGAAATTATTACCCGTTGTTTGTGCTTAACTTTAATAATTATCATTTTTTTGTCGAGGTTTCACATTAATTTGAATATTTTCTGTCGCTCATCATATTCTCACTGTCGACTGTAATTTTTTTTCCTTTGATCGGTGGTCGGCAACTAATTTTAGTATTGGTTGTCGACCACCAGGTTTATTTTTTTTCTTATATTTCTAATTTTTTATATTTTAATAAAAATCTTTGCTTTTGTGGCACATGTTTCCTCTGTCCTCATGACACGCGTCTTCCTCTGTCCTTGTGGCATGTTTTTTTATTTTATTTTGTGGTCCGTTTCATCTATTCTTGTGGCACGATTTCAACATACTAGCGGTCGTTTGTTGCTCTCACAGAGATTTTAACGGTGCTAGTTTCTGATTATGATTTTGTCGGTGGTCATGGAAAGTTAGATCCCCACTCGGTTGATGGTTGTTTGCCAATGTAATCAGTCATGGGTAGCGGAACATTCTGCCTGATAGTATGGGTCGCTCATCACTCCTCTTTCACCCTTTATGCGTCTTGATTAGATAGAGACAAGGAGATTTAGGAAAGCTTCTGGATTTTGATAGTATGCTTATCTCTATGAAAGTATTTGCTTTTCTTTGTTTTGGGGTTGTAAGAAATTTTGGTAGATTAGTCCCATTATCCTCCTTTCTAGATGCGTTGTAATTGTGATACTTTCTATGTGTTTAATAAAAATTCAGTAACTATTTTAAAAAATGAATATTTTCTTAAGCTTCATTAAAATTATCAAAACATTTTTCTAAATATCTGTCTTATAACTAAATTTGGACATGTATCAAAAAGAAAGTAAAAATGACCAGTATTTATGAAATTGTTTTAGATGTTATTTAATAAAATTATGACATTAAATCTGATTATAATTGGTTTGTCCATCGTCATGTTAGATGTTATGTATTTGTCGGAAATTAAGTGCTTAATTATCATAAACCTAACACGTACAAAAAACTAAAGAGCCATTAAAATCCTATCTTTCTCTCTCTAGCCAAAGGAGCTAACTGGTAAGCGTGCATATTGCATCGTTTGGACGCCGAATATGATTGACGAATGAGTTGTTATGACGATGATAGCTAGATGCCCTCTTCAACACTGCATGCATGCTGATTGCTGCCCTCTTCTCTTGTCCAATCTCTTAATTCATCGTTAGTTATAGATAATGATATATGTGGATTCCATGCCTCTGAAACCTACTTAGATTCGAATGTTAGAGATAATATTGTTAAAAGAAAATAACGACAGAATTCGGAAAAAAATGATTAATGACATTATCGTTAAAGATATTTTGCTACACGCGTACTCTTTAAATTTAACAAACACTTTTACAAAGCGGAGAACAAGAAGAGCAAGGAACTAGGCAGACACTCAGCTAAATGGGAGAAGCAATCAAAGAGAAAAAAAGAGAGGAAGACTCGGTTATTTATTATATTATGCATGTGTCGTGGGGCTAGAATCCTGACTTAGTGAACTGCATGGTTTTAATCGATATTTTCGAGACAAACAATTAAGTCAGTATGAAATTCTTCTTCAGAAGATCAAACTCTTTCAAGGTAAAAATAATAAAAAAGTGGTATGAATGTTAAGGGTAAGTATGAAAAAAAATCATTTAAACGTCGGATGAGTTGATGATATTTTTGGGAAGACTCATTTGATCAAAACATGAAATCTAAGATTTTTAGATTAGTCCATTTGACGCGTTAAAAAAATAAAATGTAAATTGGGAAGAAAATGAACCAAGTCTCTTGCATTCACACTTAAGAGAAGAAATTAACCAATCTGATCTAAATTTTGGGCCCCCATTCTATTCTGGAAAACCTTCCGATTTTTCTCTTATAAATCAAATAAATATACGTATTTAAACCAAAAAATAAATAAATTTAAAAAAGTGAGATTCTATTTAAAATATCATACACATTTTACAATCATACCACTAAATAAAAATAAGGTAAATTGACAAAAAATGCTCCCAACATTTGCATGTTTTGTCATTTGGCCCTTTATTATTTTTTTGGAGCAAACAACTCCAACGTTTGTATGTTTTGTCATTTGGGCCCCTATTCTTTTTTGGAGCAAGCAACTTCCAACGTTTCAATTTGGTCCAAATGTGCCTCAGTTGGATGGAAACCGTTAGTCAACTAATAGTCAGCGGCTGATGTTGACTAGACTTGTCACGTGTTAAGAGCTGCCGACGTCAGAATCAACCGTTGACATATGGCCGAACCTGATGGTGACACATGACGAATATGATGTTGACACGTCAACAGAACTTAATAAGTGGCAAGTCCAGTCAACATCAGTCGTTGACTGTTAGTTAACTAACGGTTTTCATCCAACTGGGGCATATTTAGACCAACTTGAAACGTTGAGGGTTGTTTGCTCCAAAAACAAGAATAGGGGGCCAAATGACAAAACATGCAAATATTGGGGGCATTTTTTGTCATTTTACCTAAAAATAAACGAAAGTTAACACCAGAATGCACAACGGGTTTCTTATGGCAAACCATCTCTAGTTAACACCAAAGTGAAATCCCGACCGTTTCAAATAGTAAACTGTTTTCAATTTCTTATGTCATTGTTCAAACATCTCTAATTCATGAATTAAAAAAATAATCACCGTATTTTATGAAATAAAAAATCTCACAACATTATTTTAAAAATATTTTCATTTCTTTTGGGTCTATTAAATCTCTGCGAATTTCGATGCAACCACTGAATAATTGGAGAGGCAAGCTTGTATGGATTCAGCATAAAACAATTAAGCAAATAATGCTTCGAGTTTAGCCCTACCACACCCTTGGTAGTTGTTGACTTTATACATGTTGCCTTCTGAAATACTGTGTACTTTTTCAAAAACATAATTGAGCTGCCATGGAAATTCATGTTCGGAATATGATGTTCTAGTTTAATTCTAATTGAAATTATCATCATCATCACATCCAAATCAGTCAAAGATTCGAGGGATGGTCAAGAAAAGATGAATTAATCATAGAAAAATAATTGAAGGAAACATTGCTACCAATTATATGTGTCGTCAGTGTTTTTTGTGTGCCTTTATACATGTTTCATCAATAATTTTATATCACGTGATATAAAATCGTTAGTGCGCCATATCAAAGGACACGAAAAAAGACACAAATTATATTAGTACGCACGTCAGTCTTTTAGAACAACACTAGTGTTATTACACCTCATCAACAAGACGTGCCGTAACGATTGTCACAAAGATCACTAGTTATAACTCTTTACAGAGACTTCTGTCTAAGATTCTTTGTCGCGGACTAGTCTTACTGTTTGAGAGTAATCTTATTCGGACCAGAGTGATATTCAAGTAAAATCTCTCTGATAATGATATCGGCAAGATTTAAACTTGATTCAAATATCGAGGAAGTAGTTCACTACTGCATCTTCCGAGTAGTTGTTCTTATGGACAACTCTTGTAATAAAAAGGGAGAAAACATTAATTTTGTTGATGGCGCGGACATCAAGCAGGGTGTTTATTTAATGCTATAGGGTCAGTAACAGGAAATTTACATTGCCAAAGTTAGACTTTGTTGTATCCTAGTTATGAACTTTGGAGTGCATATGCGTGTGTTGAAATCCATTTTGTCAGTGCATGGAAAAGAATCTAATGCCTCCAACCTCCTATGATTGATGTACAAATTAGCTAAAAAAAACTCATGTTAATAGCACAATGAGGAGGCATCGGACAAATGAGATAGAGTAGAAGTTTAAAATGATTGTGACAGTTTTAGGCAGTTTACTCCTGTAAATTTGAGGTAGAGAGTCGCAGTAAATACGATGGTCAGACTGAATAAAATGAAAAGCATAAAGGAGAATAGTCCTCTAAGTTCAGTCTTGACATGATGCATGGTATATCCCTCATGCCCCTCTCTCATCGGAAATATGGGTATTTATAGCCCTTTTTAACACTGTTGACGATAAGAATCATGAGATGATTCTAGGCCCTGTAACAGCCTATAGATAGATCGGCAAAGATAGACTCAACTTTCGAGTATTAGATTTTGCAAGTTAGTCACGTGTATGCCCTGTAGTGGTGCGTGACAATGTCTTTCCTAAGACGGCCTGATAGCTCCAGTCATGTTAACTTCTGGAAGAACTTGTCACCGAAAGAATTGTTATTGTGGACTACCTCCGAAATTTATTAAATATGAAGGTGTTGAGTAGTACTTTCAAAGTTATGACTTATGTGGAGGCTAAAGGTTTACATGTAACAACATCCAAACCCAATATCACTGTTCTGCAAATCCAATATCAGTTTCAAGTTCTTAAACTTTTTGGTTTTTGGTCAGGCAATGGTGGATGTGTTGTGTTTCTACATGTTTTTGGTACTTATGGCTTGCACTTACATGCAATGGTCGGACCAGAATTATCTAAAGAGAATATCATCTTCTTGTCTACTAGAATCACTCTTTGGATTTATATCATCTGCCTTCTAATCGAAAAGTAGAAGATGTCTGCATTGCAAGCTTTATTTTTTTTTCATTACAGGATTGAAGCACAAACATTAATTCAGACATCGTAGGAGATCATTTACAAGCGCAAAATGGAGAAAAACACGTGATTATAAATGTCTGCTGCTGCTGCTAGACTCCATAAAAGCAGACAAAGTGTGAAGCAAACGCAGTTTGGCTTGGAGAAAAAAGATATAATCAGCAGTCCTTTGAAACAAAGTGTCAGGATTAATCTCAGAACAAGCAGTGGGAAGCATCATTTGCAGCTACTCAAGCTTCCTTTCAATGTCTGTTCTTACAGACTCAGCCGAAGCAGTGCCATTTTTTCTTCTTCTCATGACCAAAACCTTTCTTCTGAGTCGAGGGCAATGCTTTGATGATCTCATTTATTGCACTGAAAAAATTACAGATAAAAGAGAATAGATTATTCTGCAGAGCTCAGAGCTGCAAATTAACTAGAGAAATATTGAGATGAAGCGAGTGGAGAGAAGGGAGATGGAAGTTCATTTATAATGAATAATTATGGCCATGATAATGATACCACCACGTGTGCGTACGCCGAATGAAAATTATCTTCTTCTTTGTGTCCTATTTATACTTTATATTAAAAATTAAGTTTAAAATTAGAATTTAGAAAATTTGGGATAAGATGTATTTTTTTAAGATGTAAGAAGTAGGGTTTAGAATTTTTAATTTAAGATTAGAGTTTAAAATTTAATTTTTTAATATTTTAAATTTAATATTAAGACTTTAAAATAGACCCCAAAAGAAGAGAATTTTTGTCCGTCTGATCCATTTGTTTTCCATGTGTTTTTGGAGGTGCATGTAGATTTAATAACAGTCAAACGTAGCTGCACACTGTGGTCCATGTTAGGAGGATCATGGTGGAATGTACTTCTTAAGGTGCACAGTGGGAGGTTTAAAATTTTGAATTTAGAGTTAAGGTTTAAAATTTAATTGTTTAGTGTTTTAAATTTAAGGTTAGGACTAAAAAAAGACACCGAAAAAAGACAATTTTTGTTTGTATATATTTATGTGTTTTTTTTCAGACAAATTCTAATCCTAATCCAACCTAGATGGGAGGGGAATAGGAGACTTTACAGGAAAAAGAGGTGCTCTTAATGGGTCTAGAACTCGTAACCTAAAAAAATATGAGAGAACAAAAATGAACAGCTTAACCAACTACCTAAATGTACTTGGTAATGTACATGTTTTTTTGGAGGTGCATGTATTTATAATATAGACTTATATACAAATTATATTTCTTTAAAACAGTCAAACGTAGCTGCACTGTGGTCCATGCATGAAATAAATTATTATGAACTTGTTTGTAAATTTATTAAATATTAGGTTAAATTACATGATTGGTGTGCTGTTTGATTTTGTTCATTAATTTTGAAAAAGTTATATTTTGGTCATTTGTGTTATCGATTTATAACATTTTAATCACTAAATCTTAACTCTTGCTAGTACGATAACGTGTCATATTAGTAAAAAAAGTTTGCTTTTAATTTGACCCATAAATTTTAGATAAAATATTAATTTGACCTTAAACTTTATATATATCTCTTTGCCGTCAATCGCTACTCACCTCGTCGATTATTTCCGCTCACGCGATCGCCGACTACCGTTGACAAGAACCTTCGGGTTCCAAAATTTTCAATTTACATATTTTGACCTCCTAAATGTGAATTAAGTATCCGTTTTACCAAAAAATATCCCAAAATCCACAAATCTATCTATCTAGATTCATCTAACTCAAAACAATTACCACTATATTTTAGCTTATGCCTACGAATTTGTGGATTTTGAATTTATCTACAAATTTGGCGACAAGGGGAGTGGCTACTGATGGCAGACTGGGGCAGAGTCATAAATTTATTTAAGGGGTTTTATGTTTTAACGATACTTAAGAGAAGTTAATTATTTACAAAGATACCGATATCTCTGTCACCATATAATTAACAGAACTATTCCCTTTTCAAAGGCTTAAACAGGTTCCCAAGCTCTCTTTTCTCATGCCCTGCTCTCTGTTCACTTGCCGACATCTCACGACTCATGTTGTTCTTCCTGCTGTATTATCTAGTCATGCAGTGCATGTTTACCATTCATTCATCTAAACCTAACTCTTCATAATTTCAACCATGTTGCTTTCTGTTACAATCCCTTACCCTACATGGAACTACATCTCACATTCATTTCGATAATCGAGAAATAAAATTAAACTCGAGATTTATTTCGACTGAAAAGACGACCACTGTTTAAAAATAACAAAAAGGTATTTCGATTGAAAAGATCGAGTCATCTTATTTAATACGGGACGAAAAACTGCCAAGTATGTTGCCGGAATGGTATGAAGAGTAGAGAGTTTAAGGTTTAAGAATATAGATCTCCTCTTCCTTGTGTTCTTGGGCCTTGAACCTCATTTCCACGTATCACGTGATGAATGAGGATTAGCATACAAGGTGTTTTTTTGTTGGTATCTTTTGCATGTTTTAACGCTAAAAAAATTAAATTTTAAATTTTATTTTTAAACTTTAAATCTTAAAAATACTCTATACTCTAAATTCCTTAAACTTTAATTTTAAACTTTAACTCTAAACTTAATTTTTTAATATAAGGTATAAATAAGAGCATTAAAAAAAAGTAGAAAATTTCTATTCAGAGTATAAGAGGTAAATGGTTTGATGATGTCGGACTAGGTAACTCGACGTTATAATTTTACTTAGACCAATTTGTTTTGTTGAAAAGTATTGGCGTGATGATTGAGATTAAATTTGATAGTTAATAAGGAATACAAATCTTTTTCTCTGTTGTATTTTTTAGGGTTTAAGATTTAAAATTTAAAATTAAAATATAGGATTTAAATTTTAATGTTAGGGTATAAAAAATGGTTTAAATTTGATACACAGGCTATGTAAAATAAATTTTACACAAGCCCGCATATTTCTACTATAAATCAAAATTAAACATAAACCCTAAAAAACTAAACCCCAAACTCTAAATTCTAAACACTAACCTTAAATTCTAATCCCTACAATCTAAACTAAACCCATAACCCCTAATACTAAAAGATCTGTGTAAACTTTAAGTTTTTCTCATAAAAAAAACCCCAAAAAAAAAAACAAGTGGGTCCAATTGTCAAATAAGTTGTGGCTAAGAGTGACCTCTAAAGAACCCTTTTTTCACGTTAAGAGAGATTGTTCAAAGGATATGTCTAGTTAGGACATTCGGATGAGTTTTAGATTAAAAAAAAGGTATAATAAAATTTGAATCTTAACATATGTAACATGTGGTGAGATACATACACAAATTTGCAGTGGTTATTAGACGCGAACTGAAGACTATTATTAGAGTTTGATTGAACAACACAGCGGAAATAAAGCGCAGCCACCATTTCTATGAAACGAATGACTGATGCATCAACTTTTCATGGAGTCAATTATTATAAAGATGTATGGTGTAGGGGGGTAGGGACTTTCATGGAATGTGCTTCACTTCTTGCTTCTTTCGTCAGTGTCAGCAACAGCAATAGCTAATTGCCGTGCAGGGACTTGGACTTTCGGTGGCGATGTGGTCCTCCTAAAAAAATTTATTAAAAAATTAATAGGTTTCTTTTTATCTATTTAGACCTTAAATCTTAATTTATTTGAATTTTGTCCTTTTCATTTTTATGGTTTTAATTATATCTTGTTCTCTGATTTTGATTCTTGATCCGTCCTTACTGCAACATATATATGCGAAATAGGGCAACAAAATCGAACATCGATGCAGATTGAGATGATGATGGGCAGGAACGGAATTATATAGGGTGGGGCAGGCATATATATATATATTAGAAAAATTAATTTATTTATAAATTTGTCTCATTTTTAAATATTTATATTTTGTTTCTTGCAGATCAAAAAAATTATATTATGTCTGCAACTTTAAATCATGACTCCATTGGAATAATGCGTTTGTGCATGGGGAAGAAACAAGATAATGTTGTTTTCGGTAGAGGTGGCAAACGAGTGATTCAGTTCAGTTTTGATTCGGGTTATTTCAATTTCGGTCATTTTGGGTTTAACTATATTCGGTTTAAATTCGTTTCACTTCAGGTCTGGTTCGATTTTAGTTCTGGTCTATGGTGATTTCGGTTCCAATATCGGGTCGAGACTTCGGGTCGATTATTTTCGGGTCAGTTGATTTTGGATCGAGTCAATATCATGTTAATAGAAGATCGATCGGTTTTAGTCGGATTTTCAGGCCGAGTTAGGTTTTTCCACCCTATAACTTTATATAGTTTGTATATTTGGCTTTTTGGTGTGTTGTGCGACAATTCACATCTCATCTTTATTTATTTATTTTAATATATTTTATTAGGGTCTATTTGGTATGGTTGAAAACCGATTCGAGTCCATTTTCGGTTGAACTAAAATTCGGTTCGGTTCAGTTTATTCGAGTTTAGAATTAAATTTGAATCATCGTGTTCGGGTCGATTTTAAGTCTCGATTCGATTCTCGAATCTCAGGTCAAATTTGACAGGTCTAGTTTTCAGCAATGAGGTGCGATTTAAATGCAGCACACGTGCATGGCTTGACTAGTACCACCAATGATTTAATCGGTGGTTTCAATGTGATGTTGCCATGGTTAGTTTGAGATCTCCTTTCTTTTTGTATAAAATATACATACCGATATGAGAGAGACGTGATTAAAATTAAATACCTGGTAGCCAAAAGAAACCAGGCAACAAATCTGATCTCTCCAAGCTTGGTGATGGCGACAGGAAGAAGGAACCCCAAGGGTCATACGGCCGAGACAGTCACCGTGTTCGTCGAAAACATATCAGAGTCTATCTATTGGCAGGGCTTATGGCACGCGTTTGGTCAACATGGGGATGTAGTGGATGCTTTTATAGCAAGGAAGCGTAGTAGAGGTAGGAAAAGATTTGGCTTCGTACGTTTCACAAAGATGATAGATGCAGAAATAGCTATTAAGAGATTGCATGGGTTCGCCCTGTACGGGAAGAGGATATCAGAGTCGTTGGCAAAGTTTGAAACTAGGCAAGACTATTGGAGAAAAGTAGGTCTAGAGCAACAGAGAAAATCGAAACCAGATGAATGTGATGGGATAAATAGGACTAGAGGTGAAGAACAAAGGACAGTAAACCCGACAGCCTGGAGAAAGGATAAGCAGGTAGGAGAAACCAACTCTAGTTCAATGGAAGCAGGCAAGCCCAGTATGATCAATGCAAATAAATTCAGAAGAATATCTGGTCATGTTGAGAATGAGGAGTTGTGGAAGTTAAAAAGATGTTTGATAGGAAGAATGAATTCAGTATGTAGCTTGAAAAGTATCATGTTAAAGCTAGATGCTTGGGGTCTGGGGGAGATAAAAGTTCAAAGAATGGGTGGAAAACGCTTCTTACTCTTTATTGAAGATGAGGACCTGTACATTAAGCTAGAAGATGTTAATTGGTCTTACTTAAAGGAGATATTCGAAGAGGTGAAGCCATGGTCTGAAGAGATCAAGCATGCAGAAAGGGTGACATGGATAGAGATTTCAGGCTTACCTTTGCACTGCTGGAATCTTACAACAATGAAGAGAGTGGCAGAGTTGTGGGGATCTTTTGAATTGGTGGGAGAAAATGCTAATCGGATAAAGGATTGTGAAAACTGTCAATCCTGATATCAACTAAATATGGGAGGAAGATTGAGGATTTAGTGGAAATCGAAGTGGGGAATGTAATACATCTGGTAAGAGTTATTGAACTTGGCTTCTCGGATAGTTCAGCTTGTGAACGTCAAGGGAGCACACATGTTTAAGCCTGGTGGAGAATCTGTCCCTGTAGAAGATGACATCTCTTCCGATGCATCATCGAAATCTAGCCGGAGTGGACTGCCGGGCATGGCTAAAGCTAGCAAGCTTCATCATAGGATGAAGCATTAAATGCATGGATTATTGGAAAATAATGTAATAACTCTGATCCTCTAGCTGCAGTAGAATCCAGCAGACACATTGGGGAAAGTGAAATGAAGGGTAGTGAGAACGTTGCTGTGGAGCCAATTATTATGACATCTTATCTGGGAAAGGGAATACAGTTACTGACAAGAGTAATTGCTATATTCACACTATACACACTGACAGTGATAAAAATAAAAGTTGGGCTGATATAGCTAAAAAGGGGGCGAAGGAGAATATGGACCAACAAATCAGTCTAGAAGAGAAAGAGAATGAGGGGATATCATTATCTTGTGATGAAGATATATACATATCTGAGAAGGCTTTGGATGACTTGAACAGTATGGGCTTGAAGCAAACAACTGAAAATGGTATGGTCTTGAAGCAAACAAGTGATGTTGACTCTTTTTTGGGTGTGTCGGAGACCAAATTAGCTTGGGAGGAAGTAGTTGATAAGCTTAACAGTAGAAAAAAAGTTCGAAAGGGTCTGTAAAAGTGATAACCCTTGAAGAAGAGGAGGAGGCTAGGGATTTGTTCCTGAACTGGCAAAAAGGAAAGTGAAAGAAAGACGTTATTGCTCTCTAAGCGACTTCCAAGATAAAGCTTTGACCGACCAAGAGAGAAAGAAGAAGAAGAAAAGGGCAGTGAGAAAGGGAAAAAAAAAGAAAGCCAAAGGGAAGGATATCTCAGAGCTGTCGGGAAGATCTCTATCTGATTATGATCTCGTTAACTAAGGAGGCGAGGAAGGCAATTAAGCTTGGTAAGAAATTGGGAATTCAGTTCGAAGGGGATGAGAGCCAGGCAGTTAGGGATATTGCCTTTTAGGAAAAAAACTAATTGATTCCACTCGATAGTGAGTGGGGAGTATGAAGATTCTCACTTGGAATACAGTGAGGAGGAAAGTGATTTAAAAAAAAGTAGATATGCTCTTCTTACAAGAGACAAAGAAGCAAACGATATCAGAGGGTGATGTTCAGAAGATATGGTATGATGATGATATTGAATTTCGCGTTGCGGAAGCAGATGGAAGATCTGGAGGACTATTGGCAATTTGAGATAAAACTAAATTTGTAGTGGTGTCTTCGATTGTAAAACATAATTTCATTGTTCTTAAAGGTAAATGGTTCCAATTAGTTAAAACGTTCACCTTTCGGTAATGGAGGATTCCGGTAAGGTTGTATCCTTGTTTGTTGAAAACATACCAAAGGCAATGCAGTGGAAAGGGTCATGGCATGCATTTGCGAGACATGAAGATGTAACAGATGCTTTCATTGCGAGTAGGCCAAGTCGAGCTGGGAAGAAATTTGGCTTTGTGAGATTTGGGAGCAGAATCGGCACTTTAAGGGCAATGGAGAAATTAAATGGTTTTGCACTGTATGGGTACAAATTGTTGGTTAAGTTTGCAAATCCGAGACAAAAGAAGCAGCAATAGAGAAAACTAAATCAACAGGGCAATGCGGATGCTGCCCGAGATAATCCATGTAGAAATGATGCACAAATGAGCGGATGTCAACAAAAGAATACAGGGTCTTTGGTGGGAAAGGGCAAGGATATTGGAGAATCTAGTAGCGTTGGCAGGAATGTCATTAGGAGGGTAACTGACCATGTGGAGGAGGAGTTATGGAAGATGAGAAGATGCCTGGTGGGGGAGATGGCGACGGTGTGCAGCATTCATAGTATCTCCTCAAGATTGCAGGAGTAGGGTCTCGGGGAGATCAAAGTCCAAAGGTTAGGAGGGAAATCATTCTTAATTGTCATTGAGGATGATAAACTCTTCATGATGTTGCGGGATTTGAATTGGTCTTATCCTAAGGAGATATTCATGGAGGTCAGTCCATGGTCGAAATCTGTTCTTCGATCATAAAGAGTAATGTGGCTGGAGGTGACATGGGTTGTTGGAGTATGCCCAAAGACCAATCATGAGATAGTTGTAAAAGACATACATATTTTATCTTGTTTATTAATATAAAGCCATTATTATTATTATTTTAGTCTTATTCTGTGTATCTACAAATAAACTAAATTATAATAAAGTCCTTAGAATAATATAGTTATTCTTGAATGTCCTTAGTCAAGAATTATTGTGGGCTTGGACACTAATAATGTATTAAGACTAATATGTAGTTGATTGATGACAAATTGTTGTCATTGACATAGAGATGTCAAAATCAATACATAAGTATGTGTTAGGGAACAACATGCTGGACTGACCCGGTATGAGCAAGTTTCTTGGATTATTATGTGACAGACACAACATTGCTTATGGTGATAACTACATGTATGATCCTCATACTTGAGTTCATCATTATTTCAACATCGAGAGTGACATTTTGATACGGGCAAACGTATGTCGTAACTGACTACACTATAAAGACTGATATTGGATATGTCATAATCCATGTAGCGAAATATGGTTGATCAAGATAGGATTTGTACCTCCTACATAATAGGAGTAATATCATAGGCCACTTGATTGAGTGAGACTAGAAAATGCATGGCCATGCTCGAATAAATTGATATGGGATATCATAGTTATTCGTTTATAATAGTCTACTCAAGATATCAAGAAACATTAGATGGACTATACAAGTGTGACTAATCTATGACTTGTGCCCGATCTAGATATGAGAACAAAAGGATGAAATACATAAAAGAAGTTAATCACAGAAAAAAGGTTAAATTAAACCACGATTTCATGTAACTTAGGTATAAATGATGTACTGCTAGATGCCACTCATTGCTTGTAATATTAGAATTGTTCTGGATATTGCTGCTAACGTTACATGAACCTACAAGGGTCACACCCTATGATTGAAAACGAACAAATATCACTAGATAGCATGTGTACAAACTTGGTGTACACGTAATTAGTGAGAAACTGAAATTGTTATAATTATTGTAATTATGGATAATTTCGTATATATATATATATGTTAATATTTGATAAGTTATTGTAATTATCAAATATTATTAAAGTATATATATATATATCTAAAAGAAACCAAATTAAAGTAGAATCAGATTCTACATATTTAATTATATTCGGTTAAATATATTGTAAATTTAAAGAATCTGAATTTAATTAGAATTAGGTTTTTAAATGCTATATAAAGGTATAAGGTCTAGCAGTCATTTATCCCTCTTTTTCGAAATCCTCTCTAAACAGTTAGAGAAGAGAAAATTTGTTCGTTTTATTCAGGTGGACTGTGTAGAGGTCGGAACGCTGCTGTGATGACTCGAATTCAATTTGGATTCTCTTATACTCGTTGCGGAATTTCAGATTACTTAAGGTAATGTTTTTCATCCTTTATCACCCCGAATTCGTCCTTTGTACATGGATCACTGGTGGATTACGCTGAATAATTTTTTCGCTGCGCCATGAGGGTACCAACGTTTCCTAATGGTGGTATCAGTGCCACTTGTACGATACGAATTCAGACTTAATTACTTGGATGATGCTTTTGCATGAGATGCATGTTATTAGATTAGGGTTTATTCGATTTTTGACAAATATATGATATTTTCATGCTTTAGAGTGATTCACGCCTAATATGAATAAATTAAATTGATTATTCCGAGTGACTAAAGAGTTAGTCACAGTTTTGTTTGGGTTTCAGATGTTAAGCGTTAGCATACGTGGATAATAATTATATTTTAGACTAATAGTTAGTCTATGGATCATGTGCGGGGAAAGTAACAAAGAGTTATTCAAGTAAAAATCTCGTGGATTTTAAAATCCTAAAAACGTGATAATGTTGATAAAAGTATCAAATCGTGAGGTTTTTACACAGAAATTAAGATGATAATATTTAAAAATTTCCCCGTCGCCGACTGGGCAGCGGTACCCTCGTCGGGGACTACGGGGCTGCCGGACCCCTGCAAGGGGCTCCGCTCCTTTGCCTTCTGCGTAGGGACAATCTCAAGACCTCAATAATAAATCGCGTCGTGCCTTTCTTTCTTCTATTATAATTATCATAAGAGAACCTCATAATGTCTGATATGCACGGTGTTTGAAATGCATGGTTATAGCCCAATAGCCTATTTACTTTAGTTTTATATAAATATGGCCTGCGTGTCGTACCTTTCTTTCTTCTATTGTAATTCTCTTTTCATCTTACTCCCTCGTATGTAAAGCGAGTTTCTGAAAAATTCTAATATTTGCGGAGAAAAATGTGGACCAAAGGAGCAGAATGATGGGCCAAGCAAAGGTAGATTAGATGCTTGAGAAGCAAGTTCTATCTTTAGTATTTTGGTTCTCCCATTAGCTTGGAATGGGCCACCTTAGTTTTAAGGGCTATAACCATTTCATTTATATTTACTGCTTTACATGTATGTGATACAATATATATATATATAGCATGATGGTAACTGATTAGATCATAATAGAATAACAAAAACCCTCCATATTTAATTAAAATTAGTCATCCAATATTAGCTCTCGTTAAAACCTCGATCGATACTATGTAGGTTTTGCCAAAGCAAAATACTTAGATCTATCTTGGTTAAACGTGAAGAATAAGCAAGTGATATTCACTGGTAGTAATATTGGTTAAACTAGGTTGTTCTAATAAGATTAGAAACCTAAAGACTAATGATTGTTCAAGAACTTTGGTGATTGAAAAACAATACGAAAGTGCATGTCTAGGATTGGTTCTTTGAAAGACTTGGTATTTAAGCGTGCCCAGTACACCACCTATTTCATAAGTTACCTACCTAGTGCACTGTTCATTATTGTTCTTTCTATTAGACCATATGAATTTTTCTTTTGGACAAATAGTTGTTCATCAAATATAGGAATTACGTGAGATGTAATTAGCAAGTGTTACTTACCTAAATAATTGAATTCTAGGAGTAAAGCCAAAGTTGACTTAGAATGAAATGAAATATAGATCTTTACCCACTAGAAATACTTTTAGCAACTTTTTTTATTTTGAGGGTTTTTAATAATGGGAATGTTATTACTTTATAAACATGATAAATAGGTACTTATAAAACATATTTTATCATTGTAGATTTATGGTAAACACATTATCATTGCGATCCATCCTTGAGAATGACAAATTAAATGGCTTAAACTTTCTTGATTGGTTCTGCCATTTGAAGATTGTCCTCAAATAAGAACAGAAACTAACAGTCATCGAAAAACATGTCCCTAAAAAGCCAGCAGATGATGCCTCTAAAGATGAATTGGAAGCCTTTGAAAAATACTCAAGTGACATGGTAGATGTCGGTTGTTTGATGCTTGCGACCATGACCCCTGAGCTTCAGAAGCAACATGAGGACATGGTTCTCTATGAGATGGTTAAAAATATCAAGGAATTATATGAGGGGCAAGCTCTTCTCTAATCACTTATTTTTGTCCGGGCTTTTAGTATTTTTAGTATTGTTGTAATAATATTATTATTAATATAAAAAAATAAAAAATAAAAAAGAGGAAAATTTGTGTGGAGCTAAAGGCTCCACATCCCCCCTTTAACAACCCCAATTGCCTATATAAAGGCATGGGGGGAATTGAAAGGCATGAATCGGCATATTGGCATGCCCAAATAAGAGAGCTTGGCTCTTGGGTAGCCAAGGACCGGGGTAGTGTCCTCGGTCCTAACCGGTTCGATCGGGGTCCTATTTTGGATCCGATCTAGTTAATTTTTTGGAGAGGTCGTGGTAGATCTCGGTGGGGTTCGGTCGGGGTTCGTCATTCGAACTCCTAGTTAGGTATATTTTCTTTCTTTTTTTATTTATGTTGTAATTTTTATGATTTAATGAAGTAGTAGTTACTTTAAAATTGTGTTTTTAGTTTGTATGTTTATTTATGTTTTAGATTAGTATTTATTATGTTTTAAATTTACGTTCTATATTTTATTTATGTTAGATTTGTTTTTATTTATGAGTTAGATTAATATTTATGTATGTATGTTTTAGATTAGTATTTTATTTATGTTAGATATGTTTTTATTTATGAGTTAGATTAATATTTATGTATGTATGTTTTAGATTAGTATTTTATTTATGTTAGATTTATTTTTATTTATGTGTTAAATTAATAGTTATGTATGTATGTTTTAGATTAGTATTTTATTTATGTTATATTAGTATTTTATTATGTTAGTATTTATTTATATTTTTATCGCAATATATTTATTTATATTTGCCATGCTTTTTAAGTTTGCATAACGGACATATATTTTGTCAATGCGGTGCCCTTTTATTCGTAGTGATAGTGGTTGGGCATTTACTCTCGAATAACGGGGCCTTTAAAATCTACTCGCATTTATAACTGAATTTTAATCTAATCGTCACTTTAATCCGGGAAGTCTAATATTAATAAAGCGGTAATTATTAAAGTACCAATTTTGGGCGGTGTGGGGGTGCTAATCCTTCCCCATCCGTAACCGACTCCCGAACCCGATATTTTGAAATCTCTGGTTTTTTCGGTGTCCGGTCCACCCTGAGTGGCCGGTGGCGACTCCATTTTTAAATAAAACACGGGTTTCTTCTAAAATCCCACGAGGAAGAAAATATTTTCAAAAATAAAATAAAAACACAACATTTTGTTTAGCGAGAAAGGACATCGCTACAGATGGCGACTCTGCTGGGGACATTTTTGTTTTTCAAAAACAAATGAGAGTCGAACTTTTTTCAAATAATTACCGCTTTATTAATATCGGAAATTCCGGATTAAATTGACTATTAAACTAACATTCGGTTATAATTGCGCGTTTATTTTAACGCATTTAAAATATGGCATATAAACCCATTTTTTAAATGGGGGGAAAACGCTAATGCTTTCGTGGAGATATCGTTCTCCCGTGTAGGCCTAGCAAGTACCTTCGGGGCTCGAGTACCTTATGCTTCCGTAAGGATATCGTTCCTTCGTGCAGGCATAAGCGAATTAGTCCCCCTGAATTGAACCTGGTTGAAAGGAGCCTATAATGGGTGATGACCGGGGGCCTTGCTATTCTTAGTAGAGGACAGCAAGGACAATTCGAGTACCTCTTAGCACCAAAACTGCATATAGTGAGCCGTAGGAGCCAACCCTTTAAGAGCCATGTGAAACTCTGCCCGATTAGTGGTCACCCTATTTAGGCTCTGGTGCCTTATTTCTTGTTTATGTACAGTTTTTATTACTCTATTTTTTTATATTTATCATTTGTTTTATTTAATCATTTTATTTGGTACTAACTTATTTCATTTTATTCTTATCTTATTGATTTCATCTGCATCATTTCACAAAATCATCACAATCTTAATTTTGTATTGCATCGATTTAGGACACATTTTGCATGCATTCATTTTTAGAATAATAAAACTGGTCCTCGGGTTGCCCCATTAAATGCAACGAAGTTGGTCGATCTAGCACCTTACAAAGCCTCTTACAAAAGCCTGATCTTGGGGCATGTCCAAAAGCACCATCCATATCTTTTACAAACATTATGCCTCTAACAAGGCCTCAGTCCGGGGGCATTCTTTGCCAAGGTCCAACCTTCATTGTCGAGTCAAGCTCTTGCATCTTTGACCACAGTCTGCAAAACTGCACCCAATCCAAAAAATAATAATAATGAGTTGCCATGAACCAACACACAATTTATAAACCCAACTTAGGGGGAAACAAAATGTGCTACAGGTATTCAAATTTGCTACAAGAATATTCTCAGACGATGGCATAAAACGAACAAAATGTTGGGGCAAGCACCCAGATGACAGATCGAACCCAAGTTGAGGTTGGGGCACCGTCACATACAAAAAACCAAGATCCTGACGGGACCAGTGAGGAGTCAGGGGCATCCCTTTGAGGATCGAAAAAATCATGTCACATTCATGCATGTAGTTGCATTCATCTTGCATTGAACCATTTTTGCAAACGTCATACATTTAGATTAAGTGCATACACCAAAGTCACCATGCATTTAGGGTAGACACATGCATTAGATACATTCATGCAATCTTACTTGTACATAACGGGTCTAGGAAAAAGGTCGAGTACCCTCAACATGGGGGCAATGACAAGAAGGCCAACCCTAGTCTTGAAGGAGGCCAAACACGAAGAAGATGCTGAAACACCCAAAATAAAAGGTATCAGTGACAAAATCTTTGACAATTACTGACCAATGTTTTTTTATTTTGTAGGATTTGATTCCTCCGACGATGGTGTGACGGATGCCAACAAAAATTCTTTCTAGATCATGCCCTCTGTCGATAGAAAAGTTGGGTAAATTTTTAAAAAAATTATCTCGCTGTCAGTGGCGCAGTCACCCAACATCTTGCAAATCATGCCTCCGTCAGTGGTGGTACGCCAACTTAATGAAGATCTTGCCTCCGTCGGTGGTGTTGCAGATCAAATTTTCCATCTAGATTCTATCTCTCCGCCGGTGGTGTAATGGATCCCATATTCTGTTGATCTAGTCTCTCCGTCAGTGGTGAAGCATATCAAATCCAAACTAGATCTTACCTCTGTCGATGGTGTTGCAGATCAGATTTTCCATTCGGTTATGTCTCTCCGTCAGTGGTGTAGTGATAAGTGTTCAAAAGTACTATTTTTCTTACCCTTTTTACTCATATTATTGTTAGACTTAGGCTCATATTAGTTGCACAGTTAGCCATTCATGCATTAATCCATGTTTCCTTCCATTGTTGAGCTTGATTACATAACTTGGTAGTTTTTGTGGAAAAGATGTTGCTTTGGTGTGCTTTGTGTGTGTATGTGCAGGATCACTTGCCAAAGCAATGCCGAGCTAGTTGCCAGGGCAATGCATGAAGGAGATGCCGAGCCAGTTGCCATGGCATTTGTCGACAAAGAGAAAATGCAATAGGGATGTCGAAATTAATGACTTTACAAGCCCAAGATGACATGGAGCAAGGCCCAAGCCCAAAGGAATTTGATTGCCATGCAGAGATTAAAGAAGAATTAAATTCCAAGAAGATAAGAGAAGTTCTAATAGGAATAAAATTACAATAAAGAATTATATTCTTTAAAGATAATTTAATTCCAACTCAAACTCCTCCTCAAAGAAGGACTTTGGCCTAGCCCTATAAATATCAAGGAGATTTCGACAAGATGCATAGAGAGAGCAAGAGGGAATTTCGACAAAACCAAGAGAGGAAGCAAAGGGGAATTTTCGACAAGCTTCATCTTTTCTTCCTTGTTCGATTGGGTTCATGCTAGGGATTGTTTATCTTGTGTTTCTTTGGAACCTAGCCATGAACTAAATTTACTTCGCTATGGTTATTATGTTTTGTGGTTGTGAGAAACTATTGGTTTTTGTTTAGGTAATAAGAGTTTGCACTTTTCTATTTCAAGGTTTATTCATTCTTGATTCTTATTATTGTTTATGAAAGTGAATTGGGAGAGGATCTCGTGATTTCATCCATTTATCTAATATCGGGAGAGTTAGATTCAAGAAACGAATGAATATGATCTTTATTCAATCCAATAATGGTGAAGATTAATCCGGCTTAGGAATAAGTTAAGGATTTCAACGGCTAAGAGGAGTGCAAGATTGGTTGTTGTTCACCCTTGATTCACGCAGGGATGTATTATCAAGGCATGCACAAGTAGCTAGAGTTTCGACTTAGGGATAAGAAGAAACCATTGAAGAACGCTCCGCCGAACCTTGAAGTTGCTGCCCAGACGCCCAAGTAGTTGCCCAACTAGTCGCCCAGGCAACCATCAATTAGTTGCCAAGGCAACCC